>JACXIT010000140.1:2057034-2418320 GCA_014737525.1 Bombus difficillimus
ATCTAACGCTATTGCGAGTGACTTACACAATACACTCAGGGATCCAGCTATGAGTGTAAGTAATTGGAAGAAAGTCATTGATGAATCGGGACTAAATTCCAGCGTATCAATCGGATCTGACTATACATCTAACGCTATTGCGAGTGATTTACACAATGCACTCAGGGATCCAGCTACGAGTGTAAGTAACTGGAAGAAAATCATTGATGAATTACATGCACAGACTGAATCGGGACTAAATTCTAGCGTATCAATCGAATCTGGCTATACATCTAACGCTATTGCGAGTGACTTACACAATACACTCAGGGATTCAGCTACGAGTGTAAGTAACTCAAAGAAAGCCATTGATGAATCGTATGCACAAGATGAATCGGGACTAAATTCAAAAGAAAAGATGGACCTTGATATATCACCCGAATCTTATTATACGATCAATAGTGATTCACGTAATAAATCTAAAGACCCAGCTATAAGTGCAAATGACTCAAAGAAAGTGAGTTATGGATCAAAAGTAAAAGATAAATCAAAATTCACTTTGGGAGAAGATGCTTATTCTGATATATCAGTAAAATCTTATTATACATCAGACGCTAATAAGTATGATTTACATAGTGAGTACCAGGAACCAACTCTAATTATAATTGATCCATTGAAGATGACTTACGAATCGAATATACAAGATGAGTCAAAACTGGATTCAAAAGAAGAGATTGGAATATCAAACGCTGCATCTGGCATTGATAAGAGTGATTTACATAAAGAAGATCAGGTCTTAACCCTAGTTGTAAGTGACCCAAAGAAATTGACATACAAATCAGGTATCAATGATGAGACAAAGCCCAAGCTCAAAGAAGATTTAACTAGAAGATTGGATTCGAACGAAGAGGCTGACTCGATTATGTCAACTGAACCTTATAGTGATTTACATAGTGAATCTAATGATTCATCCATAAGCATTAGTGATGAGTTAACGAAATTACTTTATAAATCAAAAACAGACAATAAATCGAGCTTTGATTCGAAAGAAGATGCTGACTCTGGTTCATCAGTGAAATCTTACTCTATATGGGATACTGCTAACAGTGGTTTGCATAATAAACTTAAGGACTCAGCTGCGACTTTAGATGATCCGAAGAAAATTATTCACGAATCAAGTGTAGAAGACAATTCAAAAGAGAACATCGATACTGACATACCGGTAAAATCTTACTTTACATCTAACGTTGAACATGACTTACACAGTCAATACCGGAACCCAGAATTAGTGGTACTTGAGCCACTGAGAATAGCTTATGAATCGAAAATGCCAGAACATTCGATACACGATAAAAAAGAAGATACTGACTCTAATATATCGAACAAATCTCAATATACATCAAGTACTGTTAACAGTAATTTACGTAACCAATTCAGAGATCCAGCTGAAACTGACTCAAAGGAGAGTATTGAACGATATAATTTGAAAACTATAGCGAATAGTGAAGATATAGTAGAAAACGAATCTACCCAATTTATAAAAGCTGGAAAAACACTTCCAATTTCTGAACTTCCCGATCAGTCCTCGTTATCCACAATTTTTGAAGAAAGACCAGAAGTAAATACGCGCGGGGTAAATGTTCTCTCAAATATCCCAGTGATTGAAGGTTCTACAGACGCGCATCGTTCTCTCGAAAAGAAAGAAAAAAGTACGAGATCGAACAACCCCTTGTCTCGTGTTTCTGGAACGATATTATCTGATCGAGACAGCGAAGAAATTCCAGACGCTAAATTCGTAAAGAAACTGCAACCTAGTTCGGGAAAGTTGGCAAAATCATGGGCAGAAATCGTGAATAAAAGCGAATCGTCCAGCCCTGTATCTTCGAAGAAGTTTAAATCGCATTCCGATGAAGCAGAATTTGCGACATCAGTGAAGTCCTCGTCGTATAAGACTTTAGATAAAGTTTTGGAGACCGAAGATGCGAATAACAATTTATGCGATATCCTCAGATCTAGTTTCCTGTTTACACATTTTCAAGATGATGCATGGGATAACGAAGTTTCAAGCACGTACGATGTATCGACCGACGTGTTACCATCAAACGTTGCCAATGTGAAAAGCAAAAGCTATGAATCTGCGTCTATGCTTCAGGTAAGCACAGTTGAACAAGCTAATACGCTTGATGATTTTCATTACTCAAAATATCAAAACAAATTTTACGTTATTAGTTAGCTGCGATTTTTCCGTCATTTCGAAACCAATTGCATTTTCCTAACGTTAAATATTTTTTCAAGTTTGAGCAAAATACGATAGAGCTATTGGTATACGCAATTTCTCGTTTCAATTTTATGTTAAAAGTTCTCTTAAGGCGTCGACTATCGCTTCGATCGTTAAAATAAGAAAAAGATTGATATATAAAAATGGGATAATCGTAGTAAGATCAAAATCAAAGTTTCAAGCGGAAACCCCATAAATGAATCGAAACATACAGTCAATCACAAAATCTACAATACGTACGCTCTTTAAATTAAAAATATTATGGCAAAGACTTTAGCTCCAACAATATTTTTGGTATCAAATTTTATATTAAGTAAACCAAAACATATATTTTATATTTGATGTTTATAATATAATATTTTATATTTATAATATAATTATAAGCTAATATATTTTATATTTTCATTTTGCTTCTATAGGAGTCAAATAAAGACAAAGTGGATGTTTATATAGTGAAACAAACTTCTGAAGGGCCCGTAAAAATCGCACACGTAGAAAATATGGAACCTCTCGTTGTAACCAGTGACGAAATTTCAAAGAATATTTACGATAGCATGATTAATATATTCAACAGAAATCAAATTAAAAGTGGCTCGTCGGCTACGTAACAAACGATTCAATTTAGAATATTTGTTATTTCATATGCTTAGTACTTGTTAGTGAGTTATCATAGCGTTAGTAATTTATTCGACAGACATATATTTCCATCAAAGAATCAAAAATATAAGAAATATGCTCTCGAAATATTAAGAGATCAATGTCATATGTAAAGTTTGCACTTGTTCTCGTTAACGTTAATTAACGATGTCATATAATCAATGGAGCATAACAGAGAAAAGTATAGGTATATTTCGTAAGCCATTGAACACTTCTCATTAATTAACTAATTAATGTATTAAACAATTGAAACATTAAGTAAAATCAATTGTGCTACTATGCAAAAGATTGAATTGTAAATACATATATATGTATACATCAGAAATAAAAATTACGTTCAATTGTATTAAATTACTATGTAAATTACTATTTAATTTGCCACTACCATCGTAACATTTATATTATTATATTATAATAAAAGTACATACAGACGTACGTGTACATGTTTTACGCGACTGAGCCTCGCTATACTTCTGACAGAGTAAAAAATAGAACAAAATTTCTTTCAGGAAAATTAAACTCGAATGATAAGCGACAGCGTCGTTTCGAAACTGACAGAGTTTTACAGATTTGAGGTGATATCTAACTTTGCAGATAAAGCTATAAACGTTTCTGTACGCCAATCGATAACGTCTATTTATAAAAACGAAATTAATACGTTTAATTTCAATTTTGTAGAGCTTATCGCATAAAAGGCAACGTAACGTGTAACGCAATATTCGTGTGATGATGTTTCCTTGTCTTTCATACATGATTATTGTCTTATCAGCAAAATGAATTATTTTCCTTATAAATATTCCAACAAATTATTTCAATAATTTTACACAAGTCAAAAGTAATTGTATCACAAATACAATTAGGTTGTTTTAATTTTAATGAAATGTTCGACTCGGTAAAACATTTATCCATCTGCTTTCATTAAAATACGCTTTAAGCGATCGAGGGCAACGATCTGCCATATTTTTTATTTTTTTTTTTTTTTCTTTCTTTTATACCGAAATTACCACCATTTATCATGAGTAACGCGAGTAAATAACCGTGAAAGAAGGAGGATAGACGATGAAACGATTACAGGGCGGGAAATGTGTAAATGCGAGGTAACAGCGGCCAGTTGTCGTTGCGTATTTCAAAGATGTGTTAGGCGCGAATCAATTTCGGGTCAGCAGTTTCGTGATCAGCAGCTGTGTGCGCTCGTTGCCCGTTTCAATGCGTTCAACGGGATAAACGGGAAAATTACTGTCCGGCATATTTGCATATCTCCGTAAAACCATCGTAGATTTATACTCATATTGATTTAGCAAAGAATATGAACATTTTCTATTAAAATATTAATTTATCTCTCTCTTTCTCCCTCTTCCCCTCTATTCGTTTTTAGACACATATTTATAATTGTCTATATTCTTTGATTTACACTTTTATATTCTTTTTATTAATAATATTGTACATTTGGATACACTCTTTATGATTCATATGAATTCACTAGTTTCTTTATTTAAAAAATATTTAAATTAAAACCTTTTGATTCATCGAGATTATTGCCTTTTGTGTTTTAAATATAATACGCGTTTTATTTCGAAGAATAATCAATTCAACATTGTTAAGTTTGTTTTTAATTTTTCGATATCTCGTTGCATTTTTTAAAATCGGAATTCATCTTGTTAAATGTTCCTTCTATAACATGAATTGTGTCAATATACTGCATATTCTCGCAATATTTTTGTATATTTCGTAAAAATATTGTCTTCTCTTCTAAAGGATTAACCGAGAACGTAAATCATGCTTTACAGAGAAACGGCTATGTACGTACGAGATTTATATTTGCAAGAGAATTTCGAAAAATTTAATATCTTCCGCAAGCGGAAGATCGGATCACTGGCCCCATTTTTCTGGGGAAAAATCAACAATAGAACATTTAATGATCCCCAGTGATAAAATTGTTGCTCGTACGTATTTCGCTCGTATTTAACCTATCGAGGCACAGCTCCAATACCGTAAAATATATTTTATAAATAAAACACCGATTTAAATCCGCGGCAAACCAAACAAATAATAAACTAAACTTGGGAAATGAAAGAAAACATAGTGAATTTACATTAATTAAAAATATGTATACTGTAGAGGATACACCGTAAAACAAGTATATTGTACAGAGATTGAATCTAAATTAATCTTAAATCCTTCATACATGCGACATTAATAGAAAATATGTTAAATTTAAATCGGGTATTCCACGAAAATGTTCGCAAGAAATAAACAGAACAAAAAGCTGAAACCTTTTACAACGGAAATCCATTTGTCGATCGAGCAAGAGTCTTCTCCCCCGCAACGTTCCTCGAACGATCTCTGTATTCCAACCACGTAGCATCAACCGCTGTCTTGACGCGAAAGTGTGTCAAAGATGTGCGCTGAATCCAGACAATACAGCCTCGAGAACAATGCCGAGAGGCGTTATTACAGAAACGTCCTTCAAATCGGATGTTAGGCACAAAGATTATCACGACAACGACGAAAGAGGACAAGCCTCGTTCTTCGAAGAAGGCATCCTCTCCCTGCGGTTCCATCAACGTCGCTGTACAGTGTCACGCGGTGCCTTGATCACACCCAGTTTCTACCTGCCATTCTCTTGGCAAATGCCAGTGGATGGTGTAGAATAGAAACTCGAAGATAAAAAGAGAAAGAGAGAATAAGACGAAGTTGAAACAACACAGATATGGCCTCTTTAGAGAAAAGTGGCTCTGCCAGCTGAAGCTTAAAGGGGTTATTGCGGTGAACGCTCAGCTGCATTACTGATGAATGATCCGGAAAACGGAAAGGTGAACAGGGTTCCCTTCGCCAGAGGTATGTGTCCGCTCGTGCCATCCAACGAAACTTTCTTTATGACTCTCGAGGCAAGTACAACTTCATCATAGGCTGGGTCGCCTGCGGGGACCACGGCGAAACTTTGCGGTTCGTTGCTCGGCGCATTCGTGGCCGAAGCGTTTAGCGGTGGAATGACTTCTTGCGGACAATAACTGGCTGGTCATTTAACTTTGCTTGTTGTTACGTGCGCGTAGCGTGTTCAATACCGACAACAGGGAGCTGTTACTTCGAGGTCCGTTCAATTAGCTAACGTTCTTTTCGCAAACCACGTAGACGGCCAGAAAATGTAACGTAGCGTTTCGTGAACATAGAATCAAGCAGAGAGAAAGAGAGAGAGAGAGAGAGAGTTATTAATTTCGAGCTATTAATCGCCGGCCAGGGATCAGAACGATGTAATTTTGTTACGTTGCCCTTTAACGGGTATTAGAAAGACAGCTGGTAGCGAAATGCTCCAGTGACGATGCGTCCATTGTAAACAGCCCGGGAAAAATTGGGTTCAACACCGTGTGAAAGTTTGAAGTTTACGCGTCGTAGAAATTTCGAGTTCGATAAATACCGTTATGCGCATTTATGCCCTAATGATTGTAAAAAAAATTAATAACCCGAATATTTGTCGTTTTACAGATTCACAGTTTTCAAATATCTAGACTAAGATTGCGCTAAAGGATTAATTTCCAATCTCGTTATAACTGGACTCGTGTCAAACCTTACGTTCGATTTGTACAAGTCATCGCCAAATTTCATTCGTCATTCGCACGCTTACCTCGAAATCTGTGAAGGCTTTGTAAGTTAGGATCAAGCAGCCACCGAAGAATAGACAGGTGGCCAGGTTTCTGGTATCCGCCAATGAGGCGACCAAAGGAACAGATCCCATTTGCCAGTCGTGAGACAGCGTTGCTGGGCACAGTAGTAGCCAGCAATTCAGAGCCGCCAGATAGCAGAATGTCAATAATCTGGAATCAAAAAGAACGAACGGTTCTCTTTAACGATGTCGATATATCTCCTGGAAATCGATGTAAAAGGAAGAACGACAAAAAAAAAAAAAAAAAAAATTTGAGCAGTGAGAAAAAAATGTAACAAAAATGCAACGTTGATATTTCGCACGAAAAACTGATTTTGCGAGAAATTCACGAAATAATCGCATTTCGTTACGACGACTCTTGTGACGCCGCCATGCTACTGGCACGTACGGCTTATTACTATCCGAAAATGTCAATCACGCGTCGCCAGAGTGCTTGGTCGGACGTGTCAACTTCAGGCCTCTCGGGAATGCATTAAATACCACATTTTGCATGGTCGCTTCTTTTTTCCTTGCATAAATGCAATTACGAAATTAATGCATATCTTATCTTGCTGAAAGTTTTATAATGGATTAAATTATAGTTTTAAAGCGGAGCGTGTGAAAAAGGTGTTTTCACATTTGCACGATCCAATTCCCTGCAATTAAATTAAAGTACTCCTGCGTAATTGAAAATTTCAAACAGTGATAATTCTTTTGTTAAGGAATTTTTATTTTACACTGCAGTAGAGCTGGGTACGTATGAACTCCATTTATTTGGAGGAAATTTTAGTCAGTGTTCGGTTAGATGAATTTCGACCAGCTGACGCTTATTGCACGGACAAAAATCACAGCTAAATATATTGTTTATCCTGTGACAGGTTCATATAAATGAAATTCTACTACCCCTATCGTTGATTTCAATTTTACCGATTTCGAAAAGCAGTTATCAGATTAGCTTTATTATCTCGTTTTATTAGCTACGAGCGAACATCAAAAACAGGAAGTATGAATTTTATTTCCTAATAGCTTCAGAAAATTTAACCCACTTAACCTATATAAAGAACAGAGCTCTCGTCTCGTTAACCAAGTTACGCATACTCTACCTTTAAGCTCTCTGAAACACAGCGCGCAAAGCTGAATCGATTTTAACCAATATTCAAAGCATCCTCGACGCATAAATGCATTAAGTACCCACAGTTCGCAATCTTATCATTCCACTTAAGCGATTACCATTGGTACTTGCTCGACCGCTCAATTTAATCGTCCCTTTGTATAACTTTCTGCAACTACAAATCATCTTTTTCCTCTTCTATAGGAAACTTTCGCGTATACGCACAATATATTCGCGGAAGTTTTCTATGATAAATCTTCAAATACTTTCGTGACTCATTGTATAAGACATTGCTGTCACCAACAATTTTTCTTTCCCCTTTATTTTTCATCTTTTCTTCCTGGAGTAAATTGGTCGACGATACTTCGCGCAAATTCCGAATACTCACAGCTGGTATTGTTCGACTGGCAGCGACGTTGAAGAGGTCGAACTACAACGCCGTTGAAGAGTCTGGCCTCGAATGCTGACGCGGAGCTTCCATTTTCTCCGCTATCAGCATCCACCGATATAATCACCGATATAATGGTCGAGCGTCCCGTCGCAAGCATCTCAGCCATCTTCGAGGAGGATAGCCCCGGTGTATCGTCGCGCCTACGAGCGGCTTACTCGGCAAGTCTATTGTTTGGAGTGTACGGGCCAAAGCACGCGATACGCGACAGCTACCACGCGTCGCTAAATATTCCTGCCTGTTTCTACGGTCGTTAATTTTTTCTTCGTTTGATCTTTAATCGCCGTTACTATGCCGAGGTATTATGAAAATCGGTAACGAGTTGTAGAGTATACATATATCAAACGAGGGTCGATGGTCTCCATTTTGAGGCGTGTGTTTGAACTTGATGAAAAGGATTGTACGATGGGACGTTAAAGGGAATCGCTTGGAGAGAAAGTTTCGAGAGAACGGTCGAAGTAAAAATTATTTTAGCGTAGAATTTTCCGTTTGGAAGGATTTACATTACCAACTAAAAGTTTGAAATCGCTACTATGTTCTATAGAACTTGTAAAATTCAAAAGCGAATCAGCTTAAAATTGTCCTATGTTAAAATGCTCTTTAATACGCGAAAAGAGTTTTCTGAACGATATAGAAAAATGTTCAGTTGATACTATCCAAGTAGATAATTACTGCTTCTTTTTAAATTTTACTTAATATAGTAAAATTATCGGGAAACGAAACATAGAAATGTATAATTTAGAACAACAATTTGTAAGCAACTTCAAAATATAATTTCACTCAACGTAATATCAAGTCTGATTTAGGTTCGGCTAGGTTATTTCTAAAGTGGTGTATGCCGCTGAACATGTCCCCATTTACATACAACATGTTCGGATAATGAGTTTCACGTATGTTACGCTCATTTTCTGTATTTAATAATGTCGCGCATTATAGTCAGGTAATGTGTACATTACATTTGGGTTTATCACACAGTACATTGTACCTAAATTCTGAGAAATATGATTATTCGCATTAATTTGGGAGACGAGAGAGAGAGAGGAAGAGAGAGGGAGTGGAGGGGAAGAAAGAACAGGAGGAACAGCGAAAGAAAATATAAATATAACGGGTGCTAATTGGCATTGCTCCTCTTCTAGTTATCTACCTGCGTATCCCGTAAAAGCAGTGTACAACATTTCCCGCTTTCATCACACACGTATGCACGTTGGTTCAACAATAGAACGTCGCCGGATTTGTTTTAAAAGAGCCTTACTTTGGATTATTAACTCTCTACAAGCGAGCGTTTCACGTTGTCTTTCATCGAGGAGGCAACATTTATGGCACAGAAATGTACGAAACGTGTCGCATGTCATTTTTGTTAAATGAAATATTTATTAAATTAATTATACCGTACCGTGTTTCTCTCTTTTCCCGCGTTTGCGGCATGTGTATAAAACGGCAGCAGTGAACAACTTTAAAAGTACACAGTATAGGTTCTTATCGCCAGAAGATATTTCATCAAACTGGAGTTTCATAAGTTCCCCTATTAGTTTTTGATTTTTAGTTACGAAACTTTTAGCTTAACGTCAAATAAGTACATAAGGCTGAAGGTGTTACGCAGGTTGCATTATAAATCTTGTTTCGTTGAAGGCGGAAAATTTATGACGAGGAAACACGCGTAAAGGAACGTTTTAGAAACATTATTCTTCATTACGAAATGCAACTAAAATTCTATAGAGATTTCAACCTACGTTTCCAACCGTAGATGATAAGTTTAATTCACAGCTAACAATAACACTATAATAGAATATTATTTTGTTTCCTGTTTTTACTTTTTACTCTTATACACACTCTATAAGATAGACAAACTTGGAACGAAGGAATCAACACTTTCAATGCTGCAGACAAACGAGAACAATTATCTACCCGTAATCAATTTGATGTTTATGCATGTTGCTTTTCGACAAAAGATGTTGACCAGCCATCCAACTAGAAGTTGCTCTTTGCGTCGGTCAACCGCTGTCTCAAGTCACTAGGAGTTTTGTAGGTAGATCGGATGCTAGTAGCATTATGTGCACAGAAACAGACGAAGGATATGGGACCACGGTACACGGTACACGGGATATACAGTGTCCTGAACTGCATTGCGGTATACTCGACTTCCCGCCGAGTAAAGATGACCTTCCGACTTGGCTTCCGTCACGGTAAACTGATCCGAACTTGGCCCGGTACAATGTATCTTGTGTTTGCCCTTTCGAGACGATAGTTTCAAACGCGGAACATCTTGATTTTTAATTTTCTATGTTATAGCTAATACTTTGACTTTGATCTTGCTTCGGTAGTAAGCTACAGGTAAAATATTGCGACACGTTTCCACTTTTATCATCGATTATTCTACGTCATACGAAAATGACAGTAATTACATATATCGTTTGGAACGTTACAAAGACACAGACATTGTCGATTGAAAATTGTTTGTAATGTTCTGAATTGCCACCGTCGTGAAGGTGCTTTGTACTTTATCGTCTCCCATTGTGCTTTGCCATTTTGCGCAGCGACGAACGAGATGTTGGCCAACGCCAATTTTTATCTGCTATGACTACATTTTATTAAATTATCTTTTTCATACGGCGTATTTTATCCGTCGTTCATCTTTACAATTTACAAAGGTGAGGTTTAAGGATATACAATAAATATTGGTTGTCTTATTGCTACGTCCGATTAAAGAAGAAATTTCTTGCGAAACGGTATTCTTTATCTGGCGTTAAGTGAACGATGTTGAAACGCAAGACGAGTTCAATCGTTCTTGTTTTCCAGATGAAGATAGATGGATACAGCTGAAATTAACTACGTGAAGTCCGGTGGAGCGGACAGCTCTTTTATAAGATTTACTCCGACGTCGTAGAGGAACTGTTCTTGTCATGGAAGAAATAAACTAGACCGTTGTAATTCTGTTGTTTCGCGGTAAGTTTCGTAATTAAGGAACTTCCATGTAACGTTTCAGTATTTCAATCGTTAAGAATTACTCGTTGAAATATCTTTCGCGTCTCTTCGATGAAACAAGTGTCTTAAAATTTTAATTGTGAAACTTGTATTGCATAAAAATACCTGTAACTAGCAAGCTGTTTGCTCATACTTTTTTCACGTAAAACGTTAAATAATTTATCGGTAACCAAGCTAAATTCTCTTATTCGTCTATTTTTTCAAACAATTTTATTTATTCATACTTATTTATCAAATCAAATAATATTATTTTCATCGACTTTGTAAATATTTCATTAGACGTTAATATACGTCTCTCCATAAAAACCAATAATAATTACACGCCAATTACGAGAGCAATCGTAGCGTTTGGCGCAAATACGAAAGAAACAGAAGATCAATCAACGGTTACCCTGATAATTTTCCTATTCCCATTTCCGGATACTAAAAATTAAGCGAACATTCGCAATACGACGTACGTAAGATTACCTAAATGTATCAAACCGCGAAGAGCACTAAATTCACCACTTCGAAAGTAATTACAAACTTCTATCTACAGGATATCTATGTAAATGTCCTTAACAAATGGCACTTCCTTTTCATTAAATCTCCGGCAGTCTTACGCGGACGCCATTTCGTGGTAATATCTGGTATTAAACACGAGTTCCGTCCTAACGCTTTAACATTGCGTCTGTTCTTCAAATATTACGTTCTCGACCTCATGCCAAACCGCACCGCCATATATTACCTACAATGGCGCAGGAGCAGAATACACGTAGAGCAGCGGGACGCGCAAGGATTTAGAAGGAACACAACAACTGTTTACCCTGGTTAAGTTCGCTCCGCGTACCGGTGAAAAAGAATTTTTGGTGCAAACATCGTGCGCACCAGAGAAAAATACAGCCAGATTATATTCTCTCTCTTCTTCCAGGGAAGATTAATATTTAAAGGCTCTCCGATATGGAGAACGCTTCGTGCACGACGCTCCTGGATATAAAAGATCTAAAATCTTTATATACCCTGCTAGAACGTTTCCTACCGTCAAAAAATTGTATTTTACATTCGAAATTGCCGCGTGTTCGCTTTGTGAAAGCGGATTGAATATAAATTAATTAAACGACACAAGGTATAAGAATGGAACAATCAAAATTTATAATACGAACGAAAATGGTTGCTATTTCCGAGGTATTAAATATTTAACTTGTACTACGATAATGATGCAACTAAAATTTTGCAGTTTTTCAATTATTAATATAAGAAAGATAGTTATCGATTGTATTTTTTACAGATTAAATCCTATAAATGAGCTCCAAAATGTTATCGCGTAACGATATTTGTGTTTCTATTGCGTTTTTACTTTTACCTTCAATGATATGTCGTACTCATTTCTTCTTTTCATCGCTAACAACGTTTTATTTCAATTTACTGACATTATTGGTGAAATAATATACGCAACTCTTGTTGCAATTATTTTCGGCAGTAACACGAAACGATAAATAAATCTTCTGACGAAGCGATTTTTGTATCGAGAGAGCTACAAATCAGAGTCGGAGTAAGCTTGATAATAAATGTGAATCTATCGAACTGAATAAGATTATTATAACATTTTTATACACGTTCGACGTCTTATTATACCAAACTGGCATCTTAATGCGATGTTCTTAAAAAATTACATACGACGATTTGGAGCATTCAAACTCGTTTTCCCTTAACTTTGCCCCACTTCATTCGAGTCAGCAATTTTAACATTGTTTTTTTTTATGTTAACCAATCAAAAAAATTATTTTTGTTTTATAAACGTCTGGAAGTTTAATTCTGATCATGTGTGTTGACAATGAAACCGATATTGTCTTATCGATCGACATATTGCCGAATTTACTTGATAAAGAACGAATAAGATATGTAAACTTCATAAAATATATTACTCCTCAGGAAGCGTTTTAATATTTATCGTTTAATTCCATTTAAACATTCTTTTCCAACGATACTATCAAGGAACGTTTCATTTAGCAATTAATATTACTTGAAATTTCGACATTGACGTAACGTGGTATTGACACAACGAATTCAAAGAAAAAAGATTATCTTCCAGCAACCACTTAATTAAAGCTTTACATGTGGGAAATTTCTGCAACAGGAAGTTTCATTCCTCTAGCGGCTTTCCTTTAAAATTCTACTTTTCTCACGTACGATGCTTCCCGCTAGCGACTTTCTTTCAAGGGCAGTTAGCATCCCTTTCCAACCACCAACACAAGAATTAGCCAATTAACAACGGCGTCCACCTCCCTCACTTTCCGAACCAAGGCTTTCCTCAAGGAATACGATGATCTCGCATCCTAAGACACAACCCAACACAGTTTTCCTTCGCGGCATCATCGTCCGAACTTATATCGCGTATCAAAGCGCATCGACCAGAAGTCGAATTTGAATATATATTAATAAATTTCTATTGTTAAATATACTCAAGTGTTTCTTCCTCTCACTATCACGATCCATCGCCTCAATAATATTATACTATTTTATATTATCTTTGCTACTAAAGGACTAACGTTCTTATTTTGTTTCATGTTTATTAATAAAATGGAAACTGAAGAACGTCAAGGGTTCCATGTCTCTTAATTCAATGACCGGTAACAGCATTTCCACCGATCCATTCAAACGAAACGTTTTACTCTCTTTTCGCTATTAGCATTCCTTAATCCTCGATACCGTACGCGTAATCTGCGCGCTCACGTGTCACCAGCATGCTAATTAATGTCTCCGGCTGGCAATAAAAAAGCAAAGTCGAGCGAAAGGGTCGCGAAAAACAATGACAATAATGTATTCCACTTGGAGGCAGGCGATCTCTTTTCCGACGTATCATTTTTCTCAGCACCCAGGCTACACTTTTATTTCGTTGACATGATTAATGGTACCCGGACGGCTTAAGAAACGTACACTCAAGATGCAGGAAGAAAGGCTGACCCGAAACGTCAAAATAATAATTCAGGATATATATCAAGCTGGCCGGCGTGTACCATCACGTGAACGAGCTGGATTTTCTTGGAAACGTGGGGTGACGGACACAATTTTACAATTCCTAACTGACGTGCACGTTTACATGCATTCAGAGAAAGCGGGCTGGCCGTGATTTTTGCGAAAACCTATATACCTGCCGGATATTGCAGCGAACCCACCGCGAATACTCAGGGATTTATAGGCTTTTACTCGTTATTTGGAACGGATGCATATTGTTGCGCTCGTTTCGCGCTATGCATGAATCAAACGCGTAGGGAAAACGGCGAACGAACAGTGGCAACGTGCGCTCTTGCAACGCATGAGCGTGCAAATTGATTTATTAAACCTGCAGATCTTGATTTCTTGCGATAAAAAAGAAAGTTCAATAAGAAACGGGTATAAAAGATTGTAATTTATTAAGAAGGACTTTTAATGTGCGAAATAGATTAAATTGGAAGTTTACTTGATTATGAAGTTATTGTTCTTTAATGTATTCTAAAGTATTTCTTATTTTCCGAGTTGATCGAATTAGAATTAATCGATCGATCGTCTCAATCACAGATTCGAATAATGGACTTCCTTAAATTTGCGAAATACTTTATATTTCATAAATTTCCTGATCTTTTAGTATAATTCATTGCGTTACAATCGCATAATACGCAGAATACGAGAGGTACAAGTGTTCCTAAAGAGGAAAAGCACGAACACAACAGAGATAGGTAATTTTCAACTCGAAGACGTTATTAAATATCGCATATTTCTTAAACATTCCACTTTTTTAAATAAATTCGATAAAAACGTCGAAAATTCTTGGGAAAATTGTTTAGCGGCAGAGACGCTTCAAAGCAATCGTAAGTTCTGGAATTAAATGAACCCGTAATTTAAATTCTTACACCTTGGCAGGGGTGTGATTGCACATTAGAGTAAATATTCAACGTCCGATAGTAAAAATAAGGAACAAAGAAAACGAAATAATCAGACACATACAGGAGACACGCGACACGCGTTCGCAGGATTTAATTTACTTGGAACATGAATTACGGGACCGGTGAAGATTTAATTTGATAGAGTCCATCCTGCCGTAGAGGAAAAAATGAAATTCTTTTGTAATAATTCGAATATCTGGGTTCAATTATATGAACACACTCGCAGCTCGTGCGTCAATTAGAAAATTCCTTTCAAAGCATTGCCGTGTCGTTAAAATATTAAATAAAATTAAAAGTACAGTTTTGTTTAATTTTGAAAACTCTGGCGCGTTGACAGAGTTGTATAGCTTTGATTTAACGCGGAAACGTGCGATAAAGTTTTAACGTACACAGTTCAGAATAGAATTGAAAATTGAAATGTAAAACAGATTGTAAATTTCTTGGATCCAGTAAGAAAAAAGATCTCTTTTCCACCTTTAGAGGCGAGGGTAAAGGTACGCGAACCTTTTCATATGATTTCTATTCGTACAACGTTGACTAAGCGTACACAGATTAAAATTTGAGCCAGTTTCTCGCTCCATTTTTTCGATACGTTGTTTCTCAATTTGAAAAGAAACACACAGAAACGTAGCAATCGTACGAATGATTTTGGTGTATTAAAAATTGAAACGAACCGGTAAAACGAAACTTTCGTAGCTCCACGACGCGTTGAAATTGTTACGATAACTGCAGCATCCCAGGTCGAAATTGTTAATCCACTTTATGCTTTGAGCATTGCACGCGAGACGAGGCTACTAATTGTAAGAGCTTTGAAAAGTTTCGCCATTAGAACGCGCGATGCGTGATACTGCATACAAACTCAATGTTTCGCTAAAAAAAAAAAAAAAAAAGAAAAAAAATAAACGGAGGGATATGGCCATAACCCGTACACGAGTTTTAATTTTTACTTATCAGTCGCGTTTTATAGTTCCAGGCACACGAGACATTCCTTTTCAAAGAACTCGCAGCTACGAGTCCCGTATGTTTCCTTCCTATCTTTCCATCGTTAAACTCGATTACCATTGAGGGAATAAGAGTACGGTTCCGTGGGAAGCTGGAAGGCTCTAACAGGTAGCTTTTCGCTGGATTCGTTTGAAATTGGAATACAAATCGGCAAGCAAAGCGGAGAGATATTCCTGACACGTACGCGTATTATGAGCGCGCGCGCTTCGAGTTTTATAGTAGCGAAATTTGAACAATGTGCATAGCTATTCTGCAACGTAATAACCGTACGTTATGCACCGTTATTACGAAGTATTAGCATTCAGCCAGTTGTGTCATTCTTAAGTTTCATATCCCACTTTATGTATTCTACGTCTGAGTAATTCTAGCGAGATGCTGTGACTAACAAATAGAGGAATAAAGAATATTGGTTGACAAGATATCAGAAATACTTGGCCTGTTAATCGTAAAAGACGAGTCGTCCTTTTCAATAGAGTAGCGCGAGACAGATTTGGACGAATCTTTACCTGCGTGTTGAATGTTGAGGTTATTGTGGTTATACGGATCGAAGAACGCGTGGATAAATTGTAAAAGTAGCAAATATATTTAATAATAAAGCGTAGATACAAGTATGAATACGGTTGAGCTGGTCTAGATCCGCACGCTGGCAGTGTTACCCTGTAACTGAAAATCCCGAAGCTATCGTCGCCTGTCTATTGTCTATGGTCTGCCATCGTCGCCTGTCTATCGTCTATACACTCTCAATGGCTCTCAATGAATCTCACGAGTTACTTCATCGTCTGAACAATTGGTGCAGTTTAGACAACATGTCGAGTCAATCCTTTAATAACGTACTCAGGAGAGACTCGAGCAAATCGCTAAATATATGTAGCTCGATAAATTTCATACGATGTAATATATATACCTTTTTCTGACAATGTTGTATAAGTCATTCATATCGTGGAAAACCTTTTAGTCTATGAAATCTATTTTACTCTAATGATTTTAAAACATTTGACAAACGTAAGTCACCGATGGACATCGTGACAATCGACGTGTTAAGAGTGGCAACAGAAACATCCATTACCATGGGACGAGCATGTTACTTTGACTTTGATCACATTAGAGACTTCAATGCTAAGTGCTCCCTAACGCCTAGTCTATTTTGGTAGTAGACAAACCTCATGGCCATCAAGATCCTGATCCTAAGTGGAAACATTTGTCAAGTGAACCCCCGTGACAAGTTGATCTTGATGCGAAATAGCCCTCGACACGAGAAGGAGCCTGAAATTGTGGGAATCTCGCCGCCAAATGTATATAACCACAGGCATCAACATACTGGAGATCTCTAAAGCGTTTAAATTTGACTTACCCCGGCTTAGAGATTAAATCGTATGTGTAGGTATTTTACATAGGATTGGATATATCGCGAAGCTAGAGAAATCTTGCGATTCAAGATAAGACAAACGTCAAGAATAACAAAATTCTGATGCAGGTTTCATTTTTGAAGATACGCGAGTCTCGCTGGTTCTTGACTGAACAACAGTAAACACTCGATAGAAGATTATTACGTAGGGAAAGATGTCGAAAATTTCGAACAAAATGTCTTCGTTTAAATCAATGTCTTTGAGAAGATCTAAGCTACTAAGTCGATCTTCGACTCGAGTCTATTTTCTTTATTCTCATATTTATAAATATTCTATTTAACACGTTCGTCGCCACGTCGCCCAGGGGCCCCGTCATCAAAGTATGGTGACGCTCTTCTTGTTCGAATTAATTAAATATACGATATTATATATAGGATATGCAACATAAAAATATTAAAAACACATTATACCATACTTTTTATTAATTTGTATTCTGGATAATATATTATATTATTCTATATCGCATGGTATTCGTTAAAACGTTCCAAACACGTTTGGTGATTTTGGACACTTCGAACAATAGTTATAGACTCCGTCATCGCTACTCTCCTCTCTTTCAAATATATTTTCACGCTGTTTACTGGACATTTTGAGGATGAAAAAATCACTGATGTACGTCTCACAAGTGTGCTTCTCGACAAAATGAAAGATCTGAGATATCTGCCATGAGATCCCTCGGAATACTCTAGCTGGAAAGCTTATGGCTTTCTCCATTTCAGAAATAAATAATCTTTTCTTTACAATGAATCGAAGGCGATAAACGATGAATGTTACACAGTTTCGTTATTACAATTGTTGAAAACCTCTTACTCTATGAAGATTGATATTCAAATTGATATTGGTATTAATTAGATTAATTCGAACAGCAGAATTATCCAACAATATTATATTATCTTTAAAATTCTCTTTCCTGTCTATCTTTAAAAATATATCCAATTCGAAAACTACTTTCCCATTTCAGAAACCATTTCTAAACCGCTAAATGGAAAGCAGTAGGTCGATTTGTCGATGCATGTAAACCGCTTAATCGGAAAAGCGAGCGCGCAAGGTGAGGAAATAAGATGGACGTTGATCGTTTCCGACATTCGTGTAGATCAATCACAGCAGGGGCAATTCGTAAAACCAGGTGTGAAGTGAAAACTTTAATCGACGTTCGCGTGATTAGTTCTGAGCCTCTTTCTCGCTCGTTCTTCTACCGTTCGCACGTAGGAACTTTGATGTTCGACCAATGTACGCCTTTGGATTCATACGAAAGCAATTTCCCGTTGGATCTCGGAGTCTCGACCACGTAGACGATGCAATGATCGATTCCTCGCGTTGTATTTCTAAGCATCCACTCGTGTTCGCGATCTGGTAGTAAGATTAATCACGAGCGGAGTATCACGTGCTTCTTTCAGTCACTTTCAGACACGCGAGCGTTCACAACCGTTTTTCAATGATGAATTAGTCGTGTACACTATCGTCCGCAAGTACCTGGACTCTTCCAAATGTTATAAAACGGATAGAGTTTATATTAACAAATTATAGACAATTTATAAACAAACGAAAGAATAAAAGATCGATTGAATAATATTGCTAAAAAATGATCATCTAGCATTACATTATGAAATTTACTATTGGTGAATAGTGAAATTCAGAGCGAGGCTACTTGAAGTAGAATACTCGTCGAACAACGATGCGTCAGACACATTCTACTGATCCACACTACCGTGCATTGAACATTTGTAGAAATTTCTTCTACATGTACGACACGATTTATCTAACTTATTACGATCATACGAGATGAATTTTGAAGCAAAATAAAAAATTCACATTGAAATTACAAATTATTTGCTGCGAGTCTCATTTCACAAAAGTCACACAATCATTCGTTGCCAACTATTGTTTCTAGATTCCTACGTTTTAAAGGTCTATATAGATTTTACGAACTCTCAGCTACTCGTTAAAAACAAACATGGAACTTGTGTAATGTATTGCTCATCTTAGTTTAAATCTAGCAGAGTACTCGATGCCAATTATGGCAAGAACTAAAGGATCAATAGCAAAGAAACGTACTTCGATCGTTACTTTGTAAAAAATATCCACTTTTTGGTCAAATTGCATCGAGCGTGGAAATACTTATGGTTGGTAGTGTACGCTGTTACGACCTTTTTGCCTCGTATTTTATGTCTGCACGATGACGGGACAAGTTTACGTCGAGAAAGAGTTTGCATAAATTTGAACGCGTTTCGTTCGTTCGAAGATTCGTACCGGAGAAAAAACGTTAATGAAATTCTTGCGGGGAACGAAGAAAGCGTGGAATATTTTTGTTAGTTCGTGCTTCGCGCTACAATGGATACAGAGGAAGACTGTTTCGAAGAAATAATGTGGAAAATTTGCGAGAGATAAACGAAATTTTTCCTCTGTATGCGCTGCAAAGCTCGACCGGATAATCTTGCTCTGTCGGATGAATGGAAATAGATGAATGAAGAAGCTAAGTAGAGCTACAAAGTGTCTCGTATAATAACCGTTTCTTTTATGAGATTTTCTTCGAATCGCGGAAAAGCTGTTCTTGTCGCGGAGGAAATGGACCTCGTCGTATACGTGGCTCGCTACTTCTCCTTTTCTTTTTTACAGAGAATTTCATAATCGTGGATTTTTGTATGTGCTTATTTGACGTTCAAGTACTTCAGAGAAGTTGGATCCGCTTCGCTGGAAAATGTATTTCCAAGTTTCAAATGGAAATGGGCGATTATGAAATTATTGTACAAAAAGAATTCAAAGAAAAAGATTTCATAAAGTAGCCTCTCTCGTAGGGACACGATTTTATTTTATTATTTTTACAGTACCGGAACTGCAATATGCTAATCTAATTACGTGTGCCTTTAGATTTTACATTTATCTAACTTCTCTACACTCCGTTACTACATCTCTTATCTTCCATGCATTATGTCATCTTGCCGGGGACTAACTATGCCAAACACAGAAAATCGATATCATCTTCTCCTATACTGCATAGTAATGTTATACAACCGATTATTAACGACGTCGTTAAATCCAATTCAATCATTACAAAAAAGAAACTTCATCTTAACCATAATCAACCGAGTTTCTATACTTGTTCCAACGTATCTTCTCTTTTATAGCGAATAACGTCGTTTCGAATTCTCACTCTGCAAATATTTTTACGTCAAATTTTTGTACAAGAATTTTAAATGTTAAAGATTTGTTTATCAATACACTTGTTGGGTAACCGCAGTACTTTAATCGCTTCGATATAAGATTCGATTGTTTACGTACGAAATAGAAATCGCAAAATTGCGACAACAAATTTCACAACGATTCACATTGTATCAAATACATACGTAACGTTATACGATATACGAATTAAATTATTTATCTTATGTAATTATTTGTTATATTATATCGTAGGTGATGAAAATTGGATCCGCTGTGAACCTGTTAAACGAAAACACTGTACCAGTTTCCCATTACTAAACACCAAAGAAACAAATATCATCCATTCGAGATCACAGCCGATTAACGAGCCAGGTTCGCATTTAACCTCACCGCCTCGGTGTAACGATGTTTCATCGCGCACAACACGTAACGAAATTTTCGCGGAGCAAAAGCTAGGTTACAGGGCGAGGAATATCTGAAATAGGAAGTAGATGGCCGACGATGTAGGACGAGAAGAGTGACAGTACGGGAAGAGGCCCCTGTAATGGAGGTTTATTGGCAATTAATCTTGCGGACCGGATGTGTTCGCTTCGCCGACCACGATACACTTCCGTCTCGCCTGACTACCGGTAAACCGATGAGAGATGTATTGCATCGTCGCACGGAATTAAGCGTACGTATCCTGACTGTATCGTTTGCTCCGGACTACGTCTTGTAATATTATCATATCGTTTAGTTATCGTAAAATCATAAATTAGCCTACATATTAGGATCCTATGTCTCAATCGATAAGTCTCAATGACTTTAGAAAATTTACAGATATCTAGCAATCGTCCTAAAAATTGGGACGCTCTGTATCGTTAGACTGATATATTTTTATAAATAAGAAAGTCCTCTAGAAGCTGATCTTTCTCGTAACTCCATCGCCAAATCTCGTAATTGGCGATATATTTTCAAGTAGACGCGAGAGTATTTAAAAATTCGCCAGATAGTTTAGCATAAAACATCACACGAATTATCGACTTTGATACACAAATCTTACAAAATTGATCGGTTCCGTTCCAGCTGCGCACACGTGAACGCATCTTCGCCCAGCGACGAAAGTATCGTTCTACGTCTTCGATATTGTCTGAATATTCATCAGAATGATTCGGCGAATGGCGAGTTTCAAAACGCAGTCGAGATCTTTCTTGACCGTGCTTGCTCGACGCATTAGGCAAATAAAACGGAAAAGAGGATTGTACTCGGTAAATGTTATCGACGACAGATCTACCGGATTCCGCGGCAGGACGTTATTCTTACGAGCAGTTTCGCGTGGTTAAACGTCGTACCGTGACGGAAGAAATGTGTAACGACCGGCTGCGTGGGATGGGTTTAGAGAGAACGTTTAAAATGTTAGGGCAGGAGTTCCAGTTTAGATCGTGAACGTGTTGGTAGGGTATTAATGAGTATCCGAGTAAATTAACTGCGATGGATGGCGTGGTTGTACGCGAGAAATTTCCCAGATGAATAAAAAATCACTTCGATTTTAATGCATGCACGTTTAGTAATACAAAATGGCCCGTAGAAAATGTTACAAGCGATTTTCTCGGAAACTATTTATTAGAAGGGTTGTGAGATACACTATTTTTGATGTTTAATGGTTCATTAAATGAAGCGAGATAAAATACCACTGCCAACCCTTCGTTTGTACGAAAGCGAGTAAATCTCCTCTTTTTTAATGAAATTGCACGTAAATCTTTACAGAGAGACAAACAACAATTATTTGAATGCAAATACATTAATGCACAAGCAGGAGATGTAATAATTTACTTTCAATTGAAAAATATCGAAGCAGGATAATAAACGTCACATACACTTTTCCTCCTTATAGAATCGAATTTGCACAATTATTAAACGGTTAATTATTTAACTATGAATTTAACAAATTTTGGAATAATGAATTTCGGCAATTATACGAAACTATTACCTCTCCTTTTAAGTATAAACGAAATAATATCTGAAATGTTTTAGTAACTTAAATTTTAAATTTTAAATTGATCAGTCAAGAAAGAAAATAAATAAATGATTCATATTACTCTACATAACCATTCACATATTCGTACTGCTCTATAACAAAAATATGGAGCTTGGCCCTCGAGACTTTAAGGAACTTTATCGTATCGTTTTTTCAATAGCAAACGAAGAATCGAAATCGAAACGAGATGAATTACAAAACGAAGATTAGAACACACGAAGTACCGCACATTTGCAAGAAACAGTTTGTCGACGATACATCTTCGACAAGCACATCACTTTCACACCCACAAAACTTAATCATTTTAATCTTTGAAGAAATTGCAAAGCTCATAATTCAAACTAAACAATATTCCCTTAGAATTATTAGCACCTGCTCTTGTAAATTTCAAACCCAGGTGCAGTAGAGCCGTCGTTAGTCGAATTACTGTATAAATATCGATACTATACAAGAACAACAATTTTTTGAAACAGTAGCAATTTCTTCCCATTCCTGTTTCCAGTCTTCCTTATCAGGGACCGAATTCCCAAATTTGCTCTTATCGATGTTCCGATAATCCATTCCATTCATCGAAATTCTGGTATTTGAAGCTCCATCGTATGAAAAATTACCAGCAATATCTAAATTTTGCACCGTTTCCTGCCGGAGGTCTGGTTTCAGCGTTCCCCTTTAATCGGCAATCCCCTCGTAAAGGTGAAAAGAGAAATGGATCGAAGCCAAGAGTGGCGCACAGAGGTGTTGCCTGCAACTCGACTGGGAGACCACCACCCGTTTTCGCCCCCTTTTTCTTTATTCTGTGTCGCGCTACAGCCTCGCTGAGAGCTGCTCTCCTCTTCGAGAGAAGAGTTTTCTTCGCTGGTCGTTAATGACCGCGCTCGTATTAATTTGGCCCCCCTCCCCCTCTGACTCGTTTTAATTGAACGTGCACGCGAGCATCGGGACTCGTCCCTGGTATGAACAGGAGAATAATTACTGGCGACTCAAGGGACGATAACGTCGCTGTTGCTTAAAACCGAAGTCCCCGGCACAAACAAGCGTAGAAACGATCGTAGCTCACCATCGTACATACGCTTCGCACGAGAAACGCGTATTGTGCACGCGTTGCGGACGATCCAAGATCTGTCGTTGCTTGCGTATACAGGAAGTTACAGGACTCTACTTCCATTCGATGATTTTTAGTAACGCACTGTTGGTAAATTTGATTGTCTGACGTATCGATGTTCCAAGCGAAAGAATCAGAAAGGAATGTTTAATATTATAGAGAATATTTTTTATTTTACAATAATCTACAAAAGGCGAGTATACATATGTAAAACAAGTGTGAAATAATCTGCAAAAGTACAGATAATCTCATGGCAAAAAGGTTTTTAATATTATTCGCTGCAATTTTTTATATTTGACATCGAGAACAATAGGAAACAATAATTAAGTGTACTCACTCCGTGTTAATACCCCAATATGTCGCATACCGCCGATTAAATCGTTCGAAACGTCAATAAGCGATTTATACCGTTGAATCGATGCGAAGAGGATCATCCGCGTTATATTTACTGATGGCTATTGAATGCCCTTGATACTCTATCACCGTGCCAATATGGTTCGAATAGCGTATATCCGGCTCCAATAATATTTCCAGACTTGTATTTGGAAACTTACCGCGATAGGCTGCACGATCAATTCGCGATGGAACACCTGTTTATTCATCGTGTACCATAGTGTCGAGTCAATTCACAATCTTTCCGAACAAAAGGACAGCTCGTTAAGCACGCGTGCGTAATCTTGTTGCGATGCAATTACAGTGTTAACAATACGCTTGTGTTACGATGGAATAATATTGACGGCATCTACCGATATTAATAATCATCGAGCATTGTTTCTAAATTATTTCATAATCGATTGTTTTTAACTGCAGTTGATTCAATCGTTTTATACACTATTTTCATTGTGTACAACAATCTTCTCGAAGTATTATTTGTTAGTTTACGTTTCGAACCTAAATCCACACAAAATTTAATTTATTAGACTAACGAATAAAGTATGCGTTTCGCGGCTAAACATTAGTACAGTATTTTATCACGACTTAACCTTGAATATGTATGTTGTACAAATATTTTAATTTGTTTCGTCAATCTTTTTCTAATAATTATTAATTTTTATATCGCTCGACAATTGATTTTTATGTGATACAATTTAGAATCAAGAATATGGAAATCTACATCAGGCTCCAGATAATGTCGTGTTTTATAATTGTAGTTTACTATCTAAATATCAAATTCCAAGTTTTATACTTGTCTAACAATTACCTACTTATTTTTTAATTAATTAATTGTTTAATTCTAATTAACTAAATTTATTCGATACATCAATCCACTTCGCTCCAAGTCTGACTTATTATTCCTTATGAACAGGTGCGCGTGTAACAAAGTTCAAGGTCTCACTAAATCGTACAATAATGCTTACACATGTTTCCAACGCAAAGTTTACAACTAGCTCAACAACGCGAGCGTGCAAGATTTATTTGCATGACTATCGCGTTGCATCACCCTACGTGCATGTACATATATAAACACACATACACAGTCTCGGATATACAAGCTAGATAAACGCAATACTTCGTATCATCTGCCAGATTACACGAGATAACACTTGCTGGATGCGGTATTGTCGCTGTTTGTATCTATCACAACGCGCAATGAAGGGAACTAGCGCCGGTAAGAGAAAAACGGTACATACACGACTTCTTCGAACGAAGAAAAACTTGTTCAACTTTTTCCTCGTCTCCGTTCTTTTGAGAATCTGAGGATGAAAGTTTCCACGGTCGAATCGTACACCATTATTCGTCGGAAATGTTCCTCGGACCAGAAAAAGTTCGAATCAAAAAGGTAAAAATTTGTAATTTTTCAGTTACTACAATTTTTACGCGTGAATTTTAAAAGCTTCGATTCTTAATATTTAATCCGCACATGCATACTATCTACCGTTTGCATTTTATTCTCATTTTACTTTTATTTGTATTTTATTTCTTGTTAACCGATACGAAATATTTTTGCCAAATATGATCGTTTATAGATATATAAAATGTATCCTTCTTTTTGGAAAGTGCAGGAAAGGGTAGCGGGAAACATCGTAGCTTAGATTACACGTATCCAATGCGAGAATAATTAGTTTTAATACACCAGACATGTCTAAGGTATAGATGTATCGATATTAAAAGAATAAACCTAAAAATATATGAAAATTACAGATACAGAATATAACGAACAAAAAATTGTCGATTTTCTTATTTGCATGTAATCTAGCGGATAAAAGGTCGACCTTTCGTTAAACCATGAAATTAGTCGGACCTCATAGTGAAATGAATCGATATGTCAAATTCTTGTACTTTTCTTCCTAATATTGAGATATGTATAATTTTATGTGCTAGACTAGGTTACATGCGTAGTAGTATACTTGTATGTGAATACCAGTGTGTGGAAGTATATGTGTGCGCGGCGTCTCGAAAACAAATGAATGTAAACTGTTCAGTCGGTTAACAGTCGAGTATGGAAGAAAATGCTGACACGCGTGCAAGTGTGTATCGATGAATATCTTTGGAATCATTTATCAAATAAATATATAACTATTCTGATATAAATTCCAAGTGTAAATTTAGTGTTCCTATACCATTATTTCGGCTATTAAGATCCAAAATTCTCAACACCTAATTGTGCCAAAAAAAAAAAAAACGACAGTGATCTCGAAATCTGTCAACTTCGATTCTACGCAATGCGACGAGAATCTGGCAAATGATCTAGAAAAAAAGTCAAGGAACAAGATGGTCTAAGAAAGCAATCACGGATGCAGGAGAGAACCTTGCGCCGAGGAATCGGCAAAAAACAGAAGCAGCTTCCAGGGGAAACCATTTCTCGAGGATAGAGAGGAGACGCCGCTAGGAACAGAAAGGTGGGCGGAGAAGTACAAGGTGGAAGACCGTGCTGGCTGTGGTAGAGCGGTAAGAGGCGAGAGAATTAGTGGGTGGTTCTCTACGCAGATAATTTGTGGCGTGCAATCCCGGCCCAGCCATCTAGGCGGATAGGTAAGGCGTAGCTGTACCGTTTCGTAATAATTTACTCGACATCCTCGGGACCATCGACCGAACGAGTGCAATCAAAAGCGAATGGGTTGATTGATCGAAGAGGGATTGTATCGTAACGTATAATTTAAGACGATTCGTTGGATATGAAAACGATATGATAGTAGGAACAGCTGTGTGCAAACACGTGCCTTTTATCGAAATTCCATATGTTAAATACGACTGCCTGCTACTAATGATCATAGCAGTGTGTGTCAGACCACTGCTATTTTTCATGAAACTGAGGTGGAGTTGGATGCAAGTGCCTCAAGAAATACTCTTGATGTTCAAGAAAAAAAAGGTTTGTTAAACAATTAAGAGTGAACGATCAACAATTAACGATCACGCTTCTCGAATGTCTTTGCTTCGCTGTTACGCTAGACCCTTCGCACTTCGCTGTTCGAAACGGAATGAATCTTTTCTTTTCTTTTGTCGCCCCTCGATATCCCCACTATCCACGCGTTTGTTAGGCGTCCGCGACCGTTGCCACGTACGCCTTCTTCTCGAACATTCGGCGAAAGGTCCGTTGGGATATCGATGGCTCATTAGGAACTTCGCTTCGCCGGTGTACCTTGTCGCCGAGTGTCGCGAAGTCGTCGGGAAGTTCCGTCGTCGCGTGCCGCCACAAAACGTACAGAACTTTGTTTTCTGAAAACGACACTAATATTCTCAGCGTTCTAAATCCACCTATAACCACCATAGCCCATAAACCTAAGGAATCACGTGGAATGAATTATGCCCTGACACGCTAAGTAGGCAACCTGCATGACAAACTTTTGCTGTAGTTGCGTAATTGATTTATTCCATTCACAGACAGAACAATCTGATCGACGTCTCCTTTGGAGACCACCATTCCCACACCATTGTTTGCTACACATACTGCACTATGTCTGATGTCACGTTGTAATGAATGCAGGATGTCGACGTGGATGATGATGAACAGAGGTTATGCTACCAAATATTCGGGTTCGGTGCGCGTCCACGGTGTATGGAATCCGTTGTTGAGGGATGTCAACGACATCCCCTGCGGTCTCCACGTCACCAGCCGTTCCTGCTCCCGTTATGGTAGAACGGTGTACGCAGGTAGACCTCAAGGGGACCAACCAGTCCATGACATGTACTTGTAATTGGCATAGAAAAATTCATGAACCTCGTACATCTTGGATCAAAGTTTAGATACGTTACAGCGATAGTAACGAAGTTCGAGAGAATTAATATTATGTTTGAGACACAGTGGCATAGTGATAATCGAGTGACAAGTCCTGAGTCCACCGCATCCTATACGATGGCGTGTACCTGTCTCGCTTTTAGCAGTGTTGTATAAAATATCGATAGTAATGTATGACTTTTTATTCTTCAATTTTTTACTGCTTCGTGTAATTGTACGTAATTGCATCGAATACTTGACAAAGCTGTTACAAATATCGATGAAAGGTATAAATACGACTAAAATGCCAAAGAAGATTATAAAGTAGATGTTCTATCTACGAATTTTTGCTTTTTCATTCCTATCATCGTTATCAATATTCGTCAACGTGGTAGAAAACTAAGAAGACAGTCGGCTTTTATCGTTCGGATAAGAATAGTCGATCGAAGAAAAGGAATAAATATTCTAACAACGTGTTACATAAAATTACCGACATTCTATGACGAAATTGTTAATAAAGGACCGTGTCATAGAAAAGTCGATTCTATAAAAATATAATTCCTTCTTTATACTTCTATGAAAAAGTACCAAAGAATATCAACTCCCTGTTTGTAGAAAGAATATTATAAATAGCTACATGACTAGCACCGTATAAATTAAACCGATAATCGGAATGCTAATTGTAATATCGACACCAAATTGCTACGTTAAAATTATAGTACATAAATGGGGCTCGATAATGCAGTATTATAATCAGCGTACCTCTTTACATAATTAACTGACCATTCTGGAGCATTAAAATCAATTCGACGATTCCACCGTCGCTATATTACTATCAGCTTCGATTCATAACAAAAGATTCTCGTTACAAGCGCTGTAAATACACCTTGTTTGCAAGTATTTATGCGTAACAAAGAGAGTCTCGCAATATCACTCGATTATGTTTAAAGTGGCCGATACTAAACGAAGATCGAACGCTAAACACGGACAGCCCTTACAATACTCGATACGCGCGAAGCTCGCGATTTAGTTGCGCGAACGCATTTACATCGATCTGGTAAAATCGCGCGGAGAGCTCGCTAATATCCTTGACACGACGTACACCGTGAGCCCGTACACGCGGCCGGAATACTTAATATCTTTCGCTCGAATTCCATACGAATTTTGTATTACACGGTATTTCTGGTGAAATATCGGTGACGTTGCTCGTAAATCGAAAATGGTAATGGGACCCCGGAGCCGCCATTATCCGGCGAACAAGAAATCCCGCAAGGCGTTAGATTTATCCTGTTCCCCAGTCAACGATGATACATTATTCTCGAGCGTCGTTAAGACTGCAAACCTAACCCATTATATCGTTCTGTGACGTCTCATCAGGGAATCACCCGCGAACCCTTCGTTTCTCGTCTACCGTATACTCTAAACCGTCTCTCCCGTCACTGCCACAGGAACGGTAATTGAGTACGCTGCTCGACGATACGTGAACACACTCGTGGGAACACGCACCGACGTAAACCGAGCCCTCAGACGTACGAAACGACAGTGTGCGTGGAGGGTCGTGAAGAATTTACACTACAGAGTCGTTGAAACGACTCGGTTACATTCCCGTGGTTCCGTAGTCGCGCGTAAAACGAGCGCTAACGGCCACCCCATAGACCGCCTTGTATCACCATCATCGCTATGGCTGGGACGATGGGGCGAAGCTTTAAGCAACAAATTTCGTCGGACAAGGAAGTGGTTAATGACTTTTAAGTGGATTTCTCCGTGGACGCGTTCATTTTCTCGAGATAAGATTTTCGGATTCTTTGTTACTTTAATTTGTGACGTTATTGTATCTTTAAATTTGTATAAATAAAAATGGAAATAAAGAAGATTGCATCGCAGGTCTCAAGATTTGGTTACCAGATCATGATTAATGGTTAATGCAACACGTGTGATAGGTCCCTTAAGACACACTATATCACAAATGTCAACAGTAATTACCTAAATCTCATCATCCAAAGATACTATATCACAATTGCCGACAATAATTCTCTAAACCTCATCATCTAAAGACACTGCATCACAATTGTCAACGGTAATTCTCCAAACCACGTTATTCAAAATCCTTTATGGCGCGCCAATTCACAATTGAAAATCACAGGAAGAAAACACGATCTGTAGATCTGTAGAAGTATGCAATCGAAATGTGAACAATTATATTCAAATTCACGAAGTTTTATGAAAACTCAATAACTGGTGCTTGCGATATTGTATGATATCGTAGATCTAACTGTGTATCATTCGGTCATCTTTAAAACGTTTAAGAGGCTGGCGAAAACATACATAGCCCTAAAATCAAATAAAGAAACAATTTTGAAACATAATTGAAATTTATCACGATTGTTCCCATTAGTTTCCAACTGTTATCCAATTCCCATTAATCTTATTCTACTCTGAAATTTTTACCAGACACGAAACAAGCAATAAAAATCGTACGATAACACGATTAATTCCTGTCTGCAGCACTCTTCATCCTTGCAAACCTAAAATTCCTTTTCAACCCCCTGATGTACCACATTATTTCATTACAGGAATTCTTCCGCCGATTATTTGCCAGTTGCGTAATTCGTAGTTTCGCGCGACTGAATACGGCGCGATATTACGGTTCTGGCGGCGTGTAGCGCAACGAACCGAGCTTTAATATCGTGCGAAGGAGAGGGTCGGAAATATCCACGGAGGCAACCCCAACGCAGACGTCGTCGCTCCTCAAGAAACGACGCGACGCGTTCCCATTTGCCGCGAGACCATGGTCGCGTAGCGTAGACGGTTTTCTGGCCGCTTCGTAGCCTTGAATGAAAAACCTCGAACGAAACGGGAAGAGAAAACGCGCGGTACTCGAAGGGGTTCCAACGATGCCCGTTGAGATCCAACCAAGCGGTCTTACATAAGTAGTCCTCGCGCGCACTAGAAAGCGTAACGTCTCGCGGAAATTCGCCGGCTGGATGAGTCGAGTGCGCACGTACGAGTTACCGGCGGAATGGAGACAAAGTTGTAGGCCAAGACGGCCGTAGGCGATCTTCAACCTCCGAGCTGCTACTGTCTTCGGTCGAGAACCGACTAATTGGATACTCTGTAGCCGACACTCGTTTCTTCCTACGAGTCAACTTGTTCTGTTCTCTCGTTTCGTTGTTGTTCCGTTCCTTGTTCTTGGGTTTCTACTTGTTTCCTACTTGTTTTCTGTTTCATCGCGTTGTTCTTCGTTAAGAACAGAGCGACGATCTATAGTCTACCGACGAGCGGAAAATCGTTGAGCGCGAAAATTTCCCTAAGTCTTGTGACAGATGAAAAGTACAGGTGAAAAATGTGTGTACGTTTGGAGGATGTACCGTTTCCAAACTGTAACGTGCCAGCTGCTCAACGAGAAGGTGTAAAATCTAATTGAATTTCCTAGATCCTACGGGGATTTATCAGAACGATCACCTGAATAATTACGTTCAGTAAGATTTACATTTTTGAATAGAAAGAAAATAATTTTGAATTTCCTTATTTCCAACACGATGGATGAAGCGTCGCTTCGTTTATCCTTTTCCGGTATCCACAAACAATAAACTCGACCGCTTAGCATCAATTACATCATCAAACGCGAAACTCCAAGTAGTTCAAGTACGCATACAGTGCGACACAGGCAGACAGTGGAAAAGAAAGCGATAGAACAAACGGAAAAGCGCAAGCCGCATTCAGAGGAAACGGCGGTGAGCACGGCGGTCGCACGAGCAATTTTGTGCGGCGTTTCATATCGCATTCAGAGCGGTCAAGTTAAAAATAAGATTTCCGCCGGCAAAGAGTGGCCGATCTAACAAGGAGCGAACGCTAATTCTTTGATGTCAGAGCGGTCCCGCAAAAGTCGCAAAAACTGTTTGATATCATCTTCGTGCCTTTGTCCCGTCGTAAAGTATAAAATTTACTACCGCGGGGGACTCGTCAGAGAGAGAGAGAGAGAGAGAGAGGGGGGGGGAAAGGGGTACTGGAAAGCAGGAACATGGCTAGGCCCGGCGGATATAACTAATTACGCGCACTCAACGGTGTCGTCATTCTACCTTTGTCAGGAACGCTTTATTTCCGCAGCATCAGAATTTTCAGCGGTCGAGACATTTCGCGTTCGCGCATACCCTCGGGATCTGACAGAAATAGTCTAATAGCGTTATTGTTAGCGCTGCCCTCCCTCTCCATTGAAATCACCCCATCGGATCGCCCGTTTTCGGGAAATGCTCTCTCTCTCCTTTTACGCGTCTCCGTCAAAGTCCTCGTTTGGGGTTTCAAATAGGACAACGGTAAGCTTTATTCGCCGTTGTTCGCTCGTATAATTGTTTGCCAGCATCATCGATCGAATGTATCCTTTAATTACCTCGCGTTTGACCAGTGTCTCGCAAATTTCGGTCCAGAAGGGTGATATAAAACACAGCACATTAGCCGAACCAGTCTCGCCGACGCCTCGTAAATATTACGCTTTCCTCCAGCAAGGACCACTCGCCATGAAATATTTCATGGTATCGTAAAATCTCGTTTCGTTCCCGTTACGATGTTTCATTCCCTCGTCCAAACGCTCTCGCGAGTCTATGTTTAGTCTACGCCTTGACTATTGAGTTACAGTCATGGCGCGAGTTTAATTATTTTTATTCGAGTAGAAGCTCATGACGCGATGAGACGACAGAACTTGATCGTTATCTATTATCCTTGTTAGAGTTACATATATGATAATTATTATAATTGTTTTCTATTGGTATAATCGTTCAGTACATTCGCTGCGTAACAAAAAATTAATTGTCGAGCATTAATTATCCACGTATAGTCGACTGTCTTGTCTCGGAACTCTCACGGTGATCTCTTGAGTCGAGTTGGTGCCAGTCGAAATTTCTCGCCTCAAAACAAAAGAAGGTTTTCGAATCGCAGCATAAATTGCGCGGAAGCTCCCGGTATGGGAAAGCACTCGCGAAAGAAGAAGCCTCTATGAATTCATACTCGAACTTGCGCGGTCTGAATACGAGCGTATAAAAATGCCGTTTAAATCATAAATTTGCAGCTTCGTACTTAAATCAACGCCAGAAGATGTTTTCCACGAGAGCACTCATCGTGTTTTGATTTTCGCGTTCTCCAACGTTACTTCAAAACCCTTGACTTTGCCGACTTTCGAAAGCGACTACGCTGTTGTCGTGCTTTAAATGAATAGAGTCTTTGAATATCCGATACGCCGATTTTTCTTTCTACTTTCGACAGAGCAATTCTTAAACGTTTTCTTTCGAATAACAACTTTGATCTTCTATCTCGCATAAATAGTATCGCTTAATGCTGAAGTATCGAAAAGAGAAAATTGTACTTAGAGTCGACAATAATTCACGAAGCCGTAACGTTTATTACCAGCGAGTCGTTCTCAACGAGTAAACAAATACACATTATTCGTCATCATCGTCACCATATTTTATTTAATTGCTAATCTCTCTTATTCCAAACTACACTCTGGATATATCGACCGAGAATAAGTTTTTCCAACGAAACAGCTTAAACTGCAAAACGACAACGACTAGGAAAACGAATTAAAGCGTCAGCTTAAAGCAAACTTTCGTGTCCCAGCTGCTCCCTACGTTTACATAGTAGTTATTCGAAATTGTGGAGATCGCAATACAAGACATATATCTACGCGCGCGCGCGCTCGGATTGTTTATCGCGTTCGTAGTAGCCTATATTTTTACGAAATACATCATACGAAGCTAAACGCGGAAGATGGACAGCAAAGGAAGAAACACGGAGAAGGTTCGGGTAGAGAAGAAAAGAGAAAAAAATGCGACAGAGAAATAAAACCAGGCGCTTTCCATCGGCAAGAATTTGTTCACAGGGAACTTTTATTCCTGCCATAAAAGCTTTTACGACAAATAAATTTTTTCGTTGTATCGAACGAAATTTATCCATCCGCCAGAAATTTACACGCAACGATCGTTAGTATACCGAACGATCTCGCTGGTCGTTCGTTGGTTTGCAACGGCGCCCGCGGATGGATCCAGATCCTACGATAAATCAATACCATAAGAATTAATTCCGCGACAACGATTTCTCTAACCGATCTTCGATATTTATGTAATAGCACTTGGGACAAAGTGTTATAACGGTGATCGTTGTACGATCGGCGTTTTAGTTGAGGATTTAATGTACGCGCTATTTGGTATTTATTTCACGATATATATGTATTTGTCTTCGACGAATGTTCGTTGCATTTTGCATTTCCTCTGAATTGCATTTTCACCAAGGATTTATAGCTTTTATAATGCGCGTACGTGAAAACAGCGTGGCGCGGAAAACTCGTAAAGCCAAAGGATATACTGATTCTCGTTTTACGAATCGTTTCTCTATAATCACTCTGCACGATAACACGTTATCAAATAGAATTTTATCTCCACGCTTTGTGTACTTTATGAATTTACGAGTTTTCATATTGTCCACGTTCTGTGTACTCATACGTGTACGTGTAATATAGGAACAGGTGTTTCACCAGAACACATATCTCGATTGCTTTTATACCAAATCAGAAAACATTATATTATTCCTTTTCCAGTGTTTTACGATAGTTTAATTGTTCTTGCAAAATCGACCGATTTTATATTACACGTATATGAAATGAAGTCTTTCTCATTTCGACCATCTTTGCGTGACTCGGAACATCTAACGCAATCATCGCTTCAAATAGACCACACGCTGATCTTATGCACTTGATTCACACTATGCTACCTGTTAACAGGATATCAACCGATCAGGGGATTTCCTCGAGCGAAAAAGAACCCTCTTAGCACGAAATAGAGGTTGGTACGTTAAACAGATAAATGGAGCACGAGAAAGTTGCAACTGCAGTGAGAAGATGGAGTTTCGCGACGTTTTTTCATGGAAACGTTCGGCATCGAGGAAAATTAATCGTTCGCTACTCGTCGTGACGTTAGATCCGCGAATTTAACGCCTCGTCGAATTATCCCACCGCGAATAACCTGCGATCGATCGTAACTACGAACGTGTCTTTTTATATAGCCGAATTCTTTAATAATTTCTGAAAATTTTAAAGATAATGATTTTTATACTTTACAATGAAAAAATTCTTTCATTCTTGAACATCTTGACAGAAATATCATTTTAAGGAGGGAATTGAAAATTATTAATTAGATCGAAGACTTAAGGAAAGGGAAATCTATCAGCGTTTTTCAATTTTAATAACGATCACGTTTCTTAAGTTTCTTCTGCTTTGAACAATTTCCAACAACTTTTGGCTAATGCCGAAACAAAGAGTAATTGGCGCGCGAAATACGCGAAATACTTTTCCATTGATTGTAGAAGACCAGTAATTCTGTCGAACGCGATAAAATTGGCCGCGGAAATCTGCTTAATCTTTCTTGTACCGAACCAATTGCACCGTAAACAGTTAATAATATTTCTGATGGTCGATAGTCGATATCGATAACGATTACCAAACTGCGGACTTTCAGCTCGGAGCATTTCATAAATTTCGCTCGGATCGAAGCGAATTCGCGCGTGTGTTCCTGTGTATCGGCGATTCCGTCGAAAACAAAATTCAATCGCCGGCCCATTTATTTTTCTTCGGATAATACCATTCAGCGGCGACGCTGAGCCGGTAAAAACGGAGAGACTACCTCGCGAAAATTCGCCACGGCTTTATTTCATACGCGAAACAGTTCGAACCACGCATCGAGCCGGCTTTCGATCTTCGAGATTAATATTTTTCACGAAAACGACGAACGCGCACGTGTGAGAAAGCACACAGCTCCTCGCTAAGATATCGCTGACGCACCTTGTAATAAAACTCGTTACACAAAGTGGATTGGGGTGAAATTAATTGCCCTAGAAATGGATAAACGACACTACTGTAACGTGGCTATTAAAACGATCTCGAGCCTCCTGATTCGACATTAGCAACCCGTTTCAACAGTCTCCGATCTTCTTGAATTTGCTCTTTCGTGCTTTACAATTTGGTCGCGATTATTGTCAAATGGTGGGTTCTTATTGTTGAAGTAGTCACCGCTTTTAAGAAAACTCTATATCTGGTCTTTTTAGTTTTCTCAAAGCACCGAAGCCATGGACAGCGTATAGACGAAAGACTGGGACGAAGGCAGGCCATAAACAGTAGACGATGGCTTTGTGACATCAACCACATCTTAATCTACGTCAGAGCCGGGCCGCGCTTCGGAACCGATGGGCTGATGATAGAAATAAATATGTGGCTGCACTCGGCGACAATGTATGTCGGCGAAGCGAAGTGCCCAATGAACCCTCAATATCCCAACGGTCCTTTCGCCGAATATTCCAGAGCGCCTAACAAACGCGTGGATAATGGGGATATTGAGGGATGACAAAGAAAAAGAAACAGATGAATTCAAAAGAAAAATTGTAAGCTTCAGTCTTAAAAGGTCGCTCCTAGAGTTCGGAAGTCAAGTGTAAACCAAGTGTAAAGAAATAAATTCTGTCTTTTCATTTCTTTACTTTTTTCTTTTTACCTTTTATTTTTCGTCTTCGATTTTTTCCTTCCTTTTTTTTTATTATTTTACGCGACAGCTTCGGGGCTTTCAGTCATAGGGTAACACTGCTAGCGTGCGGATCTGGACCAGCTCAAATTATATTCCTACTTGTATTTACACTTCTGTATTAAAATATATTTTCTACTTTACAATTTATCCACGCGTTCCTCTGTTCATACGTCTAACAACCTCAACACTTATGTTGGATATTTATCGTGAATTGTAAAACGCGTAACCCGATGATTTACCGATACGACGTATATTGTTATACGACAAGAAATATTGCGGAGATGTGAAATATATTTCAATATAAATTGCATTATTATGATATGCAATACTAGTTTCGTTTACGTATATAACAAAGTAGACATAAACGTTAACAACTATTTCACAATGAAATAACTTTGCAAAAGCAAATTACGCTTTCAAATATTTCACATAAAGCTTCTCTAAATATGTGTCGTTAATTTATACCACGAAAAGGAGAAATTGTTCGAAATTGCGATACCTATAATAAATATCGAGTTTAATTTCGTGAATGCTGTTCCTTTTCTGAAGGAATATTCATCGATGCCGTCATTTAGGACACGAGCGAGAATAACGTAGGGCATGGTTCAACTTGCCTCGTCTGAAATTATAGTGCCGCGTATACCACAATAAAGCTATAATTGCAGCGTTTTGCGAAAATAAGCGGCGGTAACAAAATTCACATTGCCTCAGCCACTTTGCTCGACACCATCGCTTAGCCTTAAATCGCGCTCGTTCCTTAAAACGTGATACTTACGTTCTAATGTTTTGCCAATTTACTTCTATTTCATACATACATTTCAGTCTTTTTCAACGTGTCAGGGGGAAACAGCGTGTAAGTTTTCCCAAGGAATAGTTGAAGGCATCGCTACATTTTCCAAAGTACGTTTTTAATTCGGTAAAACAACAGTTTTGCATCGGTAAAGTGTTCCGAATTATTTAAAGTCAAGAATAATAAAGAAATTGAGTGAATATTTTAAACCAAGTATATGAAGGAGTCCTAGGTTTCTTGAATTAATTTGAATAGGATCTTTAAACAATTTCTCTAACTCGGATTGGAATGTAACACCGAAGTCATTTGATGAATATATGTTGCGTTAAATGCGACATAATTCACTCTATTTTCTACTGAATTTTTTATTCTCTCAAATGTTTCATTTCGTTTTGAAATACTTTGGACAATATGCGGGATTTGCAGAAAATATAATATCGCAGAATTCATTTAATTAGACAGTAATAAGGCTCGATGACAGGAACGTTTTATATTCAATAAACGTATATCCAATAATGTTTTGTTTTTCAATAAGGAAGCATTAAAATTATACGCTTTGAATATATATGGACGATTAATTTGCTAGCATGCGCAGCTCTTTTATATCTTTCGTTCAGAAAGCGCCTAAAAGGCTGCATTTTGAAATCTTACTTCTACAGTAAAACACTTCATATAATTTCTCAATTCATCGCAATAGAATATCTGATTGAATAATCAAAATTTATAAGACATTCGTCAAAATTGTTCGAATCGATGTATAGTTTTAAAGTACATTCCATAATGCCATTCATTGAAACAAAATATCTGATACAATTGAAAGCTTTCAACAAAAATGACTCTACGCTTGTGTCTTTTTTCAAAAAAGTAAAAGAATATCCTAATATTTCTAATACGTTCGATTGCTACATTTGTTATTATATCACAGGAGAACTAGATCTAATTACATTACGAAGTTAGAGTCTCGTACAACGTTACGCAGTTGTTTTTATAGAATCGATTAATTCTCATTCGACAGTAAATCGAATATATCTTAAAATAGATCATTTTTAAGAATATTTCGTACGATCGTTTCGAATTACTTAAAATTACTTCTTCAAAATTCTTTGCTACGACCGATAAATTACGACCTACGGCACAGATGACACGCAAAGAAGCTTCTTTGGCCTAAAAAATGTCGCGACCGCTGTTCGCCGTGGCAGCCAGATCCCATCCATCCGCTGCACGGCGAGGAAGTAATTTCGCAAATCTTTCTAGGTCGTGCGATATTAACGGACGGCTGGAAAACGAAATATCACGCTCGAATTTCCACGACCTGCAGCGTCATTCCCGAGACACGTGTCGGCTAGCGCCCTACCATGTGTGCCATACATATGAGGCCGGCGAGTGCCTGGAATCCTCGAAAGGAGAACAGAGGATCGTGTGGAAAAGCCAGTGCGAAATCTATAGGCGCGCGCGCGGTGGCTCTGCAATCGTGAAATCGCCTCATGAAAAAGTAAGTTGAAAAAGTAGAATAAAGCTTTTCCATACGAGACTCCGTTTTCGAGAAAGACGATTTAGAGAATCTGTTCGGCACGCGCGTACTAACTATATGTTTCGACCTGCTGCACTTTTGTTTATGCGGTTCATTGCTGCTTTATTTATGACTATTGCTACATTTATTACAAGCCATAGTATAAAAACACAATATGACAAAAATATTCCTTACATTTTGATACGATTAAAATTTTGCAAAAATGCTGGCTAAAAATATATCTAGCATTTGCGAAAGTTCAACTGATAAGTTATCGAAAAAGTAAAGAAACTGGGATGAGTATGGACGAGATAAGCACGGATAAGCAAAGATAACACAAGTGACGAAGATCTTTTCCCGTTTGATTTCTTACCAGATGTCAATATCAAAACTTTTATCGGAGTTTTTATGTCGACGAATCTTCAAATCGACGAGCAAACATAAAAAAAGAACGCGGATTCCTTTCAGGTTGGGTGTTATGCGTAAAACGATCGTGCGTCGGTAGATTTCTGCAATGCAGCGCCGGTCCAACGTTCGTCTAGCCCCGGCCTCAAATATTACTATCATGACACTAAATTATTCCATCTAAGCACGTAACACACCGTGAGAAGGCAGAAACCAGGAAAGTGACGTGCCTCGCTTTCTAGTCCGAAAATCGCGGCGAAAAAATACCGAAATATACGACTCGATTTTACGGTTCGACGAGCATGTCCGGTGAAGCCGATTTCGCTATCTCCCCGAAGACCGACGATATCGACTGGACCCGAGTAGCTATCGCGCCACGAGAAAGGAATATGTCCCGGTGGTTTACGCGGACGAGAAAATAGGACCGGTCCCGATGTAACGCTCCATTTCGATATCTCGATATGACGCGGTGCACTTCCTTTTCGTCCTGGAACTCGCGTTCCACCACGTTACGCCGGAACGTCCCTGCTTCCTGCCACCCTGTCCACGGAAGAATTATTGTATTATTCGAGGAATAGAACCGAATAGAAGCGTCCAGCACACGCTGTTCACCGTTTTCGATTTCGTGTCCTCGTTTTTGCCCGATCGCGTATATGTATTGGGAATCGCGTCGCGCGACAATAACGAATGACCATTCGTTCCGATAACGTGATACCGGAGTTGATACGCAGATTGGCCGTTTTTTGGCCCTGGAGTTCTGACGGTGATGTTATAAATAGGTGTTGATGTCGACCGGTAATAAATATCGCGTGCAGCCTGTCCTAGGTTAACGCGGCTCAGTTGATACATTTCCGGTGTGTTCCGGCGATTTTCAACGGTAGATACATTTCATGAACCAAATGTGGAATTTGAATGTGACGGTTGCTGGCTGTGTTGTTTGGCTTAACGATTTCGCTGCGTATAATGTGAATAATTTGGCGTTAAGCTTCGTGCAAACACGTTGGGCAGAGTAAAGGTAGTTTTGATAGTTTCTCTCTCTCTTTTTTTTTTTATAGGAAAATACGCTCTCCAGCTATCAGTACGTTAGAGCGATTTTAGTACTAGCAGAAAATTAAATCATTCGGAAAAAACAAATTCGTCGATTTTCGATTATTCAGCGAACAGAATCATAAATACTTTCCATCTCTCCTCGCTCCTCTATGTTATATTCTTTCAGAATCGCTTCGAATCGATCCGTGAAAATCCACAGCACGTTGAAGGAATCCTCGTTAACTGTCGATGCGAGGAGCGAGAAGCAGAGAGTTGGAAGCTTTACTTAGCAAAAGTACAGCCGGAGGAAACGCTCGATAATTTTAGCATATTGAAATATTGTGCCGTTCTTTTCGCATCGTTCCGCCGTATCAGCGTATCGGAACCGGCCCCGGTTTCTCCTTCTCTTTCGAACTCTGCTCCCATATTTATTCGTTTTTCCTCTTCACTGGTACCGCGTGCTTCATCCTTCTTCTTTCTTCTTCTATCTCACAGTCGCGACGGATCGAACCTCGACAGAAGGGTTCGTTCGTATCGCCCTCTTCCCCTTTCCCAACCCACCTTTTCTGCCGCGTGGCTCGAAAAGATATTATGCGAAATACTTTCTGCCTTGCTTCGAGGAACCGGCCGGGAATACTTTATGAGATGTATAATTTGGCCGGAAGTACTACCGTTTCGTAAAATTTACGATCGTTCGAGCCTACACAGTGCTAACCTTTAGGGCAGGCTAGATTCGCGCGAGCGTTCCTGCCTTTCTGTAGAATGTAGCTTCGCGATTCTGGTACAATCAGATAATCGATGATTTCTTACGAAAAAAAAAAGAAAAAAAAGAAGAAAACGTATTTCGAATATTTCGTAGCATTTGTATTATATATTTCTATCAACTAATGAAATGTTCTTGCATAGTACTTGTAATCTATTAGCTGCATTTTTTAAATCTCCGAAGATGAAAGCAGCGATTTTTCTTTTTTCTTTTTTTTAGTTTTATATTAACGGAAAGTCTATTAATATTTTAAATTTTCTAGACCAGTATGAGAAATCTACAAAATTTGATCGAAAATTATCATACGATTATCCTAGTATTTGTGTATCGATGGAATGAAGTTCGTTTGTTAATGATTGTGACAGGAGTATCGTATTAATAGGAAGAACTATCTGTGCCAGTGTCACATTTCGTATCAATGAGGTAACCAAAATACAGAGATATAGTCAATGTTAGCTGTAACAACAATTGATCGTACCTATATCTGATGTATGGATAAATCCTGATGTAATCCAGCACTGTCATTAGGAACACGGTAGAATCTCCAGTATCGGAGTACCCACTGTGCAAACATTCTGATATTCGAACGTTCTGTTATCTGGACAGTGCGTTTCCTTCGTTACCACAGTACGACATTGACGTTGTACGTGTATAAATATTTTGTATAGTAATATCATACGGGAAACGTATCATGCTAATTGTAAAAACCAACCAGGAACGATAGGAATATTGTAGAACTTGTAAAAATATGCGATATCGAAGATATTCACACTTCGAGACGTTCGTCCTTGAATGTTCACATTTGTACGTACATTCGAAAATCGAAACACGTTACAAACGAGGTGCCCCAAGGGACAGTTTTGTATCAGAGCAAACGCAGGCCAATTTCACAGGATGTTGCAAGGAACGATTGGAAATTGAAAGGACGCTCTTTCAGACTGTCGCAAACGACAGTACGTTTGCTCTTCGTAATTCGATCGAGAAATATTTTTAAAAGCTACGCGAGCATCGGCTCTTTCACGATGCAGCTACCTACCGGCTTGATTTGCCTTCGCGTTTCTAAACTCGTCCCACCTGTGTCCGAATCAGACGTAAGCAGCTGGAAAAGTGGAAGGCGAATCGGTCGGTTTAACCGGGACGAGTCGAGAGAAATGTTCATTGGCGAAGAATTCGGAAGTTTGAGATATCGCTGGAAGCGCGACACAAAGAGGAAAAAGCCGGGCGTTTTAACTCGAGTACTATCGTAGATTCGGGTCAGCCTGAAAGCAGCGACACGGTATAAACGATGGCCTCTATCCGGGAAACTGGGAAACGGAGAGATATCCTTCACGAGCAAAGGATATCCTGTAGGAAACATAGTTTGACGTGACATTCTGTGCGGTTGGCCTCGGGGTAACTGTTTCATTGGTTAAAACAGAGAAGCTACAGTAGCTCGCGGAAACGTTTGAACAGTCATAGCAAATTTTTACGAATATGAAGATTACATGGAAAAAATGTAATAAGCCCATTCTTTGTTGATTTTCTGACTTTTATGTCACTCGATGGCTAAAAAGCAATACGTGTTCTAAAATGGAATAGTCGAAGGAGAGTATGATCTGATAGATTCGAAGATATAAGCCTATTGGAAATAGATGACAAATTGCAATGTTTTTACATGAAACGGATAATATTTGTTCGATCGTTACGTTAGTTTATTTTAATCGATAGTGGTATACGTACAACTAACGTTATTAATATTTTATAACCGTGCAAGACGGTAAATGCCTATTTGATTCTAAAATCAAATGTAAAAATAATTTCAACGTGGTTGACAACACATCGAATTTAAATATTATTTTTTTATGAGAAACGAAAAACGCGACATTATGTTCCTTGCTGTTTATCTGAAATTTCATTAACATATCTTATTCTATTACCTATAAATTCCATTTTTATTATCAATTCGTTTACGAAGAACTACTATATCTGCAATTATCAAAAGACGATTTAATCTTTAAGAATTTAAATATAAAAGCAAAGCTTCAAAGGGACGAGAATTAGATTCTAATAAGATTAATTGAATTCCCCAATTGAACGTATAACAAACAGCTGCTAAAAAGGGAACGTAAACGCGTATAGTAAGATCAAAGTAGTAAACACGTTTGATTGTTGGTCATTTTGATTTCATGTTTACACGATACTGCTTGCTACATCCTGAGCTAGACAACAACCGTATACGGTTTCCGCATGTCCGCAGGTGGTATGAGTTTTGAAACATCGTAATAGGATTCCTTGTTACGACTCATGTAACATAAAGGACTTATGTGGATACTCACCTGACGTGGAAACAGGGATGAAAAGCTGCCGGATTATCCTGCGGCGAGAACTTGGGCAGAGTACCATGAAGAAGAGCCAGACGTACCACCAGCAGCACACCAAACTGCGAACAAAAAAAAATTCTTTAACAATCGTTGCGTGTTTAATTGTTTCGAGTAACGCGTATTTACTTTACAATTTGTTCTCCTTTCGTCTACGTTCAAAACGCATAGATCGTGGTAAAGTTGTTCGAATATTTCTATAAAAAGCTAAGTTCGATATAATATTTTTTTTATCGTAGACGAACCTTCGAGCGACATCAATGTCAGCGTAACATCAAAAAGTGACAACTCTATTCCGTGTTCGTGAGTATCTATTTATATCAATCACTGCAGTCCTCGTTAAAGTTAGAACCAGAATTCAATGAAATATTCAATGTTTACCGATTCAATCTCGTCCGAATTTTCAACGAATTGTTTCTTCAAGATTTACGCGACCCTAAAACGCGAACCTTTTGCCTGGCGTTTACGCGACTCGAAAGATGAATGCGAGTAAAACAAAAGGGAATCCAGATTGCGGAAGTGCTATTTACTAGCCTTTTCTGGAGGAGGCTCTCGACTTGCGGCTCAATGACTCGCTACACTGCTAGAAGCATTGGAAGGTTTCATTCGCTAGCTCGGGAAACGGAAAACAGGAAAAGCCTCGATTTAAAAATCTTACGCGGAAATACACTATCCGACTTAGTTGCGTGCTTCATGATTCTCAATTTATACCAAGTACAGAAACTTGCTTAAAAATGAAAGCTGACCCGAGGCTTTTGTACCAGAGTGCACGCGCAATATGTAACAATATAACGTTGCAAACAAGTTTTTTCTGTACTTTAACTGGAGCATCGTTGATACTACACATCTCGGTTCGATCGCATTGCAATTACGCTAGCACCACGCTGAAAACTTAATCTCGTTAACGTACAACTTCGCACAAAAATTACCATTGAGAAGATAAATCAAATTTACAATCGAACTAGAAGCGTTTGATAATACACGTATATCTATCTTTCCTTTAAACATCTGCGTCTCTACCATACATGTCTCGTAGCCAAAAATCGATCTCCCATCGCAATACGTCAAAATATAGCAGATAACATTCCGATCGGATGCCAATGATATAGAACGAGACGTCGCCATGGCGTTTACGTAGTAGAACGACACACGCGTTCTTTGGTCGCATTTCTGTCACGTCCGGCGCCAGTTCGCTATTCCGATAGCCAGGTCAACCCATCCTCTTCGATGGAGATCGCTCTTTACGCCTTACCCTCCAACTTCACCACGTAGACGGTTCCCATCAACCCTTTCTCTTTCTGTCTTCGCCAGAATCCTCCATCCTGCATGTCCGGCGTGTTCTTGGTATAGATAGAAAACGAGTGGATTCTAGAAGGGTTCTAGAGCCGGACAATGTCTGCCAATCCAAGGTATTCATATTCTTCTCCGATCAACGAAGCTGCCGTTACGTACGTGTACTCGATACACGTCCCACGTCGACGTTTCCATGTCGAACAACTCTCGTTCCACGTCACCCCTCGTTTCGTTGGCCACTGACGTCTTCGTCCTTGGACACAGCGGGAATATATCGTGTTACGTCGCCAAGGGGCTCGCTGACCCACGCCACGAACGCCAGGAACGAGACAGAAATTCAATTTCGGTAAATATCCGACGCGCGCGGAACGTCGCTGGGCCGCGTTCCCGCCGGAATTCCCTCTTGTTAGTCTTCCGGGAATGCCTGGGGTGGTATTATAACCTCTCCCTGCACACCCGGGAATATATTTCTCACGAGACCAACGCGCTCCGTCGTGTATTTTTATGTTTCATCGATTCCCGTTTTATTTTTTCTTCTGCTATGATAAAATTTGGTGCGACGATTGGATAATATCTCGTTGCGCGATGGAAAAGACGTAAGGTGGAAATCAAATATCGTTTAGAAATACGTTATATTCTATAATTATATTGTACGTAACGGAGAGGCGATAAACGTACGGTGGTTAATTGTTTATCAAAAGTTTTAGAGCTGTCTGTTTCTTCTCTATGACGTAGGATTCCAAGATACTTGTTTCGTTCCAAGGAACAACAACGTGATTATCGAAAATAATTTTATGACAAGCGAGTAATTGGAACGTAAGAGGCTATTTTTCATTCGGAAGAATTTCATTCGACGATCGTAACACTTGTTGCAACGCTGCTTTCATTCTCTTCAAGTATTGTTCATTGCCTCTTCGTTAAAGGCGCGCCTCAGCCTCGCACGCGAGGGTATCTAACGAGTCTACAGATTGATATTCTTTCGCGTTCGGTGAAAACTAATCAGCGGGCGTATTTTTAGAGCCACTTGGACCTTGTTGGACGTTCGATCGAATTTAACAAGCCTAGAACCGTCCGAGCTTTGAAATCGAACGTTCCGTCTCGACGATCGGAGACAGGATCGCTCGACAGTCGAATCGATCACATCCGCAGTCATTCATAGAGCATTCGTAGATCGTGGATCGTTTGGTGTTTCAAATGGCGAACCTTGTCCCGATAGTCGGAGGCAAGAAACGTACGATTTCTCTCAATAGTCGGAGAGAACTTTCAGTTAACTGTTAATGGACCAGCGATCAAGACTCCGCTTCTCTCTTCCACGAATACATTATTCAAGATTAATTTGTATTACAAAGCGCAGCGTTATACGCCGAACACCGTACACGTACGCACAAAGTTCCTGATTACACGTGTAATTAATTTTCCTGTGAGAACTATCAAAGGTATGTTGTGGCTTTCGTAAACGCGTCATCGCGTTCCTAGATCTTCTATCGAGCATTCTATTTTGGAATCTGTTAATTAAACGTTCCTATTGTTTGCAAACGAAAGCAATTTGCAGCCACGTTAACTCGGTTAAACGGAATTATAATTACGTCCACAGCCTTAAGATAATACAAAGCATAGAGCTAAGATTTAAGCGACAAACCAATTGAGTAACAATAGACATACTCGTATAGAACCAGTCAGTCAACAGCGAGCATCTCTAATGCATTGTGTTATCGATTACGACTGTTACCGTTGTAGAGAATCATGCGTTCCGTTCTAACCGAAAGTAAATACCGTTCGACCAAAGCCAATATGTACCTGTACGCGTATCGATAATTGTTGATGCACTGAACTTATTGAACGAAGAATTTAATTACGAGTGACGACACTCGAGTTCTTTGACTTCTCAACGCTTTCGCACGGCTTCCTTTGAGTAAAGAGGTTGTTAGATGTATGAACAGAGGAACGCGTGGATAGATTGTAAAGTAGAAAATATATGTTAATACAGAAGTGTAAATACAAGTAGGAATATAATTTGAGCTGGTTCAGATCCGCACGCTAGCAGCGTTACCCTATGACTGAGAGTCCTGAAGCCATCGTCGCCTGTCTACTGTTTATGGTCTGCCTTTGTCCCAGACTTTTGTCTATGCGCCGTCGATGGCTTCGGTGCTTGAGAAAACTAAAAAGACCAGACGTAGAGTTTTCTTTGAAGTGGTGACCATTTCAACAAAAGCAAAGAAGGGTTATATTCCTATATGATATACATTTTATCACTGAGATCAAATAAAGTAAATTCGTACGTATATTTTGATTCAACTTGACCAACTTGATAGAGAATTTTTGTTTATATGTTTTGATTCGCAAACTGTAATTCTGGTGCATCTGGTACGTATACTTAGCTTTTGCTAACACTAGAACTACCACCACCATTGGTTTTACAATTTTATTTTAAAATTCCTACTTCGTTATATTTTTTTCCGCGATGATGTAATGATTTTCGCAACGATAACTAAAAGAATAATGTAACGAATTTTATTTTGTTTTTTATGTATTCAAACTCAAAATAATTTTGTATCAAGGCTACTTATACCAATACCAATCAAATGACTGGTACTTGTCAAAGTGTACAAGGGTCCTGCAATCTGTTTATCGAACCCCAATTAACCAGTTTCCTCGTTTTCTACAACTTCCCACGCGTTTTTAAAATTCTTACTGCGTATCATTCGATATGATGATATCAGTTATCAGGAAAATTCCGAATCGCTAAATCGCTAGATGTTAACACTAGAAATACCACAGCAGTGAAAATGACTGGTTCTACAATTTTATAAATGTGTCAACCCTCGTTTAGGGATCATAGTCGCAGATTGATTAATAATACCAAAAATGTACTGCATAAGATGGAATTCCTTCTGTGAGAAAGTAATAAATCAATAAATATAAAAATATTCTATTATCATGTATTTCTTAAAGACCAGTCATGTTGACTGGTTTTGGTAGAAATAGCTTAACTATCGGTAGTTCTAGTGTTAAGAATACAACGAATTTTGTACTTTGCAAACTGACGATAAAAATCTATCATTGCTTTACAACTTTAAAGGTCGAGAACCTGATTGTTGGTTCCATAGATATAACTTATTTCTTTAAAATACCAAGGAATTTTTCTACCGCTACAAACACAAGACTAGCGTCAAACAAGCCATTTTTATATTTACACTGTTCTTTGCTTTGTGAAAAATCTTATTAAATTTTCTCTACTCTTAATTACACTAAATTCTTGCAATTCCCGTTGCTCTCTATATAACGTATAACTGATGGACAATATTTAAACGATAAGAATCTGATTTCCGTAGAAGATGAAGAACTTGAAAAAATTTCTACGAAGGTAGCTCGAAACGATATATCGTTCTCGAATCACCAAACACCCCTATAACACGAAATCCACCCAGGGGTCCTCCTCATAAAGATCAGCAAATTTTACGTCCTTGAAATTCAGCGTTGCTGAGGGGAAGAAGAACGCCAAGTAACCCTGTCGGAAAGAACATACCTTTAGACGTGTAAGTGGCAATAGGTGGCAGGAACGAAGAGGACGGAAAGCCAGTGAAGTGCGTGCGCGAGACCCTGCACGAGGGTTGTGACCGCACGCCTCCCTGATTTCTTCACATAAATTAGCATAACTCGGAATCCCGTTTGGTAGAACTACGCGCTCTGCGTACACGCGACTTTCCATCGGTTCGGCAATACTTGGTACACGTTCATAAGAGTCAAAACACGGATAAAAATTTTAAAAACAACGTGCGACTCTCTTAAATCCTAGCAAAAATCTCTCGTTAGTTAGATATCGTTGTTGTCTAAAACTTTCAACGCGATACTTACTTAAACACTGCGCAAGTTTAACTAATTACAAGCAGAAGAAATATTACAAATCAATTACCCTTTCCTATTTAGTAACGAACACTTCCATAAAAGTTAGCATTTTAAAAACGTTCTCGCGGAAAGACAAGTCTGTTAGAGAACACAGAGGAGAAAGAAAACGCAAGTTGATAAATGGCATCTGCGCAATCATAACTACCCCGTTGCTACCACCTCTCTGTCTCGTATTTCATCGTAAGTCCTCGAAAGCCACGATCGCTTTACGTCAGGCTGGAACAGCCTAAGTAGTTTCCGTGGGTTGGCCAACACAATTCGAGAGAAGCGAGTTTATCTTACGCGATCGTAAAAGCGAACTCTCGGCATCGTCGAGTATATCTGCGTTAACGATCGTTAAACTTACTTAAGCCGACGAGACGCTGCTAACATCTCGGCGGTCTAACGATAAAAACGGAAGATATCGGTCGTTAAAAATTAACGACGCGGATCCGAATGCGTTCGCAAATACTACAAAACGCAGTTTCCAGTCTTATCGATGGTCGAGACCACTCGTCTCGTCTCCAATTATATATCTTTGAGCCTTGCGTTGCTACACTATTATTCCAGATATGTACAACTATGATAAATACGCGTACTGTGCGTGTTGCGTAACAAATTTTGAAATTTCATTGCAAGTATCACGAAACGTGACTAGTTTGAACTAAATCTGATATACATGATATTTAGTGCAAGTGTATAGAGACCAGAGGTATTTGAACAGTCGATTAGCCATTACACAAATGGATAATTCCATGTAAACGATGGTATAAATTTACCGCAGAACGCCCCGAACCTCACCGATATCGATCTCAGCCGGTGTTGCGTTTCAATTTCATTATTGTCCTCTCCGCTACGGTCAGGAATTTCCTGAACGATGTCTCGAAGCACAAGGTGAACGAGTTCGTGAAACAAGATAAATGGATAGACGCGGATACGTAGACCAAGCACGATCTCTTTATTCGTTCCTGTCCGACACGAGTTTAGACATTGCGGGTAATACGATAACGACATAGCCATTGGGTAAAATACGAGCGTCCCTTGCTCGTTGGAAAATCATGCAGGGCTTCCACGCACGAGTGACCACGTGCGGCGCGTTAAGAGGATTCGATTCTATTCCCTGTATGGTATTCGTGGCTGCGCAATGGGGCTTATTGCCATGTCTTTCTCTTGTTGTCATCGGAGAAGCTGGTTGACTTGTCCGTTTGATAGCTATGAAATCTGATTTCAATAGGCGAGTAACCGTGTTAAAAATGACACGATTGGCGACGATTGTAGGCTTCTCGAGTCTCGCATTTGCGACACTTTTGTCTCTAATATTTCTAGACGTAGGTTTCTTACGATTTCCTGACCGTAATAATCGACTTCGAACTTTATCAATAAAATTTAGGTTCAGATTTTGAGAGTATCGATATATAACTGTCGATCCTAGATCCCTTCGATCATTATCTTGCACGAACAGTACATAATTCCAATTAATCGTCCCTATAATAATGAATAACTGTCATACTTAGGAACAGGAACGTGTTTTTAATCTAATTTAATTTCCAGCATACATATCGAACTCACCGAAACAAGCAGCGCCGCAGCCCGACGAGAAAAGTGTCTCGAATCGTCGTTCCATCTGGCCTCGAAAATAGACCTGAAACGAAGAAACAAAATATTCAGCGAACTTCGTCGTTATCGTGGAAATAAACTCCAACCTTTCAGATATTGGTCGTTCCATGATCGAATCGACATCAATACTTTTCATTGCTCCTTATCTTTCCTCTATTTCGGAAATTACGTTTAATCAAGCCAAGCGTCTTCCATTTAGTTAAAGTTTCGAGTAACTCGTGAATTTAGCGGCCCTCATTTGCGTGCCTCGAAGCGCAGTTATTCAAATACGCTGGCCCCGCATAATCCGTTGTAAACAGTTAATCCGATTTCGCTATTTTACGGTCGAGCATTGGATTGTCTTTGTTTAACTCCGATAGCCAGAGTCCTCTATTAACGCAAATCTTGCGCATATAAATCCTATTCTCCGAATGTATGCAAAGGAAGATCCACGATATTCGCATTACATATTGCATATGGTGTCGCGCGATTTTTATATTTTATTGTCGAACGCAATTTTATTCACGCTCGTCCCTACTCGTTCCTTATCGGGTTTTAACGCTTTGACTGCCACGTTGATCATATTTGACCGGACACGGTTTCTCCTGTGACGCCACGGTGATCATTGATGATCGGAGCGCTTGAACTTCTTACAATCCTAAAAATTGTATGAAAATTAAGAGTCAGGTTATTTTGAATATAATCGATAAATAGAAGATACCTTGAAATAAAAAGTGTTCCATTGAACGATTAAACATTTTTATTAGAATATCAATAAAAAAAAAATGAGAACGAATCTCGCATCTAACGGTGCACTGTGTTTGCAGCCATATCTTTGATGAGTAATCTACAAATATTATTATAAACACACCTTAGAAAATAATCGTAAATGCCGCTTTATAATCATATAATTGAGGTTAGAAGTGTGTACGTACCTTACTATTATATATAGAATGAGCAAATACCGTTTACTAATATCTTTTACACGTTTCAACAATATATTCTGCGCGTTTTGTTTACGACGAAATAACGAATGCGAATGGTTTGTTGAAATAAACCAAGCCTTGTTATAATATGTCGCTATCAACTGTTACCAAGGCGCACAAGGTGGTCACCCGTGACCACCAATAAGATAAACGGTCAATTGGGGAAGAATGTTGTCTTACATCGTCAATTTATTATTATTTTGTCATTATATGCTTTGAATAATAAAAATACTCCCGTGGCGTCCTCAGCGAAACATGCGATTTCGGCGTGGCAGTCAAAGTGTTAATAGTTCTCAGGAAAAATTCAGACATGTCGTTAAAGTAAAAGAAGTCTTCATCTTTGATTTGACCTACGAACATACAAAAGTAGCATTGCTTTGCGAAAGGAATACGATAAAATTTAGACGCATCGATCGATAATTATATCGAAAATTGTAGGATGAATCGAGACAATCGTTCGTCCTTCTGTGAATCTCGATACAGCGGAGGCTTTCGAGTTTTTCGTTTCTCAGAAAAGCGAAGGTCTAAGTCGAAGCTACGTCGTATTATCTTACCGGCATGAAATCCACCCTCGGCTCGCTGCAATTCTCGTTATAAACGAAGAAATCGTGGGTTGAAAAGTGGCAAAGGGTCGCGTAAAGTCGCGCAAGCTACGAGCTAGACACAATGTTACTCCTTATTTCAGGATTTATCGACGTGAGTTACGTGTCGCGTTTCCAAACTGGTCGGCGGGCGTGAGACTTAAACGCTTACCTCTTGATTGAATGCCAGGAGCGACAAAGGTCGTAAAGAAGGTTTAGAGGCAAAACAGTAATGCCGGTTTCCTTGGCAAGCATCGACAGCGCCCCCAAGCACACGCTGCTCCACACGTAAGCCGTCTGCTGCCTGGAACACGAAACGAGAAAAAATTTCATTTGATGCGTTTAGGATAGAATCCGGTCGTTAAGATGGAATTGTGTAACGGGAAGTTCCACAGTGACCATCAAAGTTTCCTGATATAAAAAGTTGAGCACTTTAATGTAAAATTCGAAAGCGAAGCTACAGCCTCGATCCAGCTTAAAAATACATTCGAAATATTGTTATATCAGATATTGCTGCATCTTGAAACTTGCGAAAATTTTCAATTTTCATTTTATCCCTTTGACGGAGTAACAAAGTGACGATCGAAGAGTTCTTGCATTTTGACATCGAATACAGGAAATAGAATTAAAAATTATATTAAGTGATTGCTTTACGTGTCTATGTCTATGCACCCATGAGGAATTAGGTTCAAAAATACCCAAAGCGTAGCACTCATTCTATTGTAATAATATGTAGGGAACGAAAGAAATTGTTGATTAGATTGCATTTATTTAGTTATATTTATAAGAACATAGATTTACGTAAATATTTGCTACCTAATAATGAATTTAAGGTAGGTAGGTCTTTCATTTGATAACCCTGCAAGAAAAAGTTCAACTTCAATTCTAATTTTGTGTCTTAATTACGGACTATTAGCGAAATTTTTATTCTAATTATGATCATCTCCGTTAGTTTCGTGTCTTTCTGATATTTAATCCTGAAAAACAATCGACACGGATATCTCATAATTTATTAACAATATTCTAAACGTGTATGAACATTCATAGGCTAATAATGCCATTTAAAACACGACATTTATAAAATTCTATTTAATTTGCCTCAGATTCTCGCGCAGAACACTGCAAAAGAATTAAAATATCAGTATATAACGAGAGAATTGATAGAAACAGAAAAAAAGAGCCGGTTTCCTGGTTAATATTATTAAACGATGAACCACTGTTTGATCGGGTATACAATGTTCGTTCCTCTATTTCTCTCAATTTCAAATAGCAGCGGTTAACTCTCGCTGAAATGGAGAGCGCACAATGTGCAACTGAGGTACCTTTTAATTCCATTTGTTATATACCGCAGTTAATCACTATGTTTCACTGAATTATTTTAACCGGAAACCTGAGTTTTCAGTTAATTCTCAAAACTCGTATACAACAGTGCGCCAAAATGTTTAAAATGTATCAAATGTATAAATAAATACCAAAACGTTTAAAAGGAAGTCTCGACCTCAGAAAGTTCATATAATTAATTCATCAAAATTTGATCGATCGAATATTTTAACGTATTGCAGTTTACAAATTACATATACATGATTTTCTAAAAGATTCTGTTCTTCGATCAACGTGATTAAATTCATTAGCATAATGATTGCGCGTAGTTTACGTAAATAGCAAATTACCTAGCAGTGGGTATCGCGATAGTGATTATCAAAAATATTTACTCCATCCTTTCTTTTGTTCCTGTTTTCGATGTCTAATAACAACTTACCCTACGAACCAGGAATACGTAATAACACGTCCAACAAAGAAAACTTATATACAGGAGGATTTGTGCTTTGTTTGGGTAAACACTGGTTGGGTCGTGGCAGTAGACTAAGCTTCTGCTTACATATTTTGTCTTTTCGTATACTTTATATGGATAAGGCGACGTTTGCAGTATGGCTGCAAACAACTTATGGTTCGAGCCATTCTAAGACTACTAGATAAACGAATCAAACAAACAAAGTCCGTGTCGAAACACTTGCTGGTGATTTTGTCATAGAGTTATTAAAATTTCAAAAATATGACAACTTACATTCACACGATATTTTAATACATTTTGTTTTATCTTTTTAATACACCTTGTTTCAAATTTTGTATTCGCATTATTTACTAAAATTTTTATTGTTAGATAGAATCCTAGATCGTAATGTATCAGGTGCATCACCTTAGCTGACACGGCCTTTATTGTATTATATATATATATATTTTTACGACCGTTCGTGGAGAGGGATCGCGAGAAAACGCGTCAGCGAGAGACGTAAATTCTCGCTACGATTTTAATAGTCGTTCCCCTGTTTCGATTAGGATAACAGAGGTAGTTCAAATGATTGTAACACTGAATTAACAGGATTAATATAAGCTTCTATTTTTAACGATATTTAAAATTATAATTAACACGTTACAAATGATTTAACGATGATACAACTAGTTTTTTATTATTATAATTCGACTCGACTTTATAGTATTTCTCGACGTATTCGTTTGACTAAGCGACCTTGGTTTTATTTCTCCGAACCTCTCGATGCATTCGATTGTTACGAAACGATTGTTACTGTTCGTTAAACCTTGGAAATTATACATAGCGTGTCGAAATATATACACAGAGTACGTGTATACGATATTAATTTTGTAAATAACGTTGAATTACGTTTTGTTCGTGAGAAGTTCTTCGAAATAAGAACGTCTTCGATATTACGCCATCTTTGTTTTAAATGTAAATTATACTTCGCTTATACTTTTTTCAAATTTGTGCACACTCGTAATCTGTATTATTATATTATTACCGTGATCACCGTTAAATGAAAAATTCATCTCGAAGGTATTAATGAAAAAGATAAGCTGCTCTAAAAGTACTAAATACACCGATCGTACTTTGACTTTGGTCCTTCAGCCTGATTAATACGAGAAAAAACACATCGCCAGATAGCAGCCAGATTCGAACCGTGACAAAACCAAATGAATGTAATAAGAAGCGCAAGAACGAAGAGGAAGTTGCAGAAACGGTGGCTCGTATTTAACACGTTCGTCGCCTAGCGCGATTCGGCTAAGTTTCCTGCGGGGCCCAAATCCGACCGCCGGTACGCAGAACATAAATAGAGCGACAAACAGGAATTCATCGTTTATCGCCTTCGATTCATTGTTTATCGCCTTTGATTCATTGTTTATCGCCTTCGATTCATTGTAAAGAAAAGATTATTTATTTCTGAAATGGAGAAAGCGATAAGCTTTCCAGCTAGAGTATACCGAGGGATCTCATGGCAGATATCTCAGATCTTTCATTTTGTCGAGAAACACGTGAGACGTACATCAGTGATTTTTTCATCCTCAAAATGTTCAGTAAACAGCGTGAAAATATATTTGAAAGCGAGGAAAATAGCGATGACTGAGTCTATAACTATTGTTCGAAGTGTCCAAAATCACCCCAAACGTGTTTGGAACGTTTTAACGAATACCATGCGATATAGAATAATATAATATATTATCCAGAATATAAATTAATAAAAAGTATGGTATAAAGTGTTTTTAATATTTTTATGTTGTATATCTTATATATAATATCGTATATTTAATTAACTCGAACAAGAAGAGCGTCACCATACTTGATATGTGCGACGTGGCGACGAACGTGTTAAAGATTCTTCCACGCGACGCGAAATTTAGAACGTGACTTTCTAGGACCACTATTAAAAAATTTACTTACCGGACTGGAGGGCCGATCTAAATGAAACGGCGGTTGAAAAACGTCCAAATTAAAAGATCGCTCGCGGAGTTAATAACGCAAATTCCTGGGAAAAATTAACGAGGATCATTATAAGGTATAATAAACTTAAGCTATCTTTGAATCATGGCACCGCCAGGAACAATTATATTCATTCTTCGCGAGATACATTTAGATTGCATTGTGGCTGGCCGGACGATCGTTGGAAAGTAGGAAAAAATATAGACGAAGAAAATGTGGCGAAACGCCTCGTAATTCGATACGTACGACGAATAATGAAACTCCGTTGCGAAAGAACGAGCCCGTGTTAAATTTGGATTTAAATCTATACCTTCTGTCGATATTTTTGTGAAATTAATAGTCGTAAAATTGTAATTTCTCTCCGACTAACCTGAACTCGAACTGAAATATCGCGATATAAACCCTTAAGGAATTTAAACGTTCGAAAAAATTTCATTTCGTTTGCTTTCATCGAGATAATTCGAATTTGCATTTAAATTGCAAAAGAGAAGAACGACCGGCAAAAATATCATACTCGAAGAAGGATTATTCGAAAGTACAAAGAAAAGAGGTAAAGATATAGGAATGTGAAAGCGGCAGAGATTAAACGATACATATATTTCCTTTGAAAATAAGAAAAACAGCATACGTAACGTTCGAGCGTTCGGTCTTACCACGTACAACTAACCAGAAAGATGTTTCAACCTTTACTCGAGGTAAATCGTTATTAAGAAAGTTCGTGACTTGTCATTGTAAAGTGACAGCTCCCTGGAATGTTACCTTTCAAGCCGGAGTAAAGGAAAGTTAAAGATATATCGTCGATAACAATGGCGTTGAGAAACTCGTCGGTCGTTTCTTTTCCTCTTTCTGTTTCCTTTTTTCATCTTACTGGAAGAAGCTACAGTTCGCCGAGAACTATTTCAACTTCTTGAAATTAAATTAGGATATCTTTGAAGCGCGGCGTCGGCATGCAAACTTCGAGAAGGTCGGATAGCAAAGCAGGAGAGGAGGTTCCGAACGAATGTGTAAGATAATTTTGTTTTTAACGGGACGAGGGGCAAGGGAAATAGAAAAAAGTGAGAAAGAAACGAGAAAGGAACAATATATATATATATATATCGATAGTAGCAATTACGCGTTCGAGAAGTTTGGAAATACACATTTTCCTCTGCCGAAACGAAATTGAAATTCGCCAGATCCAGATAGCTTCCTCTTCTCGCATTTCACGGTAAATTAAACGATCATTTAAATTCCCTCTTTCGTTTACACTTTTCATCGGTTCAATTCGGATTTATTCATTTCGTTCTATATCTCGGACTGGAATTGTTATTACAATCATTCTCCATGTTCAGGTCAAATACCCTTAAAATTCAATGGTTCTCGTGTTTCAAGCTTTTAATGCGTTATATTTTTGGATCGGAGAAGTTAAACGTAAAACCGAAACTTAGTTCGTACCGCGTACCAGTATCTTGTTGAAGTTCGCAGTACTCGCTTTACTACGACATTTCGTATTCTTTGTTCAACTATTTTTATCCTGTACCGTCTATTTGCAAGACTTATTTGGAATAACGACTAAGGAGATAACAAATACATTTGTTATCTGTTAGCTAAAACGAATAAATCTTTCATAGGATCGTTCGAAAAATTTGATAAAGATTGATAAAGATTTGAAAAGACGTTTGACACAGACGAACACGTATGGTAATTGTCGCCAATTGACACAAATAGATATTCGAGAGAATAAACTTCTCTCTCGCCTAACAAACGAAGCAAAATGAAATTAGATGGGCAAAATACCTAAGGAACAACGAACAAGTCCTGTCGAGCAACTCAATGCCAAATGAAATCGACAATTCGTACATATTACACCGTTTACGACTCATTCGCGTTATAAAATCATTTAACGCTAACAACACTGTCTAACGAATGAATAGGTCGACTTCCATCCAAATCCCTTCCAATCTACCTAAAGAAAGAAACATCTCGTTCTTCGGCTACGTTCTCATCTTGGTACATTCAAGTTTCAGCGACGAATGGTCTAAAAGCGAAATGGCACCAGATTTCGAAGGATGGGGTTAACGCGGAACAAGCCCACCAGAAGGTAAAAGCGCAAACCATGGGGTGGTAAAAACGGCGAGAACGTCCAGAGCAGAGCGACGCGGCATTTCTTACAATTTACATCAAAGCTCGGTAAGTAAGATTAATGAACGGTTGTCGTAACGAGGCGGAGTGCCGAGTTCCGCCTGAGACGGCAAAAACAGTATGGTCGTATGCTCGCGTCTGAAACCGGAGGATTACGCGCAGAAATTATTACTTATTGGATATTCGGCCGGTAATTATCACCGTGGAAAGAAATTGAAATGGAAAAAAACAACGGCGTTTCATAAATTGTGAGTTCGATTAAAGGAACGAATGACCAAACGAGATAACAATTTAAACGGGCGAAAGGTCGTTGATCTCATGATTTATCGGACCATGCTCTGTGTTCAAAAATGGATTCATCAAGCTAATGAATGCAGCTGTTCGTTGAAACTTCGACTTGAAATGGACGGTTCTTTCTTCGAGGGGATTGGTGGACTGCTTAATCGTGAATGATTTAAAAGTTCCGCTCAGATCGTTGATGTTTGACGAATAGCTTAATAATTCGAATTTTTTAACGACGATAGACGTTTTATCGCTCGAACACGTATAATTCTATCCACGTATTAACGTTATTATGTTCTTAAAGATCAAAAGATCAGTGTAAAAGAATTTTGCTCAAAGTTATCTATTTTAAGTCGAATGGAACGGATCAAGATTGCACGTGAATCGGGGCATCGTACATTAAGCATTCGTATCGAACGTACGTACAGACATTTCTTGGAATTATCTTGCGCATTTTGTAAAATATTCAAGATATTGTGTTCGTGTATATACGTATACAGGACCGAAGTACATACACATAGGGTAAATAATGTAGTCATACGATATCGCGTATTAATTTTATGCAAAGTGAACTATTTTCCTATACTTGAGGAGAAAAGCTAGTTAATATACATATACGTAGCCTTGAGAGCAAAAGTAGTTTAACCCCAATACTCAAGAAGTTGAGTAATTCGCTATCTAAAATAGATGCGATCACAAAATATTCATTGCACGATTGATTCCGTTAAGTTATCTGGCACTGATTTGACCAGCACGAATCCCTCCATTTTCATGCTACAAGACCAATACGGTTTATTGGAATAAATTAACGCTATAAACTCATGATGAATTTAGAAAAAAAAAGTGGTTTAGTTCGCTTTTCCTCTTCATGCTTTAAACATCCGACTGTCACGTCGAACTTCCATCAAATTTCTATCGCAACTATCAGTTACTATGTATTTTTCTGCATTTATGGAAAGTTTAGTTACAAGAACGCATAGAATATACATAGTATGCAAAAATATGTAAAATATCCAAAGTAATATAGATTAGTCGTTAGAATATTTAGGTCGCGAAACGTTAGTACGTGTATTTTTGCTCGGGTTCCGCTTTTTTCACTGTGCTCGGAAAAGGGCGACCTTGCATAAACATCCCCGTAGCTATTAGGTTGACAACTAAGTGATTACGGATTTTGTCATTAGATGGTAATCATTTAGTTGTCAACCCAATAGTACATTTCGCGATTAAATTACTCCAAGCTTGCGTAAATATTTTATTCTCAAATGCAGTCGAAATGATCAATCTTTATGGTATTGCTGTGTCTAACTATGGCGAGAGGTTTGAATGGTTGAAAAACGTCGACGAAATAGCAGAGTAATAAATGGAGAAAGCGAAGAATTCGATGGAAGAGTGCGATCAACGTAAATCGTTAGCCACTTAATTTCTTGGCAAGTATGCATAATGCTGCATAAGCAGCCGTGGAGAAGGAGATTCGTTCCGAATCGACGGATTTAAAAGGTGGCAATTACGCGGATAAGGAAAAGTATCGTCACTGAAAGGACGGGCTAAACCAAAGGGAAATGGAAAAGCGAACGAATGGATCCCGTGGATTCCGAGACAACCGCTTTATCCAAGCATCCAGCTGTCAATCGATCGACTCAACGATGGCTTTACTTTTCGTTCCAAAAGTTTTTCCAAACGCTATCCTCCTTTCTGGGTATTTGCTGGCTTGGAACGTTCCACGAATAGAATCACGAGACTTTTGGGATAGATCGTACAGCTTTGAATTTTACGATTCGATAAAAAATTAAGATCGACACATAGCGAAAAAGAACAGACTTCGATGGTCGCTTTTGTATACAAATAATATCCATATACATTTCTCTCGCAAGAAGTAATTCGAAACAGTGATCCAAGTACCAAAGCAAAAGCATCATTTTCTTCAAAATTAAAATTAAACCGCGTTTTCTTTAACGCTCAATGAACAGTTAGTTAATCAATTATTCCCGTAAAACTGTGAACGAAGAAAAAAGTCAATACAATAATCCGAACGAAACTAAGAGATCCAAGGATTATTGTAACGTTCGCTAACAGTCGAATACGTTCGAGTAATTCGACGAACGATGTCACTGATTTCGAACAATAAACGTTTGTTCCCAAACGTTTCGTATTCTTCCTCTTACTCTTTCACCCCCTTCCGCGCGTCCGCTCCTTTTTTAATACAAATATTCATTCGAGATTCATTACCTAAAAGCCCGAGGGTTGACACACTGACCTGTTTCAACGGTCATTTAAACAGAGCAGCCATTTACCTCGCCGTTTACGAGTTATGCACCTTCGCTTCTCTCGATATACCGCGTATTTTACACGGCTCGCGCCGCTATCTCGATATTTGTTTCTCTTATTTCCATCGAGGGGGAAAAACGCGCATTCGCTCGACGTCGAGAGCGCCGCGATCGATCGCAATACGAGCTGGTTTTTCCCCTCATTTCAAACAGGCCCGTGTTGCCCCGCGAAAGGTTCAAGTTTAATTACGTAGCCGTCCGGCGTCGAAATTCATTTCACCGAACAGGTCGCCGCTGTTGCTTTCGTTGGATAACGTTCTCACGGCGGAGGTCTCGATTTGAAAAACCGACCGCATCGGATGCCTGATAAAAATGTTACGAGTTTTGCGAGAGCGAAACTAAGGATGTGACCGTGTTAAACTATTTTTAACGCGCTGTGTTCTTTCAATGATTTTTTGCTCCATCGGTTCATTGACACTTAAACGAGACACGATAATGTAATTACGATGGACGTATAATAATATCGATTTCATGATAGTGCCAACGAGTATATTCGTAAGAGATGTCTACGAGCGTATATCTCCGCGAATCTGTGTACGTATTTGTTAGGAAGATGATACATTTACACTGTACATGTGAATGTGTGTCTAAGCGTCGGACGGCGTCCAGGCCTTAGTTGGGACAAAAGACGATAGACAGTCGTTTAGAAGCATCTGGAAGAGTCAGTTGACAACAAGCGTGCGTGCGAGTATGTTTACGAGGTCTTCAGAGTATAAGTGATATGTATAACTGTTGTGCTGAATGAAGTAAATTACTTGTATTTCCGAATCCCTTCTATATCTTTACAGTATTCAATTTCGCATTATCGTTATTAATTGAAATTAACTTTTCGATGTCACGTCCTCAGCGCACTTATCGACCCATCCGCTTATCAATCAGTCTATCGCTATCATAGTCTGACGTTAAAAATCTCTTAAAAATACTCTTCTTTCAATCGCTGTCCTCGTATTATGCTCCCCAAAAACAAGGCAGAAGACACAACCCCTAAAAAGAAGAAAAAGAAAGCTTCAACTTCAGAAGAACGCTTTAATATACCATGACGGGAGTCAGGTAAGTCAAACGACCCCCTCCAAGTGCCCGAAGTCGAGCGACGAACTAGCCGTTACATCGCTTACCATGCATAAGTCCGCAATCCTCTTACACCGACGATAAAAAGATTTCCGCGGTAAGTTCGCGGGATCGTGCTCGTAAGCACTTTATATTTTCACGTTTAAGGATCGATATAAACGACCAAAGGGAGAAAGTTAGAGAGGATGAGGAACGCTCGGAAGCGATCAACCAGCCAGCATACGCTATAGTTGGCTGTCGCTTCTGGGGCCCGAGGGAGTAAATTAGTTTAGTTTATAATTTTCACACACCGTCTAGTCGCTCATGAGAATAAATGGGCCGCTGTTTCAACGTCAGATCGGCGTCGTCCAGACGGTTAGCGACGCTCGACGTCGCTGACGTATATACGTACGTATCTGCACACCTGGTAAGTTCCATGGTTCTATGAAATTATGGCTGTATTATGGCCTCTGGCACGCTACCTTATTTGGTTACTCACAACCTGAACGCAAGAACAAACAGAATAGAACGTAGGAAATGGGAGGATCGTTTTTGCGATGCTTTTGATACGGATCTTCATTGGCTGACGTCTGTGAATTTTTCGCTGAGGTGTCCTTCGCTAGATTCAACAACGATGAATTTGTAACACGACAATGCGACAGTTACTAATTGACAAAGCAAGGAATCATTATCGTTGAATGATGAATTTTTAAGAAAATAATAAAGGTAGAAGCCCAGTTTCATCTGCTAAGCATCGCCACCCATACTCGCACGATATCTTTAAATTTCGTACGCATAGAAATGTGCAATCTGATTATTAAGTTCGATAGAGAGCATGTGCAATAAATTAGGAAACTTTCTTATACTAAATTCAACTTCGTTTCACTTCATTTAACTCAACTACGAGCAAGCAAAGCGCAATTACGACGAAGCAAGTGCATGAAAAGTAATTATCGGTGGATCAGGACTATTGTTTCGTATGGAGCAATTGTTTTTATATAAAATTACACTCACCCATGGTAAGCGAGAAACGACAATAAGAAGAAGATGCAAGCGAGTACGTCTGCTCGTCCTACGATGCCAGTTACCTGAAACAAGAAGAAAATGTCATGAAAATCTGATATACGAGTGTCGATATAAGAAAACGGTATAGAATCAGAGATTATATAAACTGTATCGCGCAAACGAATTATTTTGTATCAGAAATATTAAAAACGGAGAACAATCCTCGCAGAACCAAACTACCCGAATGATCGGTTCAACGCGGAAACATTAATACCAAAGTGGTAAATCTGTAGATTCTCGACAGGAGCACCGAGAAGCGAAATCGAAGGGCACAATGGACGTTCGAGCCAGTGCGAAGATCTTGCAGGGTAGGCGGTGGACTGAAATTGGATTTGGCTGTGTAAAACGAAAAGGCCACGACGCGCTAGAAAGCCAACGAGGGGATCCCTTTCACGGGACAAACGACGAGGAACACGGCCATGTGATCCAAAGGGCCAGGGACGAATTGAAAGAGAAGAGAGCCTGGCCAAGTTATTGACAGTTCGCCACCAGTGAATAACCGTGCTTCCCGAAGATCGTCTTGAGCTACCGGCTCGGATGGTGCCAAGATTCTCGAGGATCACCTCGATCCATAGATTCGTATGTGCCACTGGGTGGCCTCAGCATCTTTCGTTTTATCCTTCTTTGTTCCGCTCCAACGCTCCCTTCTCCTTTCGTTCTCCTTCATTCAGCGGGTTGCATCTTAGAAATGTACGGACATCGTCCATTACGACGGATCGGTCAACCATACCCAACCAATTAATTCTGAGATTCTCGCGTCGCTGATACGGGCACTCGAAATGAGAAACCGAAGGTCCCTTTTGTAAGATTTTTGCTACAATTAGTTTATTTACGATAGATTAAACAGATGTTGGTTAAACAGAAAACGATGGTTACTTAACGTGAACTAAATACAATGACGTACTATAATTAAGACAACTAAATAGTTGATTTGCAACTCTCGTCACTACGGTTCCAACGTTCTCTCTCACGCGGACCACACTCTCTCGACAAGGTTAGCAACGCTATCTTCCTGACTTCTCGATTCACACACTCTGGCTTCTCAACTAACGCTGACTATTAATTCGTCCTTCTCCCTTAACGTCCCTTTGTCTTTTATCTTAGCCCCACCACGTACGTGTTCCGCAACCGCTCGTGGTCAGTCGACACTTCGGTTTGCTCGCGACATTGTTTACAGTTCGCCCGATATCTCTCAGCCCCTTCGTCCGAGATACTACACTTTTAATTCGTAGCTTTCGAACGAGAGCTTGTTAAACTGGATCGTTTCGAAGAAGTTTGAATCGAGGTCCGGCGGAATTGATCTTCCGATCTACGATACCGTTCCTGCACGCGCGCATGCAGCTACCGTCATCCAGTCTGACAACTATTCCGCGTTAATTTGCGACACCGCACCGTCTGCAGAAACTCGCGTCTCTATTGTTGGTTCGGTGGACGAATTTTCAATTTCGGTTAATCGATAGTTGTAATCAACTTTGTTACTTTCGTGATAACCTGCTTACGTTTGCGGTAACGCTGTTCCATTTGCCGCTATCGCCGAATGCCAACTTGTCGCGAACGTTGTGAATTGTTTGATGGAAAAATAGACGAACGGCGGGAACACGCAACGAACGAGTGTGGAATATTTGGAAATTTACGGCTAATTGTGCGAAACAAGTCGCAAATATGTCTCTTACATGACGTTATTGCTCAGAATATATGCGACTTTTGTACAACTATTATGACATCGAACTATACTTACGATATATAGTCAGAGTTATTTGTTATTAACTGCGCACAATTACTTGATTATCCTATCATCAAAATTCCCAGTATGTACGATTAAAGGTGAAAGGACGAAATTATAGTTTGTAATTAATTTCTCTTGAATGATTCTTGAAAAGTGCCAATTATCTATATTTACATCTATATTTAACAATTTAAGGTACAATTAATTTAGAAATAAAAAATTGCATATTTTGCATGCACGTGCATGTGTAATATCGCCGACGATTCTTCCAGCGGAGAATAAATTTTAATAGTGCACAGAGCAAAGATGAAATACAAGTGTTCAACTGTAATTGAATCTCCCAGAATATAATTTAAATAAAGAGATACAGAAATAACTCTGTTATAAACCTTTGCAGTACTAACAATTAAAATTGAATATTTATACAATTTTCTAGAATTCAAACTTTCGTGTATCTCGTATCTTCGATAATACGATAAATAGTCGCTATATATATATATAATAAACGACTATATATTTTTTTATCAGACTCAACGCTTTTTACAGTGTTAAAAACATTCAAATATAGGAGAAAACGTCCGAGTTCGAAAATCAGATAGGAAGTTTCCTAGGGAAAAATGTTATTTCACTTTTCCAATTTAATCTCGTGCGTAGGGTGGAACTTTCCACGCATATTGCATCGTCAATCGCGAAACATTTAATTTCGTTAAATTTTGGTCCGGCGACTGGTGAAATTAGGTGAACGTCAAGCATCAAAACGTTACATCTTTCCGTTCAGCTATATTAATTTCTCATTGACGCGCGGCACACCATGATTAACAATGTACAGATACGCATATTCTCTGCGTTCGAAAAATGATTAACGTTTGTCTGGGAAATTTCGAAGTTTCCCCCGTATCATTAAATTCTCATTATTATTAACTGTCCTGTACGGCAATAAATTACGTCACCGTTAATGAAGCGCCGTTGCATACGCCGATCCGCTAATTTCATACATTTTATGGATGGTTCAAGGATGCACGAAAGCAAAACCGATACAGTTGCTCGCGTTATTATTAAATTTCGACTATAATTGCGACCGTGATGGACATTGATGAATATAACTTTCAACGTGGCCGGCTACATCAGAAAGCAATAAATCAATCCCTTTCCCTTCGGATGATGAAAAGAAATGAAAAGAATACAGGAAAGATATCGAGCTCTTCTCCCAAGGGAGAACGATTTAATGAAACATTAATTGCATTCGGCATGGTTACTTATTAGAAATGTGTTCCGATTGTCGTCGAAGCTACTGTTACTCGAAATATACATTTCTACATAGGCAACATCGAGAATTTGTTCGAAAGTTAAATTATGAAATTCAGGTTACATCGCATTGTTTCAAATCACTTTGGTTATTTTATATATTTTTGCACGTTTGGTATATACATTTTGTAGACTTTTGGAACCTTAGATTTTCCAAAAAGGCATAAATATCTACAGTCTGATATACGTTTTACAATACATACAATACAATACGTTTTACAGTCAGTTATACGTTTAAGCAATATTTGGAAACGAAGCGTAAAATCTATATTTACGAGAATCTTCTATTTCAGGCAGATCTGCGAAGGGAACGTAAGACCTACGTTCGAGACAAACAAGTAAAATTATCTTAATAAAATTTGACTATCTCTCGTATGATCCGTTATACCGTTTGCATATTGCGATAAACTAGTCGGCTTCAATTTTATTGCTATCAGCGAGCACCGTTCTAATCTCGGATCTTTTGCGGCAATACAATATTATCTAAGTGACACGACGTATCGCGTTTTACGAGTTATAATAGCAATTCAGGGCGTGAGATTCATCGCAGGTAAATGGGCCAAAACGAAATCGGTATAAGATAAACAACAAGTTGACATTTTCCGAGGGCCCTGTCCTTCGTCCTCTTATCTACCCTATCCGCTTAGTGGAAGGAACTTGGAGGAAAATCTCGGACGTGGAACAATACTCCGTCAACGTCAAGGGGATGAGAAAGGAGTCGAAAGTGGCCTCGACGAGGACCAAGGAGCCATAAACGAAGGGTCTACTTAAGATAACAGAGATTACTCTGGCCACTTTGTGATAGATTCTTTCACGCGCCTTCAATGTCCCTCGAATTGATGGCCAGGGATAATGGGTAATTTCGAAAAAAACATCAACCGACGATTAACCTAAGTGGCGGCTCTACCCTCGAGTGGGAAAAACGGATTAAAACGAACGTTGTGCAATCGAGAGAATTTTTGGGCTTCTCTCGACTCTTGTAACGCTCGTTATAACATTCAGAGGGCGAAGCCAATCTTTTTACGTAGATCCTTCTCCTTTAGCTGTATTTAGAGAAACGCGAATCTGCAAAATTATGAATCCTACTTTTCCAGTTATATTCGTAAAAATCTGAATTTGCGTAAATATACAAAGTCTACTAATCGCCTCTATCCGTTCTTTAAAAACGTTCATCGTTATGTCCGGGTCGTTCTTACATCGTTCGATTCATCGAGCAAAATAGTACGAACGTGGAATCGCACGAAAATAAGGATAAGATTATGCGAATGGCGCGAATTATACGCGATACTTAATAAATGCTCGAGTTGTCGAAGATCGCTGGTTCTCGTGGAAGCGGATAGATGGAAGTAGACGAAGCCGGAAGGATGCGGTGGTTGATACGTTCGTTCAAGTCGACGCCAGTTTGCTCCAGTTTGTACTTAGCTCAACTCCATTACCATCTCACTCGTTCAAGAGTCCTAATTGATTATATGAGGCGGTAGTTCCGTAGCAGTTCGCTCGTTACTCGGAGGTGGCTTATCCGCCCCTTCTTCTTCCGGCCTCTAGCTTTCTCCTCGCAACTCCTCCACGCTCTTTTATATCGGATCGCATTCCTTTTACTTTCCCGCGCCTTTCCGTAGTCACAGACGCGCGTAATTAACGCGAGAATTCCAAGGGCTAAACAGACTTGTCGGAACGGTCGATTCCTTTGATTTCCAACTCTACCGCGTAACGCGTTTACGTCTGCCGATCTATCTAAATCTTCGAATACTTGCCAACTTCAAGAGAATCCGGTTTCATCGTTATCTTCTCGCGAATATCGCGAATATTACTAGGTCAGTTCTACATATCGTTTCTTTAGAATTATATCGTGTAAATATTTATTTGCACGTTATGTTTGCATTTTGTATTTATTTGTATTTTATTTGCAAATTATGAATGTTATTAGGGAAGTTTCGTACCTTGATAACGTATATGTTATTAATGTATAGATACGAATATGTTAATCTATAATCTATAATGTTAATCTATAATGCACAATTAATATAATATGTGTGGTAACGGAGGATCAAATGTGGTTAGCCATGTAACATCAATATGGCCGGAAATTAATTAATTCCGCTATATCGTGTAACATATCGCGTTAATAATTAGCGACATTAAGGAGTACTGTAACCTGTATATGTTAATAACACAGCTTAACCCAATGATTTATGAAATTACAAGTAACACAGTGTTTTCTTGTTTCTGTTACGATTATTTTGCCTATTATTGGAATAATTTGGAAATGACTGTTACAATCTTAGTTCGGTAACTGCTATATTAAATAATTTTTACTTTCGCTTTACGCGATACCGATTTCAATGTTTTCTACATTTAACGATATTTACGTCAAACGACTCTGCAATGAAATTATAATATCACGTTAACAGTCGTTGACTAGAGAATTGATAATTCGTTGAAAGTACACAAAATTTCACGATTAATTCAATTTCCTCGTCTAATAAAAAATAAATTTCGATAAAAATATAAAATCCAAAAAGGTACGATTAAGATCTTTTTTCCATCCTCTGACAAAGTTCTTTATCGTCTTTGACAGCATAATAAACTTAGTAAAGAGAATATCGTGTCAAAGACATACTACGTATCTGTGACTATCGACAAAAGTAGATATTCTCCAGAGATTAATTCCACATTCAAGACCTGCCTACGTGTCAGTCACTTATAGTGGTTCTACTTTATTAGACGATTACGGTCATCGCATATTTGAACCTTTTGACCTTTTGAAAGCGAAACTGACAAACTCCGCTTTTCCTAAATATCTCAAGTTCGTTACCCAGGTATGAGATGAATTTTCAATTATCAAGAAACGTATGACTTAATTGATCGTAAAAAGATAGCATAAACGTACAGAATTCCTCGACATTTTTACTCCGAAATTTTTTCTTTCAGGGCTGCTAATTGGATCGTATCTCGAACGAATGGACCCGAGTAGTCGGGATTATCTTATCGCAGAATATAATAAAAAAATATCTGCTTTTAGAAACAAAAAGCGAGCCTTTACTACATACTGCGACATAATATATGACTGATACGAGACTGTCTCTTTTATCCTTTTATGGAATTATCAGGGTAAAGTATACGCATTTCGGTTCCTCTTTCTGCAATGAATAACTTACATCTTTGATACCAGTTGGATTTCATGGAAATTCAACTTTCCTTTTATAGATCAGAGGAGATATTAGAACGTTCTTCTCGTTTTTTTTTTTTTATCTTTCCGCGTGCACGGTACAGTTTATGTGTTTGATTTTTGTAATAGGCGAATATACGCGAAGGAAGCTGGGGAGGATCGAAATAGAATTTCGAGTATTCAAGGTTCCCGCTTTTCAATGGCGACTCTGGAATGCAAATTTATGATGGATGCGGTAGACATTAAATAGACTCGAGCTGGCGGATTAACGACCGCTTCTCCCGAAATTGAGAACGTATGCGGTGTCTTCACGTGGAATTCTAATACGTAGCATGAATCAGGTTGCCGTAGGATATATATATATATATATATGTCGGGGATGAAAGGACACCGGGCCCTCCCTTTGGAATTCTTTGGAGGATTCCCAATACTGTAGCCTTTGTAAATTAACTCATATATATTATAATAGTCCGAAACCTGAGATAATGAGCTTGGGCTCGAGGCGACAACTAGTCGCCGAACGTAGCCGCGGTCACAGGATGAACGTTTTGCTTAACAGGGGTATGGAGTGGTTGTATAGTTCTCCTTAAAAAAAAAAAAAGGATATAGTTGTAGCGACACACGGACTCGAGGACAAATCAAGCCACCTGCGGTTTTGCCTCAGAAGTGCCAATGTTATGGGACACACGTTGTATTAACAATCAAACTCCGGGCAGAAAGAGCGTCGCCGCTACGCGGGACTGCCTAGCAACGGCGGTTGGAATTTTGTCGGTATCCCTCGACCAATATGCAACAAACGAATACGATCGTAAGGAGAGGAAAATTTTCATCGGTCGATTATTCGTGCGATCTCCTCGGAGAGTTACACATCGTCTTTACAAGCGGTATATACCTAGCAACCCAGCGAACGTTATTCGTACTTCAAAAAAATATATTCTACGATTAACAAAGAGTTATCCCGTTGATCGCGGATTCGTTATCGAACCCAAGGCCATTGCTATTACCGCCTAATTACCGCGATCACTTGTCAATTGTGTACTATTCGTACTTGTGTTAATAAACATTATCGATTGTGACGACAATGACTAATTTTCGCGAAGATTCGTTACACGCCCCTAATCCTAATCTTAATGATGACCCGACATATATATATATAGTTATCCGTACCTTGCAATTTTCGCTGGCACTTGCAGTCTCGTAAGATCATTAAAAATTTGTGATATATCGTACAGGTAAATGAAATACGCGCTTATGTATACAGGTACACGTAGTATTTACAAGGATATTTATATGATATTATATACAGCATATCTATTACACCTCAACGCCTTTATGGAACAAATGGAAAAGGCTTCGCAGTTGCGCAGGTTTTAACAGGCATGCAATTTAACCAAATAGAAGATATTACCACATCATAGAGCAACTTGCACAAAAGCAACGGCAAAGTCGCGTGATTCGCGGTTACGCGTTGCGGGCAATCCGCTGCTTTAATATTACAGCGGTCTTTATTAAACCTTCATCTTCTTACAAGCTGCCAACTCCATTCTCGACTGTATCCCTTGGATAACGACGTCGTTACCTTCCCTCGAATTTCATTCGCGAAAACTGCTACCGAAAAGACGAAGGGGTGGCTGAGAACGCCGAGGCCAATAATCCTTACTGCTACAACAAGCTTATTAAGGACGTTAAGGCGTTTATAACGCGGCGGTTTGGGACGTGACAATATCGTCTACTTTTGTCTCTGTCTTCGCTCCTATTCTGCTCTACATCGTGACAACGAGGCTGTTAACCTCGTTTGAATTGTTAATACAATGGAATTTTAAAGAACGAACGCACGCCGCGTTTCTTAGTTATCTTCTTACCTACGTGACTTTGAATTTCTAAATAGATCGCGTTATGCGTTTCTAGGAAATTAAATTTTGTCGCGCTTTATGCAGAAGTTTACCAACTTATCGTTCGCAATGGTACACAGAGGTTATAAAATAACGTCTTCTGTATTTTTATATTATTCTCAGTGTGTTCGTTATACTCTGCCATGTATTTATGTGTAAGAAAACTATTTATCAAATTCAATAACTGTAAAGCGACGAATGATTCTGTGACATTCTCAACACCTTGAGTCAAAAAAAGATGACAGAAAATTTAATAATTCTGTCAAAGAATATCGTATAGATAAATGGATCTGCAACGCGGGTCAGTTCTATTTTCACCCATCGCAAGAAATAATTCATACCATTCCAATTTGTTCAACGTGTCTCCGCGATACGCTCAACAACGAAAGCTAATTCCGACAAGCTTTTCGTACAGGATATACTTGTCACTCTTAAATTCTTCAACTGTCAGATTTCAAGAATTTTAAGATTTCATCGATTCTAGAAATATAGTATAACACAAATGAGATTGCGTTCGTAATACCAGATTCTTGTCTAACTTTAACTACCCGGGACATTCCGTTAGATTTGTCTTAGTTCTCATCTCGCCGTTCCATTCATTTCCAAAGGAAGAGCGAAACGGTCCCATTTTCCTGACGAGCATAAATTTTCCCAGAGAATATTATTATCGACAAAAACGCCAGGCTTTAAGAAACATTACGCTATTCCATCGATCACGTACCATGATGCTGCTAACGTCATCGAGATATCGCACGCCCTGTGAAAATAGTCACCGATATATCAGGATCGTGTACTTTGCGCACAGGTTAATCGAATAATCTCTGTTCTGGTTTAATTTCAAATTTACAAAATATATACACACAGTCATCCTCACTGTAAATTTTACTCGTCCTTTTTGCGATACATCGTTCGAAAAGAACGATAAGTTGGATAACAAATTCTTTGAGCTTCGAACTATTTCTCTATTACTATTTTTATTGTTTTCTGTATTGCTCTATATCTAAGGTTGGCGTGTTAGATAGGGACATTTATTTTAGCGTAAAAATCGAACGATCGATGATCATCTGTTTTATTTCAACAATCTTCTTTTCGAGTTTTCGAAATTAGTCAACAATGGTATTTCTTCGAACTAGAGAATTTCTAATATGATCGATAGAATTACGTCCTTTCTCGACTTCAAAATTGACATACTTGAATTTATCGCTGTTCCGAACAAGTTCTGTTATATTAAATCCTCTTGTACTCAATTTTACAATTAAAATAGTTTTTTAAAGCATACGTCACGATACCTACTTGAAGGTAAATACAAATACAACGCATGCTCTTACGTATTTTGCCATATTACGAACATACCGAGTCCTTCTACAGATTTCAATTCTTTAGACTCGTATAAACATCTACAGTGTAATAGTCGAGTTCAGAAAAGAAAAAAAAACAAATTTACATAAGAATACGTAACGTCTCATCCGCTCGTTCTCCTGAAACATCGATAACCGCTCCGCTACTCGCTAACGCGCCGTTGATCCTTCTAAGAGCTCGTTAAGAGCGAGTCAACGTGGTCTCTTTGTCGTTCGAAGATTCAGAAATCGGAATCGCGGGTAATGTCTAAAGGAACGTCGAAACTCTCAAACGAGGCGCAAGGATGACCAGACCGTCAAGGATGACCACCGTCGCCGAGGTCTTTTCTCTATTTGTCGCCAATTACCCGTCGAAGCTTCGACGTTCTTAAAGCGAGTCCAGAGAGAAAAGCTCGCGGTCACTGCCTCGGCAACTTTTATAGAACAAAACGTCGACGCGGTGGAATGCACGCCACTATCGGTCTCGCCGGTTCACGGACCGAGCCTTCCCGACAAAGGGATTTCCGCTCGATACGTAATTCTGTCGATACCTCTTCCGGCTGCAATAATGTCGCGCGACGAGATAGCAAGCGGCGACGCGACGTCGCTCCGAAGCAATTTCTCCGGTGCGTTCGTCGATTTATAAGTTCGGATTTATAAGTCCGTAGGGTTTATAGCTTCTGACGCTTGAACGGTTGTGGTGACGGTAATTGTTGAGACACTGCAGCGGTGGATCCTTCCGACAGGCTTGACGACAGAGGGTTTACGGGATCGGTTCTCGCGAGAGAAGAAAATCGTGACAGGGATAATGGGTTTTGTAGATTTTTAACGATGTGCGACGTCGAAAGAGGATTATCGCGTTACAGAAGAGTTGGAATTAGTCGACTATAACGTAAAACTTGAATCGAAGAAACGAAAATTAAAACGCGAGGTTACATGGAAAAACGCATCAACCGGGGAAAAGAACGAGTCTTTATCCCACATACTTTGGAAAAAATCGTGCAAGGTTTCAAGAATATACGGTAAATCGACAAAATTTCTAAAAGAAATTACAAACTTGTCATTTTGACAGGTCTCTGATAATTGAACTTCGATCGATACGAAACATTTGGAAAGTTTCGTAAAACAGATAAAAGTGAAGTAAGATTGACATAGCAATGATTCGATTATAAAACGAGATCGAAGTAAAATTCAGGTTTCTTTGAGCGTTTGTTATCGAAAAACAGACGATGAAGAATCAAATTCTTATGCTTATTCCTATATCGGAATATTACTTAACCACGCGCACATACTGGAGATTCACGATATCGACGAAAGAAAGTTCACAGGATTGTGCCGCGAAACGATTCGAGAATAAGGAAAAAGGAAGAGGAACGCGGGGGTCGACGAAAAGAAGAAGGTAGCCGGTGGAAGAAACGAGGAAAGCGAGATGCGGTGGCAAAGCCCTTTTCCCAAGTGGAGTTGGCAGGCCTCTTTTCTTGCAACTTGCATAAAACCATTTTCCAACCCCAGTCAAGACGGGCTTCTATGAAGTTTCCTTCCGCGGGCAACTAGTGCGCCGTTTCAGACACTCGCCGCTAGACTGCCGGTGCTTTAAGTTGCAACGCTCGGCCAGTTTGTAATAGTATTGGCGATACTTTGTGAAACTTTTTCACCATTGTCGAAACCAGAGAAATTTTCGAAAGGTGCAAAGAGAATAGAAGCGAACTATGGGTATTTTGAATTGTATAGGTACGACGTAGGTAGTATGGTTGCTACGAACCGGAATCACGTAATTTCTGGACATAAACTTTTAACCATAAAGGACACGTTTGCTGAGTTACTTCCACGCGTTATTATTTTATCAAACTATACATAGTCGCAAGCGTACAAATAACGAAATGATCGCTACCAGATTATTCACTCTATTGTACAAAATCTATTGTATTCTTTTCTATGACACAGGATTTAAAAATATATTTCATGTACTTTGAAGCAATATAAGTGTAGAGCAATTTGATTACTTTTTAAAAAACACAAACGAAGTATACAATTGACTTGTGAGAGTTATTCTTTAGAGGCTCTATATTAATAAATTATATGATATTATCTAGAAGAATAGGCAAATACAAAAATACAACGTTCAAACGAAAGAATCCAATTCAAAGCTACGCGATTACAAGTAGAATAAGCGAAGCATCGTGCTGTGTCAGACATATCCCATAATGATAAACGTATAAAGAAGGAAATGTCCACTCGCCAATACGAGTTAACTTTATTGAAAAGCTTCTATGCTTCCCTAACAAATCGACACGATACTATAATCTGAAAATTGTTAATATACACACCTTCTCTTTTTATGTTATCCTGCGATATAATTTTTATTCGGGTCAATTTAATCCAAGAACGTTGTGTAAATATTATTCGAACACAATAACGTGTAAATATAATTATACGTAAAGTAACATCAGATTAAATGAAATCGGTTACGTAAGCAAAAAGAAAATCAAAATAAAATAAATACTCTATATCTACCGCCGATACCGTCACATGATACGCGGATCTTGTTGCATGACACGCGCGACTCATTGCATGATACCCGTAGTTCGTCACTCATACGCGCCAGCGTAACTATCATCTTTACAAAGTTGTTGGAATAAATATTAATTTAGTGTAAAGCCAATCGAACTACCCTTATTATCCTAACCGAAATAGGGGATCGATCATTTCGTGGCGTCGATTATCTAATCGTAACGGGAATTTACGGCTTCCGTTGACGTGCTTTCTCGCGATCGCGTCTCTCCGCGAATGGTCGATTAAACAATATATATGCATACATTCGTAGAAAATCCAAAAATTTGCATATTATTTCGAAAACTCCTTGTTTCTAATCTAATTATCTAATTATGCAAATTTATCTTCGATCCAAGTCCCTGGTTCTCGTACTCGACAATGAGCAAAATAAATTAAGCACGATTCATTAAAATAGTCACATGCCGGATAATATCGGTTGGTGGGCACGCTTAATTAATGGCCTCAATTAGTAGCCTGTTGAATATACAGGCGTTTGAACGTGTAGCAGGAGATTGCTAATCTTAGTCGTCACCGAGCAGAATCAATTTCCTATGACGTCCAAGTGTAAATTGCACGGTTACGCAAAACTTACCGCAAGTTCGCCGACCATGCCGTAGAGAGGGTCCACCATGGCGTATGTTATCGGGCAGAAATTGTTATCTGGATCCAGGAATACCGAGCAACAACTCAGCCATTTACATACCGTCGTGATAGCGGCTGAGTTATGCCGACTAATGCACTTGTCGACTAATGCCCTCGAGTTGCTCTAGATAGTCGCGAGCGACCCGCTTTGACCTCGACTTCCCTATCGGTTCCTTTGGGATAAAGCGAATTTTAACGGCGATATCGAATGGAACGGACAAAAAGGACGATAACGATGCCACGTTGTAACCTTATGGGATCGCTTTGATAGTTTCCGCCGAAATTGAAGCCTTTCATCTCGACCAGCGAATAGCGAAATCGCCCTGTTTTCCATCCAGACCAGTTAATCGAATGGTATTACTTTCGCGGTTTTCCATGTGCCGAATCAAGATTTACAATACTGCAATTGTACGATTAGACGTGAAAGTATTTTCGATCTTTATAGAGGATTGCTCTTTCGTTTCGATTAAGCGCGGACTTGATAATTTCATGCTATTCGCGTTACTCGTACTCGTTCGGATGTAGAGCTAAAGGGGAGTGGAAGAAAAGTCGAGTGTTTCCCTTTGATACGAATCGGTTTTTTTTTGGGGGGGGGGGGAGATTTATATTTTTGAGATAAAACATGGACGTATGGGATAAAGCGATTTGTACGATACATGGTACGAGGTTATTGTACTTCTAGCGTCGCAAAGTCAAACAATCTGAAACCAGTCATTACACGACGTATAAGCAAATAAACATCATCTGTAATAAACGTTCTGATTACCGGAGAACTATTTTGCTTTCGAGTACATTGTATTTATTATTACATTGGAATAAAGTGAATCGTTGATAAAATTACTCAAAGAAAAAATTGCCATCTGTTTAAAGAATTGTCAATAGATTTTATCGTTTTAACTGTTCGTTTATCTAAACTGAATAATCAAGGTAAAGATTCTGTAATTCCTAAACCCGTAAGATCTCTGTATCTACCTTAACAGCGATTGCAAATAAAACATCGATAAAGCACAACTAAAAGTAGCTGTGAAATAAATGTCGTACACGACAAACTCTATACACGGACAGATATTCGACTTGTCCCATTTAGGAGAAACAAAGCTTGTAGGAGGAAACAACTCGCTAACAAGAGAGGTCGCAAAAGTTGCAGGTTTACTCGAATCACGTCGATCTGAAACGTTTTCGCGGCAGTTTCGCCCTGAAACGAGCTTAGCCTTCAGAAAAACCTTAAACCGCAGTCGTTCGGAGGAAACAGCGAATTTGTCCAAAGTGTCGTTACGGATGAGTTAGTGATCTCGAGAAAAATACCTTTTTCCATCGTTTGCTGGCAAGTTGATGGAGCTGGTGCTCGCGCGCGATCATCTTCCGCCGGTATAAATTCCACTTTTTAGCTCCAGGTAACGAGCGCGATCCGCAACGAGCAACAAGAATCGGCAAGCTGGCCAAAGCATTATGGCGCGTGTGCAACTACGAAGAAACGAATATACGGAAACGGAAAATAGAAAGAGAGAGGATGAACGAGTCGGATTCACGCCGTTATGAATCGCGCAATCAAGGTTGTAGACACTTGAGCGAGGAACTTCAGACAGCTGATGCCTGGCTACTTCCGGTTGTTGTTAAAAGCGTTCACCAGGATTCGCAACTTCTGTCGTGGAGTGTGGGGCTCGATGGATGGCGCGGGTCTCGCCCCGCTACGTTTCCGCGCGAACGAACCGAGTAATTTCGACAATTACCTACCTAAAACGAGTTTGAATACCAACGAAAATAGTTACCAGAGCAAATAGTTTTCTTTGCCCTCGCTGTAATTTGGCCATTCCGTTAAGGACTCGCTAACATTCAGTAATAATTCCTCTACTTCCTATTTTTCTCCCATTTCCTAGCGGAGGATTTCACGTAACGTAGTTTATTAGTTCGGCGCTCTCTTCTATTTTATAGAGTCGAGCATAAACGAAACTATGGTAGCGTACATGAAGTACAGCGTTATTTCTCAGTATAGAATCATTTCCAATATATAAAAAAAAGACATTTTCAAATTTATCTTCAGATACCAAGCTTTTTCTTGAACAAAGGATCGATAGAACTGTAGACGATTGAAAATTCATACTTGGCTATTTAATACACAGTGATGTATAATTCCAATCCCGATGAGAAATTCAACGCGAAACCGTGGTGTCTCGTTTCGTTTCCGGAGATAATTTGATTTGCGTTTATTTACGCGGCGCGCAGCTGCAGATACATGCATAATTGATCGAGAAGCATTTCCTTGTCACCGGTAAAAATTCATCTTTGGCATCTTCCTTCCGGGTTTGCGCGCGAGCTTGCGGGATCTAGAGGTGAAATATTCATGCTGACAAAATCCAAGGCCGTTGACGTAATCCGTGCACGGGTAGTGCATAGGACGCACTATCTTCGAAGAGAGGAGAGGGTACCTAAACTCGTTTCTCGTGGATGGACGTCCCTTCTTTTCGTTTGCACGGCGGCGTTCCTCCCTTTGAATTGACATCAGGACACACCATGGCATACGAAATATGATATTCCACTGCCGAAAAAGATTTTCCTCGAGCAAGTCATTATAGATCGGATGGAAGAGACGCGCAGCTGTTTAAACAGACTTACCTTATTCGGATTGGCAATTTACAACGAACAAGCTGCTGTACTTTGCGCCATGCCTTATCGTTTGATATCACGTTCGCGTTTTATTCAATACAGGATCGTACCTGCCTGTTACGCCGGCTAACTAGCCCAGGACACACACCGCTGGCCGGATGGTAGCCAGATGCATACCCATCCGTACTGCGTACCCTCAATAGCCTCAAGGACCCCCCATAAATCTCCGGAATTTCTAGTTAAGGCCACTCGAACCACATGGACACTTCTTAGCAATCCGTTTCGAGAAGTTTATTGTTTATCCCGGGAAGATAGTGGAAAGTCAGCTTTGTCACGTACGACACTTCCCATTCTTGCCACCTCTCTCGGTGACGGTTCGCACCCTTCCTCACCCACAAACCAAAAAATGAACCAATTAACAGCGAAGTCCATTTCCCTCACTCTCCTAATGAAAACTCATCCCTAACAAATCAGCTTCTTCCGTACCCTTCGACACACCCATCACTAGCTTTCTTCCGACTCAGTATCGTCGCAAAAATCACTTATTCTTCACCGCTAGAATAGTCAACATGTCTGTAACGGGTCTCTACCCCTGAATTAATCTCATACGTAACTTGTACAAACGCACCAGCGTAACTATCATTTATACAAACTGTTGGAATAAATCTTGATTTATGGCTGTTAATTCAGTGTAAATTCAATTGAATCACCCTTATTCTCCTAACCGAAATAAGGGATCGATCATTTCGCGGCGTCGATTGTCTAATCGTAACGGGAATTTACGACTCCCGTTGACGTGCTTCCCCGTGATCGCGTCTCTCCGCGAGTGAACGAAACACTGCCAATAATGAAATCATTCGTCTGCCAGATTTAACGTAAAATGTTTGCTTTCAATATTTTTGAAGTATTTTCTTTGGATAATCGAATAATAACATTCACGAATGAACGTATGGCAAATACCAAATATTTGGACTGTTTGTCGTTTTATTCGATACATTAATAAAGCGAAGTAGGTTTGCTGTTTTTCGGTGATTTTAGCCAGGCATTTTCTACGTATCGTATAATATTATATAATTGTGAACACATTAATTAAGAACACACCAAATTTTCGTTAAACGTTTCCAAATTTTTCTAGAGATTCATTATTTTTCTAGAGAGAGTTTTGAGAACGTAAATTTAATGGCGTGTTACCTGACGGTATAACTCTGTGCTACGATACGTATCCGTGTCGTCAAAAAATATGATCGACTTTTGGACTAAACCAATGTTTATTCAAAATTCGCTTTTAACGCGACTCAAGAAATAGAAGAGTTTCTTTCACTCCCTGAATCTTGTAACAATATTCCATAATTTGTAAATTATTTGATATTTTATAGAGTAAAATTTATATTTGCATGTTTAAATTTCCCATAAATATATAAATATCTACGGGAAATTAGTAAACTGCTTGTGTAATTGATCATATATAAGCGTGCTAAAATGACATAATAATTTGTAAATACGACAAGATCGCAAATTTAAATCAATGTTAGTATTCAAGCAATTAATATGGAACTTTACTTATTTGAAAATTCAACTTTACTTAACTACATATTTACTAACGTTATTAATCATGAAAATATCTCAGAAGAGAGAGAGAGAGATTTGAAAGACATATCAGAATTTGTAATATTTAAGTTGACGGTGCTTTCGATATGAAGCGTATTAATTAGATATTGTGCAGAATTTTGTAGATTAATATTATGAAATGTAAAATACAATTACGAGAATGACGCGAGTGCTATTAATTTTATTGTATACAAATAATGCCCTTTCCTTTCCATCGGTCTACCAGTAATGCGTAACATAATATAGTCAAGGCAGAAGACTGATATTATTCGAGTAAATATCATTGTATTTATGCACAGGAAGTTCTATTCGTTAAATTATGCGAATACGAATTCTCGAAAGAAAGTTTCAAACTGTCTGTTTCAATAACAACCACTTAACTTAATTACTTTCGAATATTCATTTATATAAACGGAATCAGGTAATGGATTTCTTTTCAGACATTTAGGAAAACCAATTAACTAATGCGCAATTGTCATAAACAAGTAAACTATATACCGTTGAAATACAGCCGATGCTCTGATGTTGCTCAAGCATCTCTTAGTATTATACAATAAATAAGCCTTCGCTTTAAGACATAATGCAAGTATCTTTATAGGAATCTTGTACCTGAAAGTAGAATCATAAAAGAATAACCTGGTCATTTTCTAAAAAATGATCAACAAGGTTCAGAAGAAATTCCGATCGTAAATAGAGTCGTAAATCAAACTTTTATATCGTTAAAAAATATTTCCGATAATTATAGAATTATAGAAAATTCTACGCTAGATAAAAGATTTCAATAAAAGTCACAGGTAAGATTATAAAGCACGATAATAAGTAAAAACTAATATCAGCGATAAATAACTTCCCACGAAAAACTAGCAAATGTACGTATAAAATCGTCAAATTCCCATCTAATCGTCCGCTACGTCCTAAAGCCAGAAAAGACTGGAAAATTAAAGTGAGTAAGTGCAAACATGAATCAACACGGGCCATATTGTTCGCCAGCTATCTATCCAAGATTTAAGGGCGTCGCCGTCTCCTTTCAATCGGCATTATTCCCGACCCGAATCAAACCGCATAGATCGCAGAACACGCGAGATCTTTTTCTCGATGAACGAAGGAACTGCCATTGTCCTATCCTCGGTAGGATCCGCCCGCGGAACAAACGGTCGTAGGATTCGACGTGTAAACGATATCGCCAACTGTCCATTGTGCCCAACCGATAATTCTTTCCGCCTGGTCGCCGAGGAGCCGAGAAACTTTCGGCTTCCGGCGCCGTCTTCTTCCTCCATAAATCAGAGATAAATCACTTTTAAACTCACGCTGTTAACCCCAGGTCGCCGCTGTGCTTGCCAACGGACCAAAGTCGCGGTCCCGCGGGAACACCGGAGAATCGATGACCCACGAGATAACGAATATGTCTCCAGAAACCCCTTAATATCGCGCCACCAATCGTCCAGCTCGTTCTTAATTAACATAATTCCGTAATGATCCAAATTACGTTCTCCTGCGAGAGTATCTAGGTTACCGATGACGCAGCACGGCGTTTCGTAGCGATCGCTCATTAATAATGCGCGTTAAAGGAAGCTTCGATCGACCTTGTTACCGTTTGATCGACATCGATACACGGCAATTCCGGCGAGCGTTGTATAAAACGGGACCGAGCAAGTTTCATGGAAACGCCACGTCGTAACGAGCGCAACCTTGGTATAATCGAACGACTTTGTTTGATTTAGAAAGCACGAGAAAGCTTCTTTTTCACTGAGCGGCGCGTAACGATGATCAAATCACGTGGATGAATCGGTGATATTGAAGTTTGCCAGCTTTAGGGAAAAGTTCGTAAGTTTAAAGTTAGATGAGTTAAAGACTTTTGGGATGGATATCCGACGAACGAGGGTTTGGCCTTTTCCTATAGAAGGTGGTAAGCTCAATGGTAGGGCAGAGACAAAAATTTGAGAATGCTAACGGTAACCGACACTTTCTAGTATCGTGTCAGATTCGTAGTTACGAATGTAAAAAAAATGCAGGTTACGCTATATTTGTAAAAGAGTTTTGATACGATGTATTAAAGATGAATAGACAACGAACATAGATAAAATGCTACTAGACAATTTATATATAAGGCATGGGGTTAAAAACATGGCGGAGGTAGACGTAATGAGTCTAAGAAAAATAGTAAAAGTCTTCGCGTGCCGTATTAATGGCCATTGGAACAAACACGTCGAATACGATTCTGTCCCAATAATTATTAAACATATGATTAAAATTAGAATTACCGACCCTACGAGACTAACAAGTTTCGGGTCTTTTGCTTTTACAATTATCGGTTAACTTGCAAAATTAACGATGATCTTCACTGAAATATACAGATAATCGTATTTATATTAAGTTGTCCGAAAAGTGTCCTTATTTTAGAGACACGTCTTTTGCAACGACGCGTCTTTGTACAAACATGAAACCTAATCTGTCGAACTTTGTAATCTTTACCTTGATAGAACAAAATGGATCATACGTAATTCGATAAAATAATATAAAACGTAAAACGTTGTGCATCCGTTATTTTCTTATAAAACGAAAGAAACTTTTCGGACGACCTAATACGTACATATCTATCTCTTTTCATTACGACGTTAATTATAATTATTCATTTCTAGATATTGGAGACTGATAATTCTAATTGTTAATCTATTCTATCTGCCATATTTCCGCTTATTAATTGGAATTCAATGCCACAGAACAATATGGATCACAAGCAAATGTAATCGATGTTAGTATTACTGAACACTATTGCCAGCACATGTGATACCTCGGGTTCCTTCCCTCAACAGAGAAATCCAACTGGGACACCCTTCGTGGAATCCAATCTCGCTTCAAAGAGGCTCGTCTGTGCTCCATGGCGTATTCTCCCGAAAGTTCTGTGACTCGTAGCTTCAATTACCGAGTTCTCGATCAATTAAGCCGTGGCGAGATAATAAATTAATCGGAACAATCGAGTATCGTGATCGAAATGATATTCAAAGGCGACGAGGAAAGAACGAGACGACCATAGTTGTGTATATTTAACTCTCTACGTGACGACACCTAAGTCCACGTCTTCCTCAGATGTTAATAACAATCTAATACAAATACCCATATATCTTCCTTTGCCTACCGCTGTGAGGAAACGTTGAACGAAATAACAAGGTCTTCGTTTACGAGAAAATCTACGTAAGCCGAACAAGAGAAAGATACAAGAACAAATAAATTCTACAATGACGGTAGTGGAGGCGATAATTTCCTAACGTCGTTTGTTTAAACATCGAAGATTCGAAGTATGCAAAGAGTGGACATAATAATCAAACTAATGCCAAAAACCATCGTTCAATAATTTCGAGCAATGTAGTGTCATGGAACGTTCAACAATTCACACAACTTTCGTAAAACACGTATTAACTGGGCATAAAATAAGAGAAAATCAAAGAACAATCAAGATAAAACGCTTTATGGATCGTATATAAATTACAAATAATCTGGGCCGATATAGAAATGTCTTTATCCGCAATAAAGCTGCAGAGGGTAGCATAATAATATCGGTGGTGCAGTGGTAGGGAAAGAATGGTCTGCGGAAGGTTGCCGAAGACATATGTGCTGGATAACCCACGGTTACCCAGAAGTATTCGTAAATTACTTCGTTAATGCGCGTCGACCCGGCAAGTCCTCCGTTAATTCAGAGGAACTTCCCATTATCCTTATCGAGCATTGAAATATCGTGTGGGAGCCGTAGTTCGTACGACTATTCGCTAAACACGAATAAGAACGTAGCCATGCATACATAGGAAATAATGGTATGTCCGTAGCAATTCGCGATTACCCTGGCAAACCGTATCTAATGGCGAGAAATGGAACGGTGTTTTCCGTTCGCTGAACAATTTCGCGAGAATCACTAGAGGCCAAAGAGGATTAAAAAGGTTAGAAGAAAATGGCCTGGCGAGTCTTTACGTGTATCTCCAGAGATAAATAAAAGGAGGGACGCGTATGCTTCTTTCTGTTTGCGTTTCTTCCTCTGTTTTCGCAATCTCTTAAACGAAATTTCAAATTGAATGAAACGTCAAAGCGCATAAATGGTATTTTGTCGATACGATAAAGGAGAGACATTAAAACGCTAGAAATATTAAATTATTATTTTATTATTTATATAATTTATTATTATTAGATTACAGTTTCTTTTTTCCTACTTTTAATTAGACTGATTTCGAGAAGTGGGATAAATTCATTTCTATCTTCGAAATTTTCCATAGATGCACAAAAACTCACAGTCTGCGATAATGACCACGATTCAAACGATACTATCTTCCTTATATTTTTAATTATCGCGTAATTGCTCGACCTATCGTCTACGCGATAAAATGACCAGTTACGAGTTAATATTTCCGATTCGTCAGACGCATTTCTAAATCAGATAGACGCGCTATGTTACTCTCGTATGTACACACTCGTATATAACGACGACGCGGCCTACTTTAAGTTCGACTTCACTTCGAGCAACCTCCCTTCGACCGTTTCTTCTATCGCTAAAAGTTCCTTTTAACCCATGTAGCCCGGCTCTTACCGGATACTCTCGCTCGATGATGCATGGAAGTTCTAAAATTTCTTGTTGGTGCCATCCGAATCTCGAACGACCTTCGGTATAGGAGTAGGAAGAAGCAAGAGAGGAAAAAAGGAAGAAAAGCGACTTCCTCTCGGTCGACGTTAACCTGGAAACGCGGACCGTCGATCCTGCGCGGAAATATCCTGCAAGCAACACCTACACGGTCTCGTCGGTCCCTTTAATTTCCATCTGCCTACTCCGACACCATCGTCGACCAGAACGGATTGCTTTCAAGAAAATAGACGAGTCCTGTGTTCCGGTGGAACGAAGGACGACTGCGATTTCACGAATGATTTCGCTGGAACGCGTATAACTCCACGGAAAGCCGGAATACATGCCGCGCTCTACGTTCCGAGTTTTCTTCGAGTAGAATAGAAGCCGCCGAATCACACTTTCGCGCACCATCTACCGTGAAAACATTCCCAACCGACAATTTCACCGCCACAAAACGAAATGCGTTTATTGTTTTAACCTCCGCTATCGTTTGTTTTTCACGTAGTTGCGACAGCGGTGAAAGTAGAACGTTTTGCAAGCTTGAGAGTTTGCATCATTTCACCTGGGTCATTCTTTAACTAGTATCGTAATGTATTTTTTCACCAGTAGCAAAAATTTTCTTAGAATTAGACGAGATACAGAAGAATCGTTATCGTTATCGTCTTTTTGGTTTAATAGTCTTAAATCGATCGACGGCAGAGTCAAGGACTGTGTCGTGTTCGTTATTTCACGTTTTAAGGTAATCGTTAATTTTAGGGGACGCGGCCCCGATGACCTTGATCTTGACAACATACGACAAGATTAAGATCACCGGGGCCGCTTTCCCTAGAGCCTTTAATTTTATTATTAATATCTGTAATTCTATCATTTAATGCAATGTACATAGCATTCAGACAATGTACATAACATAACAACAGAAGTATATGTTAAGTAAAAGTCAGGGAATCAACAAGCTTTCATTCGATACCTCGGCCGATACCTTTTAAATTAGCATTCAAACCAGGTTTATTTATCGTGACACTGGAGAAATTAATTGTCATAGAATTTCCCATTGCTGCGAAAGAAAATATCTCCACGAGTCGCTTGAAGTTTTATATGGCTTTCATCCGACAAAAATATCCGAAAGTAGGACATATACTTTAGGAAAATCGATGCGTTCAATTTCGCGTGCAATTTATAATACGGAAAAGTTGATAGCCAGAAGCAACGTAAAAAAAATCGAACGCAGCGGGAAGAAAATTCGAAGAAAGTCACCAGGAAGCGAATCGTTGTAAAACACCTAAGAAAAAGCTAACTACTCTGAAATTTACAGAAAAGCAAGAAGCAAAATAACGAAAAATCGCTTCTTCCGCGTTTCTAATTTCTCTATAAATAAACGACGAAGATGTTCGGAGCAAAAGACACAAACGGTGAGCGAAGAAGATAAATAGTATCGTTGAATATTCAAGAATGGTTGGTAACATTATTGAGAAAGAAAAGTATACATTAAAACCTGTTTGTCATTTTGTCAGGATATCAGTTTGGAAATACGCGAGACAAACCTGGTAGTATATAGACAAAGATATAACAAAAGGAATTACTCCAACACGGTTCTATTGGAACTTGCTTTTGAACTGGCGTACGAACATTATTTTCTTTTTTTCAATAATCATAATAATTTGTACACACGCGTGTAACTTGTATTTTGGAGTTGGCATAAAATCAGAAAGGAATGAGACAAGTACAACAAACATTTGCACGAGTACATCGAATATTCGGATGATCTAGAGAGTTGCAGCAGGGGAAGTCGTTGAAATTTCGCGACATAAACGAGCGTCATTTGACGCTACTTTCGATACGGCTAGAGTTAGTAGAGCAGAAAACAAGGTAATTCAAAGGCAGCGACTCGACGTTCCTATGAACGAAAAGGGGCTTAAAGGAAGCACATCGATCGATGGTGCCGGCTTTAATAGCCAGTGTTTATCGTCAATACGAAACTCTTGAGGCGAAGACACCTTATATGTGTATAGGACGGTCTCTTATGCTCTGTCAGACACAAATCAGAGATGTGCCTTTGATTACAAACGCTGACTGAAGGCTGAAGAGCCACGTACGTTTGGCAATTAGGGAAATATTTCGAGTTTCCTTCCAATCTAATTTTAGTTTTCCTCAGTTACGTAAACGTAATTAACGTTTCATCGGTGGACAAATATTTCATACTTTAGAAACGTACATACAACGTTATAATTAAGTAAACGTAACGAAGATCGACAAACATCTTAGTTTTAAATATCTTTTGTTCAAAATGTAATCGTTTTTGTTCGCGATCTGACGCTATAAGTCAGCTTTTTATAACTTTCGTAATTATTTATTCAATCTCCTGGGTGGATTCCATTTTGGCTGTTCATCCGAGAAATAGCTTTACCAATTAACTACGTACAATATCCGTCTGGATGTCTGGATCGTAAATAGCAATTCAATTTGCTGTTTAATAAGATATGTCGATAAAATTTCCTTCGTGATAAAACTTCGCTGTTCTATTCGTGTGCATTCCACAACACACGAAACAACCGTTCTAAAGATAGATTCTATTCAGCAGACAAACGCTATATCCAGTCAGATTGGGATTCACACATGTGGGAAAACTACACGAGGGGAGAAACGATCGAGAAAAGGGAGGAATTCGTGCAAGGAACTGTTACGCGATTGAGAATCATGGTTTGAACCAAGACTGCGTGACTTAGGTATATAAGCTAAGATATTGGTACAGGAATGGACGGAACGTTGTACGACTAACAACGGGATCCACTTAAGGGAAGCGTGGATAAGCTGGGATCTTCTAAGATGAGTGTATCTCGTAATCTGCTATCACGTGGTAACTGAAATAACTTTACGACGGATATCTAAAATAGACTGTATGAATTAAACCGAATAAAAGGATGTCCGATGCGTAAGATCAGTCTCGAAGACAATTAGATTTCGAACAACGAAGAATATATCCCTCGATTAGAATTTTTTCTAAAATAAAATTTTAGAAATGATAAATTTGAAATGCTTGCGCGTGGCAAAAATCTAATAAAGTCGGTACCGGGATAAAGTAGAATATGTCACGCGCAGAAATTGTACCGATTCGGTAGGACTTAATATTTCCTGCGGAGAAGCGTACTAGCTCAAACAGCAGACAGTTGGACTCCGCGAAGTATTCGTAGGAAACGGAACAGACTCGCTTCCGCGTCGATACGTTCAGTCAGTTTCCTTCCAGGTACTTTAGCAATCAATTCACCAAGTGGGAACAGACCCGAAAGGTTGACCTATATAGCAGAACCGACAGGCGTGATAATCGATCGATCGCGGAAATTCGCGCATAGCCTGAACGCGCGACCAAGTCCAGGAACGGTCGGTGACCCTCTTCATAGCCGGCTCTCTCGTCCCTCTTCCGTACCGGTTCATCCTTTGTTCGTCAGGGTTTACACTGGAAACAGCCGCTTCGGTGCTGTTGTACTTAATTAACGCGCTACCTTTCAACGTTCGGTCGAGGGCTTGATCCGACAGCCAGAAACCGGCCGTGCTTTCACCGCTTGATCATTTCGGCAAACAGCGGACGGACCGCGCAAACTGATTTGACAAGGAGGACACGTCTCGTTGTCCCCGTCATTGACGCGTGCGCGAGCGACACGCTTCCACATATATACGTGAATAACACGCGAAGAGATGAATCGTGACGCACGAGTCGCGAAATGACGTGTCACGATTCCACCGGAACCGACGGAAATCCGCACAAAGAACGCCTGATGCCATTTAAACGCCGCGATAAACGATCGTTCAAGCACGATCAAAAGACTCTGTGTCTTTGGCAAGCCAGGCCTTTCGATGGCTTGCTCGTACAACTTGATTAACGCTCACCCACGGCGTTGTTCGATCAAGGATTCAATCCAGGACCCGATTTAATGATTTTGGTAAACAACGCCTACAAGGACAAACAAAGGGATTCCGCGTCTGTTGTCGGAATAGCGGCTGAATAGCAATATGATGAGGCTTACCGAGCGAATCGAATAGAACCGATGGGAGCTGTAATTCCGATTGGATAGCATAGAAAGCAAAATATCGCCGGTGGCATTACCAGCGATCAACCCACCCCCTTCTACCACCGAATAGAATGTTTGCTTTCGAGATTTGTCGTTCGACCACTGTATCTTCCTCGACTATAGATCATTACGACGAGGATGTTCAATTATGAGCGCGATGGATACCAGTTTATCTTTTCAAACGTGGATTTTCGTTCGAGTATCTAATTAACGCGAAAGATACTTATTAAATAATATTTTCATTGATCGTCCGATACAAAATTCACCGACGATTTATTTAAATATTTGAATGTACCGTTTCTTCAAATGTCTCGTTCTTTCTCTCCGTCCTTTTTACCTTGCTTGCTCTTCACATCGGAGAATCAACGCAGATCCAATTCCGTGAATCTCCAATGGATATTTTCAATACCTATCTCTTAACTGCCAACTAATTCGATAAACAATTTTACACGATTTTTCGTATCATTTTCACATTTTTCACGTTCGAAATCACGTTGGTGGCGCATTAGACGAGACTCATAAAATCACTCACGAATTTGAAACGGCGCGATTGACCTTATCTTAAAGCCAATCAGCACGGCGGTACAATTTAACGGCATCGCAAGTTACGCGTCTATGTCCGATTTCTTTGTCCGCGAACGTGATACGACCATAACATCGCGATAACAGCACGGACGACAAAGGGTCGTTGTTCACACGCGACTCGTCACACATGCGACAATATGTGCACGCATGTGATACAACGGGGTGCAGAACAGTGCGTGACCAGCAAACGGACTGGAGCACAGACAATTCAGCCTTGAAAATCAATATGCCGCACAGGCGGTAATTTTCACTCGAAAGCCTGCGTCTTACGTTAATGACCATTCGTAAGAAACTTTTAACGAACAGCGAACGACGTTTCTTATCGTAGCTTCTGCGTGAGTTTCATTACTTCAAATAACAGTGCGTTAATTTCTGCGTTTCTTTTTCTTTTTCGTACAAGTTTCCCCTGGTAATTGGGAGTTTCGACGTTTATAAAATGCAAATTTAAACGTTGCATTTGAAATTATTGCTACGCAGATCTTGGTCACGACAAGTGAAAAATAGACTCGTGACTAGTGATCATTTTGCTTTCGACTAATCAATAACATGCGCTGGAAGAAACATTCGTGGCAAACTTGCGAATAGGATGCAACCAAATTGAAAAGAAAGAAATAGGAATTTTCAAATATGTACGGTTTCTGCTCAATAGTTTCAGTTCTGGTCAAACGATAGAAGTAAATTTATAATTTGAAAATTCGAAAAAAATGTTATAGAAAGTTTCGTTACGTAGAAACGCGGAATCTGTTGCTATACAATACAATACTATACAATAGAATCATGTTTCGATCTTCGCTCGGTGTTTGTTTACAACTTTGTAACAAAGCCTCTGCAGAAAAACTTGATCGATGTTTGTTTCCCATTTTCGCTTGTAAATTATGATTCTTCAATTTCATTAGAAAAATTCGAAATATTCTGTAGACAATATTTTACTTTCTTATTTTCATTTTAGCAAACATAAAAGATTTGTAATGTTTTCAACAGATATGTAACATAAGATTAAAACGCGTAATCGTACATATTAGTAAGAATTTTTGAGATATTTTCCAACGTTAGAAAAATACGATTGAATCGAAAATCATATGCGAAAGGATCGTTAATCATTGTCGATAGCGTTCCATAGAATAGTGTGCAACAGATAATCGAAGATAATAATGAGTACCATATCGCTATTATGCGCTTAACCGAAGAAGATTACGCGCACAAACATTATCACTGACGTTTATTGTTGCTGTGCATCATGCGCAAGACACAACGAGAAGTACAAGAGGACTTCCTGCCAATCACTTTCGTATCCCTAAGCGGCTTAAGACAAGTTCTAAACTAATCGAAAATTTTAAATTAGTTTTTACGTTAATCTCTTCGAATTATTGCACACTGCGAAGCTGACGATGATAAAACTAGCAACAGCATTATAATTAGGACACTGTTTCTGATGTACCAGATTCGCTTGGGTCTTCGTAGAATATATTTCACGTCGTATGTTTCACGGTTAATAAAACTGCTTTTCCTCGCATTATCCGATCTGTGTAATTATTATATTTCTAAAAATTCACAGTTTGTACGTTAGTTTGCACAATATTTTATACCAATGTATTTTTCTAACGTTGGATTAGATAATTTTGGAATTATTCTTAATGATATATTTTTAAAATTTGTTCTTCTACTAAAACTATTCTCTCTGTTTATACGATCGCTTGTTATTTTATATTAATATTCTCGGAAGAAAGAAAAATACGTAAAGCGTTCAGGTGATTTCGTTTTTTCAGGCTTCAGCGCGTGACATTTGTAAGCTTTCATCGCGTCTATTTGAAGCTATTACTTACCGCTTCAGTATGTACAGGATGAGCAGCAAACAGCAAACCTGTCAAGGCAGCAAATCCTGGACGCAGTGATGCCACCGCTAGGCTCACCCTTGTGACCAAAACGCATGCAATGGCGTGCAGGGCAATATTCGTCGCGTGATACCAGCTTGGCGTTAATCCCGACATCAAGTAGTTCAACCTGAAAATACGGAAACGGGCTGAGTTAAAACGTGCTTCGATAATAATTTCAGACGTCGTGTGGTAATTAATTTTATATCTTGGAAATATAAAAACGTATAAATTACATTTCCTTCTATCGATATTATCTATATTATATATTACAAATAAGAATACAGAGAAATATACAAAGACAAATTATTCGACAAGTTTTTAGTTGATTCATTAAAAAGATCTTTTTATGGATGTTTTGAAAATACAGTACGTATAATTCCTATAGCAAGCAATTCGCGATGATAGCGACCAACGTTCAATAGAATTCTCCAACAAGATACTAAAGACAAAGTCGCTACTAATTCCGGCCGGAATTCGTAATGAAGCATCGTAGAAAACAGTGAGCCGTGATTGTAATTAGATAATTACATTTACGCGTTATTAAAGTTTATTATACCTTCAAAGTCTATTAAAGATTCACCATTGTTATTGGTAGATGTTATCACTGGATTTTATAATAAACAAGCAACGAACTGAGTATCAGCGAAACGATACACGCTTACGTTCCAGTAAAATCTCTCTCGACATAAATACAAAACCTTATCTTCGGTATGCAATTCATCTAGTTGTTTCTGTCAATACCCTTACCATCAGCTGACCACTCGAGAAATCGGAAAACAATGGGCGCGGCAGTCTTCCCGTTTATAACTACAGAGGATTTGACGGCGCAGTCGTGGCGAAGTTTTCACGGAAATCCGCTTAAGTCGACCAAGATAATCGGATTGTAGAAAACACTCCATACATCTATTCGCTCTGCTTCGTCCATTCACCGCAACCGGTGTACAATTTCTCTCTTGCTCGCTGCTTTTCTTGCTGTGTCGCCGGTGTTCCTCGCGCCACGTGTTTCGTTTCTAATGAAAGTACTCCGTGAAACTTCCCAACTCTCTATACCACGCGTTTTCTTCCATGACCATTGATCATCGAATACTTTATCTGTTGCAGTAGAAATGCTCGTCGCGCGCGATCGAAGTAGGTGCTGTTGTAAGAAGCAACTCGAAATGCAATAAAATCAACTGAAAATCAACCATCGCTCCAAAATCAAACCGTTTGACACTCTTAAACGATATAGGAGAAGAACATAAATCACATTTTCTATTTTTTATAGGCAAGAGACTTCAATACGTTGTCGATCAATTCCGTGTTACCACAATTGCTTGTGTTATTTATTAACTAAACGCGTTCTTTCATTCCCTTCAAAAATTTGGAAAATATCGTTTGTCTCAGTCCTTGGCTTCTACGAAACTTCATCGTCAACTTCACTTTTCAATTATTTTGAAAAATTTGTCATCTTTGAATATAACAGGTGCTTTCATTTTCAATCTTATCTTGTTATACCTTTTAGTGTTAAAATTCTTCTACTTAATCATAAAGTGATATTAAAATCAGACGATCAGTTTTGTCTTCTGTGATCCTTACGTGAAAACTATGGGTACCTTCTTCCTCTTTCAACGAATATAATTTCAATATTTAAATTGCCGCTTTTCATTGCAAACGCTTCAAACGATTACAGTTACGAAGAAACGCGAAGAAAGATGAAACAGCGTAAATACCAAGAAAGAAAGCGCGACAGGCGGCTAAAAGAGAAAATTGTGGACGAAGAACGAACGAGGATGGAAAATAGGTGAGACAGGGTACCAGCATCAGGAGGAAAACAAACACGGTAGCTGCTGACGCGGTCGAGTAATAATTTTGAAACTCTGCCGACGGCATAAGTTCGACGCTCCTGGCGGACCGGAGATTGGCCTCGTTCCAGGTGTCAAGGATCCTGCTCGGCTGGAGGCGTATCCTGTCATCTCCTTGGCTCTGGATCAACCAAAGAACTCGGAAGTGTCAGTTGCACGTTCGTACGCAGATTTTACTGCGAATTTTATGAGACGTCGATGGACGATCTTGATCCAACTGATCTTGCTACGAAGCGGTGTAATATGTGGTGCAGATTCGAGGTGAAGAATTGTTGTTTCAATCTGAGATGCCAAAGCTCTATGGAGATAAATGGTTCGTCCAATAAAATAAAATAAAATATAGTAACGCGAAAGTGTTAGTATTACATCGACAAACTTTTGTATTATATGTTGATATATAATCAAAGAATGAAAGTAACGTTATAGTAGAGTGGCTGCGCGAAATATAATTTCACTATATCGTTGAGATAAAGAATTTCTAAAAATGAAGATCTATCACACTGGTGTAATCTTATAAAATATCGCAAAGAGTTTTGCAGGTTTTGCATAATTTAAGCTGAAGTAGAGCTACATTCTAGTGGGAAACTTTTAGTAGTTACTGCATAAATATTAGTGCTTAATACAACTTGAAAAGAGTTTAAAAATTCACAGATATGCAAGCGCAAAATTTAAGAGTATTAAGAAGGATTCTGAATTTTAAATGGATAATGTCAAGGATTAACCTTTATGATATTTAACGTTATTGTATAAATTCTAATTTCTTTTCCAACCTGAACTCCTTAAATTGTATTATTCAGCACACCTCGTGTTTCACATCGAAATTCAACTTGTTGTCAATTCTTCGAAATCAATCCACTCAATAATTTCCCAACTCGTAAGAAAGTAGGTTTCCAAGTAAGTTTCCATGTTGGCCGGATATTCCAGGCATTCAAGATTATACCGATGCAAGCCAAGCCTCGAATTTCTTTATTATATTATGATCCAATGAAAGTCCGTATCAAGTGAACAGGCGAAACTATACAGCGAACTACTTTATATGAATTAATAAAACGTTAACTGCCTCTGTGCAACTGTTCTTTGAAACTGCACTTCGTTCCTTAATCGTAGTCGAATCAGCTGGCAGCTGATCGCGGACTGACTCGGCTCGTGCGTCTCGCTGAAGTCCTTAGATCTGTAGCGGTATATGCGTCTTAGGGCGTTTCGATACGAAGTTGTTTTGCCACTGTACGACGCACATAATGTAATAAACAAACTCTGGACAAAGCAATTTCGCTGCTACGTGTAACCTACAATCGGCGACAAGTTCAAACCTTCCGGTAGCCCCCTCGACCATGTTCTCCAGAAGTCAGTCAGTCGAGTGAATAAGTATAGCGAATCAGCATAACAATTAGTATCAGTACCGTAGTATCGCGCAATGTCATAACGAATATCACCGAGCGAGCAACGCTTGCGATTAACTTTGTATTCTACATTTTAAAATATCTGTAAATATAGTTAATTAAATTAACTCGTCTCGTTATTAATTTAACCAACGACACGTCTCACCGTTCACTACAGATCGAAATCGATGAAATACGAGTCACCGAATGAAGGAACCTTCGGTCTCGTGCATCAAAAATCATTCGGGTATTTATCTGTAAAAGATTCCAACGTCAAATTATTCGAATCACGTATTCTTATCGCTTTGTTTATAATTCACATTACATCCGATTCACACAGTTCAAAATATATTTCTTCGTGGAACGGTCGAAAAAGCCTTGCTTGGAATTTAAAACGATATTTCAAGCCAAGTAGAATACAGGTGCCTCTCTAAGTAAAATACAAAATCCCTCAACTACGCATCATTCGTTCCTGAGAAAACTCTAAATTTGTATTTCCTTATACTTTCCTTGTACCTTCAACCGTAAAAAGAGTACAACAAAAATCAGATTAATTTTCATGACACGGTGATTCGACAAATAAAATATCAAATATGTAGCAGAGAAACAGAGGGTCCAAGAAACTACAAAATACGAATAAGAACTGTTGAAGTGGTCACCGCTTCTAAGAAAACTCTACATCTAGTCTTATTAGTTTTCTCAAGCAATGAAGCCATCGACAGCGTCTAGACAAAAGACTGGGACGAAGGCAGACCATAAACAGTGGACAGGCGACGATGGCTTTCAGTCATAGGGTAAGACTGCTAGCGTGCGGATCTGGACTAGCTCAAATTATATTCCTATTTGTATTTACACTTTTGCATTAAAATATATTTTCTACCTTACAATTTATCCACGCGTTCCTTTGTTCACACATCTAATAACCTCAACAAGAACGATCGTGAAAACTTGAAGGAATGTTTCCAATCGTATCCACAGTGGTCGATCGAGCGAGCCTACGACCGACGATGTTACATCTATAATTATATATATGATGTTTATTAACATATAAATCGAAAGTACGTTTGCACAGTTAACACGACTATTTTCGTCGTTGAAACGAAGGAGATCCAGTTGTAGATCAAGCGGATCGCTTTGAACATAAAATATCATTCCATGAATAAATGTTCTTCTGGGGCAGTAGATTCTTGAGGGTACAACGACACCCAGCCATCGCTGTATTCGCAAACGGATATCCTTATTTCCGGCGTCCATATGTATTTAGCAAACGGAGACCAACCAACATTGCGAAACATTTCCGAGACGCAATCTCGTTTCACAAGGCGCGAGAATGCATTGGCGCTCGCACCATAAAGGGTATGAGGGTTGCATATTTAGGATCTTCCTGTTTGCACTTAAAGGGCTTCCTAGCTGTGACGCACGAGTCTCCGGTCTTGTTGTGCGAAGCGCTACACTGCTCCAGATTCTCCGCTTCCTTTGGTTTCGCTTGATTGTTTACACGGATTCGGTTTCCCCGTGGATCGCTAAATGGACCTCCATCTCGATGGAACGAATGGAATTTACATTGTTAGTGTTTAAATAGTAGGGAATCGCTCAGTACGATCGACAGTTTTTCATAGTTAAACGTTTCACAATCAGAGATACGAAGCTGTTTATTTTGTAAGAAAATTTCGAAAAAGATTTTGAACATTTCTTTTACATACTCGAGACGAGCGTACTTTGACACAGTTATTCATAGTGGCCGAATGGTTTCTGAAATTATAATTTGAATTTCTACTTTCTACTGAAATCGATTCATTTTGGGATAAAGGTGTATTTTATTAGATTCGAGGCTTTTACGGTCAGGCACTGCAGAATTTTTAGACTCGAAGCTCCCGCGACATTCAAGACAATGCATTCTGACATTTCGCTACTATTACAACTATATTGCACCGTAACTGCACGTGTAAATTCATCAGAGATCGATATTTTCCTCCGAAAACGCAAGAACAGAAGAAGATTCTAAAAATTTGACTATCTTACGCACTACATACTTCATTCCACAAATAATGTGTCTAACCTAGCGACTTTTATAGTTGCAATCCGTAGATTGACCGATCGTTAGACTGTGACTAGACTTTAAATGTGTGAAATTCCTAAAATATGTAGAAATATACAAAATACACAAAGTAAAGTAGTCGTTTTTGTTGAAGTGGTCAGCATTTCTAGGAAAACTCTACATCTGTACTGTTTAGTTTCCTCAGTCACTGAAGCCATCGAGAGTGTATCGTAGATCAGCTCAACTGTATTCATACTTGTAACTACACTTTATTTTTAAATATATTTGCTACTTTTACAATTTATCCACGCATTCTTCGATCCGTATAACCACAATAACCTCAACAATTTTAATATTTAGCTAGGAACAATTCTTCGTTTATGTTCCATTTCTTTAATTGTATTTTAAAAGATATAAATTTCCATGAATATCCACGATCTATCGACGCTAAAAGTTCGATAAATCTTTGTAAATAACTCAACCTTAAGTGCTCTGGGAAGAAGTACCAGCAGATTCAACGTCCGAGTCATAGGTCTCGAAGAAATTAAGAATAAAGTCGAAAGGAAATGTTCAAACAAAACGCTCAAACATTTATAAAGGGTATATATGAAATTGTACTATTACTGAAATATTATCTAGCACAGGTTAAGTTTTATTAAACGATATTATAGATTAAATCTAGAATATGGAGAAACTGGAAATTGCATGGATATTATTGAACTCGCTAGTAAAGAGTAATTCAATATTAAATCAGACCAAATTGAAAGGTAAAATCGTCACCATATAGAATCATATTACGTCATATAATACAGAGTTCTGTATGTACACAGAATTCATACATTATAAAGTCAATATGTATATTGTACATATATATGTATATATACCAGGATATTATGGCAATTCGGTACAACGACCAATTATCCGCAAAACAATGGAAATCACACTCGAAATGACAAACGTGATCGATCACGTCCTACATACATAGTCTCGTAAAACAAGACAAGCTATTACGCAGCTATCGCAATATGCACTATAACGCGTCTCGGACTGATCTAATGTTCATTATCGATTTTACAGATCGGAAGCAGATCAGGTTTGCCAGTACAAAAGATCTATACAAAACCGTATACCGGGGTAAAACCATATGTTACGTTTATCTGTAAAAGCAATTTATAAACCGGCGGCTATTTGCCAACTAATTTTCACCATATTAAAGTTTTTAAATAAAATCATATCGTAGTATCGCGGACAAAAGACGTAAGAGATATCGGGTGAACCATAAACAGTGTCGCGAGAAAGCCGAAGTGCCAACAGGCTCATCGATGTATCGTCGATCCTTCGATCGAATAGTTTCGTGGAAAGGGTCCACGTGATTGTCACGTAAACTTGAGGGTTGGTTGATAAAATAAAAATAGCAGAGTCGTAACACCGCTATTGATTTTGTTTTAGTTAAAGTTTATTATAAATTCAGCAATCAAGGGAATATACACTGAATTAATACACACAAATCGTAATTCACTCCAACCACGTTATGTAAAACTTAGTTACTCTGATAAGTTAAGTACGCGACTGTTATTAGGGTAGAGACAGGCAAGGATGTGTTGACTATTCTAAGAGTACAGAATGAATAATTCCTATTGACGATACTGTGTCCGAGGAAAGCTAGAGGTGGGTGTGTCCGAGGAAACGGGGCTATCGGATTTGTTGATGACAATTTTGGTTAGGGAAGTGAGGGCAGTAGACACCGTTTCCGATTGGATAATAAGAAGGTTGGTGGACCAGGAAGGGTTTTAGCCGCCCTCGTGAGAAAGTTGCTAACGGAACGTACGAGACGCGAGGAAAACCAACTTTCTGTGTTAACCCGTAGTAAACGATAGAAGAAAAAGGAAATCTTCGACAAGAAATACTCGCTTGGTCTGAAGGACCTTAACTATGAAAATTCCAAAACCCTTTGGTGGGTACTTGAGACTATCGAGAGTACGCTCCAAGGATGCGCGGACATCTGGGCACCATTCTGCCCGCGGTGTGTGGCCTGGTCTGTGATGCGAATTGACGTTACATGATCCTGGTTGCATGATTGATCCTGGAACACGTGCGTGGTGGGGCTAAGACAAAAGACAAAGGAATGCTAAGGGAGAAAGGCGAATTAACAGTCAGTGTCAGCGGAGAAGCCAGAGAGTGTGAATCGAGAAGTCGGACCGCGTGAGAGAGTGCGTTGGATCCGTGGTGACGAGAGTTGCAAATTAACTATTTAGTCGTCTTAATTATAGCACGAGTGGTAAGTTTAAGCGTTGCGATCTTATTTTCCACGGTCCACAAAAGTATTATAGACAGTGTTTTGATGATCAGATAAATTAGAGGAAGAAATATGGTGTAAAATCGGCATATAAAGGGCTGTATTATCATCTCCGTTATTTCCAAACTATCGTTCAATCCTTGGCAATAACGTTTAGGAAAAAATGTTGACGCAAAATGTGAAACGCTAAAGCAAATAAATCCGGAAAAGATAATAACGAAAATGACTTTTGCACACATCGTCACGAGCAATCTGGTGTAAGCAATTTGAATGAAGATTGCCCTCAGTGTATTAGATGCGATAGATGAGCGTGTGACAATTGCACTGGCTATAGATCCGATGATTTTCGATATTACCGTTGTTTGTTTAGATTACGAGCAATTTTATATAGTATTGGGTTGGCAACTAAGTGATTGCGGATTTTGTCAATACCACCTAACGACAAAATCCGCAATCACATAGTTGCCAACCCAATATATACGGTTTTAACAAGTCTATAGGCCAAAATCGAAAAGGGAGCAGCTTCCTCGTTAACTCCAGTATTGGGGTTATTAAATTTTCGAATCCTATTTTCATTACTCTACATTTATTATGAAGGCATTTAATAAATACGATTTCGGTTACATAATTTGTTTCCTAAATTAAAAAGTTATAGACTTAGGATCCTAATTGTATGGTTTTATACAGATTCCCTATATATACAGAGAGATCGATACGTCGAAGTGATTCGGACGAGGTAAAGCAGGAATTTCAGTTGTATTCGATAAGAAGCTAAGCAAGTAGAGCCCAAGGGGAACAATAGAGGTGGACAGTGAAAGAAAGGGAAGAGAAAGAGAAAGGCAGGAAAAGGGATGGGGAGAGAGGAAAGTTGTAGCATTGCCAACGAGAGGAATCTACTTGAACGCCATTCACAGCGTAATTAGGCATTCAACCGATTCGGTCTTAAGCGCTTAATCGGCTTTGTTTCAACCTGACATCCTCTTAAACGCACGGCAAGCCAAGCCAGCCTAACTTCCGTGGTTCGTGCCACGAAGCCGTTACTTGTTGACAAACGACGCTTACATACTTTCACCAGCGCGAGCAAAGGAGAACTCCAGTTGGATAGTTTTCCGTGAAATATTAAAACGTCCAGAATGCCGTTAAGAAGTTGATTAAATTACCGTGCCCACCCGGAAACTCGAACGTGTTTACATCTTGACGCGGACCGGTTGAAACCTACGCGAGGTATTGTTAAGACGGCTCGGAAACGTTCTACGTTTCTACGGTTGATAAACAAGCTGAGTCACGCAATTTCTTGAAGTTGTAAATATTTTCAGTTACGAAGACGGAGAAGAAGAACGATAAAAGATCGTGTAAAGTGGCTTCGCGAATTTTAGTGTCACGTAAGCTGCTGTTTTTTCCCCTCTAAGAAGGTAATTGTGGTAATTTGTAATACGGTACTTCGTTGCAGGCTCCATTTGTTACTACTGTACGATATTAGACGAGGCGACTATGAAGCAAAGCGGTGCACGAAAGTACATGAAGACCTACCGTGAAAAATCTTCGTGCGTAGGTATAGCGTGCGTGTTATATAAAATATTTTGAAATTTCCGTAGCGCTATTTTCGCGAACAACTGTGTATTTCGTACAACATTCTGAATTATTTCGCTTATAATTTTTTATAAAATTTCTTTATCAAATATGATAAAATATCGATAATCTTCTGCGAATAATCCGACCAAAGTATCTAGAAATCCTTAAAACTTTCAATTAAAGTTCCTCTCGAATTCGTTAAAATATTAATTCCAAGAATAAACTAATTTTACCATGCACAGTAATTTCACAACACAACGCAGAATCTCGTTACATAACGAACAAACACACATGCGGATAAAAAGAATTCTACAAATTACAGCGAAATATCTCGTTACACGCCCTAAAGATGAAGATAGCGAGGTTTCTACAAACTCGACCGCAACTGCCTGCCAAGTAAATATTTCGTTTCCTTCGTTATAACTGCCCCCCCCCCCCTAGTTATTCCTTTTACCTTCTTCCAGGAAGGCAGCCTGTAAATTTTATTAACACGTAAGTTTTATTACAGGCGTAGAAACGTTCCCCGACGTTCCTTTTTCTCCCCATTGGTATACCTACGTTAATTTTCCCCAGAGCGTTGCAGCGTGAACCGATTCGTAACCGCTGACATTTCCAAAGCAAGAATACAATATGATGAACTAAAACTGTTATTCACGACAAACCGCAGCGAGACCTGATACTAACTGTCTGACCGCAACTACCCTCTTACTACTGGCTAACCACGACCGGTTCTATTACTACTACTGTTTGACCATGCTCGCCGGTAACTGCTATTCGACCACTGCGGCCGATCGATACTTATTCCAACTCTTCCGTCATGCATTAGCACTTTGACTGTTCACCTGCCAAACCGTGGAACGTGCACGCATCAAGGACGAGAAAAGTTTCTCGCCAGAGCAACGAGGCGTGATTATTCCTGACGCCTTCTCGACGTCCCGTCACTGCGTATCCGTGTTTCAATAATGAAGCCTTATGTACACGAGTAATGTTTTACACGACATGGTAGAGCGAGACGAACTCGTTTCAAAACTTTCGAGGAAAATGAAAGATAAGAAAGGAACGTTCAAATCACGAGCGTGTTTACTATGTAATTCATAGTAAACGATCTTTGAAATAATTCGTTTCTAATAGAATAGAGGAACATAAATGCGAGATAAAAAGTTTCAAATCGTTAGAACGAAATGTATACTTGTTAAGCGAATTTCGAATGAATCTTCGAAACATTAACTTGGGTAAAAATTTAGATAGAGCGAGGATAGAGTCGTGAATATCGTGTGTTTAGAGTGGCACAATTTATTTTTGTCTTCGAGTATTTATGGCAAAAGTTTGCGTTCCAATACCAAGCTGAACCAATATAATGGAATCGTGCATGGATAGCCAAGTAGAATTACACCGTATAGGAACGGGCATGAAAGTAGTAGTATCGGTTCGTGTCTGGTAAAACAAATAGAATAGGGTCGTGCCTGAGCAAACAAGTAGAATTCTGTCTCTATGGATCTACTCGAAAGAGAAGTTTTGACAATACTTGAGAAACTGACAGTTGACCTAATTCAAGGTACGTATATATTTTCATAAAGACACGTCGTAGATAATCAGCTTTCCATATTTCGAAAAATATTCTTGATACAATGTGGCAGAAGGAATATTTATATACAAAAATCGAGAAAGAGGAGACATTGTGTTTGTTTTATAACAAAAAGGTGCTTGTTTTATATATCGATTCGGATAAGCAAAATATAGTGCAGCAGAGGACAAGGAAGTGATATATGACGACGCTTGATCAGACAAAAGACGCATGAATACAACGCGAAGAGTATTCAGACGCGGGAAGCCGAGATTTATGGCTGTGTTTGCACTACCATCATTGTCGAACATGATTCGAGATATTTCGTTCTTAGAATCTATATCATGAAATATTAAAATGCATTTAATTCCGAACTACCTGGCATTGGAAAATAAACGTAAAATGTAGCAAACGCGAAGAAAATTTTGAAGTTACAAATACAAAATTAGAGACAAAAGCCTTATTTCTTGAAAGTTATAAACGTTCCATTAATTTTTAAAGTCACTGTCGTAATATACTGTCGTTCGTCAGTATCCAGGTATTTTGATCAACTTGTAGAAACACGATTGGAATTTTACCAAAGTGTAGAAATTAACGATGAATTAATAATCGGAAGCACTACTTGCTGTCTTTTTTTATGAAATCACCATGTTATAAGTGTAAATTACTTAAAAAAATGAATCGTTATTTCGGAAATAATAATAATAATAATAGAAAACATCATCGAGATACTTCAACTTTTTTGTTAACTCTTCACGTCTCTGACTGATTTCGTCTAAATCAATAATTGTAAGTAATGGAAATCGAGTCACCTCTCCAACTCTTTTCTCTCCCCCTTTAGTCTCTTACATTCACTGGAGAAATCGTCCTCAACCGCAGGACACGATCACCAGACATTCCGATTCTGGGTAAATCGTGCACGGAATATGGTACTACCAGCAAAGGTACCGGTTACTATTCTCTGACGGTGCTTCAGTGATTTAAGAAACCCAGCCAGCTTCCCCTGCTTCCAGTCACGTATCAACGAGAAAGCGTACGATGATATATATCACTAACATTCAGCGACTTCGATCTTTCTTCCATCAGTATGAACTGTGTTTAATAGCATTTCGATGTGCCGACACGTGCTCGTGGAAACTGTTCCGAACAAATGAAAATATTGCGATATCGTAGATAGATAACGAACGATAGGATACGTATATACACTACGATATCGTATCATTTGGACATAAAGGATTCCATTTCAGATTTTTTCAACTTCAAACGTAATATTACGTTCGTATTTGATTGCGCCAATGGTGGTAAGCGAGTTTTATTTGGAAAACGTGCGTTAGAGAACGTTCGAAAAGAAGACTTTTTAAAAATATTTTTTATACCGTAGATTTTTCAAAAATATTCATTTTTATTTTACATCGCTTCGTCGAAGTTTACTTGAAAATTTTAACAGTTCAACTTAAAAGTAATTGAAATTTACGAATACTGTATTTTAAATTCTTCCTGCTTTTTACGAAGCGCATTAATTATTTCTTATTCAACTTCTCTTTCATATTTTTTTCTTTTTTTTATTTCTCTTAATGAAGGTACCTTACTTGTACTTCATATAATTACTCTTTATAACCGTTAATGACACAATTCATATCGTTTCCTCTAAAAACGGTTTCGTTAAAGACTTCTTGATCTCGCTCTAATTTTTTAATTGGACGAAATAGAATGAATGAAATTGAAAATTAGGTGAATAAATTCGTGAATTCGTGCCACAGAGTAACTATATACTGTAACAAACCACACATTTTATCCGCGACGTTTCCGCGAGATGATGAATACGCCTCATTATTTCTTGAATCGCGAAAATCACGAAAATCACGAAGGGACTTTAACCATTGTTTAGAAGTCTCCGGCCTGGCCAATTAATTATGAAAAATATAAACTCCGGTGCCGAAGGAACGGGGACGAGGCAAGAACCAAGGAATAAAAACCCTCAACGACGGTAATAATGGAACGAATGGGCGGGTACGAAATAAATGGCAGAGGGAAAGTAGTCGTGAATTTCATTATAAGAACAATGGTACTTGTGGATGAAAGAATTTGACGAAATTTGTCAGGCGCTGAGAAAATCTTGCGATTTTGTCGATCGAACTCTAAGAATGCATTACGAATTTATATAGAATCTTTTAACAAATGAAAATACATATATTACATAAACACACGTACTTGAAACTACGTGCTAAGCATACATACATTTTGCAAAAGTGGAGAGATAAAAAGCCGAAATTTCTAAAAAATTTTAAAGATTCTATCAAGATCTCGTTTAAAAAATTACACTTAGTATTATATCGGTATTGGTATTGAACAAATCGGTTTCGGTATTATATTAATAAAAGAGTTTTTTAATATCCGTTTACTGTTTCATACGTATCGTTATAAGACAAACTTTATTTCCTGAGAAATGGCTGAAAGATTCAAAGTTAATTTGTAAGAGATAAGAAAGGAAAGAAGAATAGCTCGCCAAATATGTCTGCGTAGATAAACTTTATTTTTAATCTTGAAATCATTCAAACGTATAAAATCCAACAATTTTTCTCGCACAATGTATCTATACAATGGTAGATTACGAACAAAAGTCTGTATGAGTAAAATACTATACGCGAAACCCGTATTTTATCGGAGCTTGTGCCGCAAGACATCAATTCAGGGATAATCTTGTAAAACAAAGAGAAACCGTTTCGATCAAATCAATACAGTGCCGATCTTTGGTAAGCCATCGCCATGGATGATCATTTCTCTTCGTTAACTTTTTCTTTTCCTTCCCCCTCTCCCTCTCTCTTTCTTTTTCTCTCATCATCGTCACCCCTTTCACGTTCAACGTGGTTTCCGCCACCCTCCTGTTGTTACTCTGGCGCGAGCGCTATCCGCTTTCACATAGCCACGCATCCAGATCAGATAATACCGTGAATTACTGCCGCTTATACGCCTTGAGTGGCACCATATATCAACGAACGTGCTTCATTCCTTTCACAGATTGTGTATTGGAAAATATGGCGTGTCCATGTCGAACATGATGAAGGACCTTCCAACGAGAGCGCGCACAATGTTCGTACGTAATACCTCATAATCATTATGCATTACCGTCACTATCCGACCCACTGTAGAAATTACAGGTACTACCGCTTTGGAACGTTTCGCCCCATATTGCATTATGGAGACCGATCTGTACGAAAATTAAACAAATAACAGTGCGTTAAAGCGACGATTGATCGATAATCTTCGTTCGCTAGAAATACCGATGGAATTGGAGTTTCAAAGAATTCGAGTCGGAAACGTTGGCTGAAAAATTGAAGAATTCTACATTCATTACGTTTCAATGAGAGTATTTGATAAATAGAATATATAGCGGTATGTTTGGAAATTTTAGTAGCTTTGAGAAAATATCGTTGCCACGCAGTTATACACATTACGCTGACGTTATAGATTTTTATATCGTTAGACGGCCGTAGAAATTCGATTAATTTATGAAATATAATTATCTTTTAATTTGATGAAAGAACGATAACCGTTCTAAACACTCTTAAATTACTTCGATGGAGCTTTCGCGTATTGATAGAAGCGCTAATGGATGTAAAGCTGTCTGTTTTTCTTCGACATACGCAACAGTAGTGGAATATAAAAATTGTACGTATACTAAGTATAAAAATACTAAGATAAATGTGATTTGATATATAAATTATGTATCGCCATTAACGGTTCATTAATCGATAATCTTATAGATTGCAAAACACAAGATTATGTTACCGGTAACAGAAACCACGATGATTTCGAATTTTCCATTAAAACCTTCGCCCGTAGAAAACTGAATTTTCCCTTTAAAATAAAACAAAAAATGTATCGCTTAAGGCACTTCAGTACCGTCCAATAACATTTTCCTATAACGGCAATATTTTCAAAAATATTCTCTCGTCACGGTTTTCGTGTTCCTCGTCCCATATATGCGACCAACAAATTGCTGCAAGTCTCGCCGACCGATCATGATTTTTGCATCGGGACTATCCGCGCGTCCTTTTTTTTTCGAAAATTCCCTTCCATCGATTCTTCGAGCCAAGCATCAAAAATGAGTTTTTCTAGCCTGTCTCCGTGTCGATCCGAATTTCGTTCAATCAAACGGATTGAAAGTGCTGTCGAGGAAAGAGGGTTTCGTAGAAAGAGAAAGAAAGACAGAGGGAGAGACAGAAAGTACGCGCTATTGTGTTTCATGCAGTAGAACTTGGACGAACTCTCGTTGTTACTTTTTTTTTCGCGGCACGGTTGCAGCCGGAAATCGGGGCGAAATGTCAAGAGAAATTACACGTCAGTCGCGTCTGCAATGCCGGCACGTAAAAACTGATCGACCGATCGAGAAAAGTGAACAATTCCGCGTCGGCGAATGGATGTTTAAAGGGTAATTTGGAACGATGCCACTGATCAATGGCGTCGGAGGTAGGCCTGATATCGCTAAGCGAAAATCCGACATAGAGCTCATCCTATAACGATCGTATCGAGATGCAATCGTAGAATGCCCCGGGCTTTAGTTTCATTGCGTCCAAATTAACCCTGCGATCGAACGTGTTCTCGTGACATGCCTCGTTAAGGAGCAGTCTACAACCGATGCGGCGTGGCAAAAAGGTAAATAACGGTAATTACCAGACTCTGTACTATCCTACGAATAGCTTCTCGCATAACGTTGCCATAATAATTTTCTATTGTACGTCGAGTCGCAAAATGTTGATTAAATACCGTTACTCAATGGGTAGTTGCTTCTTAGTTCGAATCGATATATTATGGAACACTTCACAGAGAAGCTGATACCATCGCATTTTTTATTCCTACGTAAACTTTTTTGTAGTACGCGAAAGTTTTGCCGTAGTTCTTTTTTCCTGCATGTTTGTGGAATACTTGAGAGGTGAACGTGTTTGGTCAGTTGTTGCAAAGTTTCGTTCGCAAACGAATTGTTAATTGTCGAAATTTACTTTGATATATAAAATTCCGATTTTTATCACTGAATTTTAATAAATGTATCGTAGAATATTATTATTTAGAGGATTGAAATCACATTTGTTTACAGTGAAAGTAAGATTTTAAATATTAAAATATGAGAAATAAATTGGACATATTTGAACCGCTCTTAATTGAAAATTGAAATAATGAAATGTAATTCAATGAAATTCATCAATCCTCAATACCGTCATTATCAATAAATGAAACATAAAGTGCAATATGGTATTTCAAAATTTAACGTGCTTTCAGTATAACAGAATACGAAAAGGATTTATTTGAAAGCGACAGTTTAAATTATTTAACACGTCATTGCCGCTATTTCGTTTCACAGAGAAAAAGTAACTGAATCGAAATAAAACGCACCATAATGTGATACGACTACAAGGCAAGAAGATGAAACTACATTAATTATGCAGATTAAGCCGAGGAAGAACAATCGGTGATAAAATTTCTGATGTTACGGCACGTTGGAGGATAAAGATATAAAACGGTCCTCCGTGCTTAACCCAGATACATTTTTATCGAAGGAATTACGACTCGAAAAAAGTGTGTAAAACGCTCTTTATACTTTTTATATCTTTTTTTTTTATGTCAGAATGCTCTGTTGCGTACCCACGTTAAATTCACCGTAAGTAATGAAGAATAAGCGTTAAAGAAACGTCACGTTCGTTCTATTTTTTTCCCACCCGCCTCTCTTTTCGATTCGACGTGTTTCATGCATGATTCGACCGAAAACGGTCGATTTTAAAAGCTCCATCGTACTTCGCGAACTTGATTATTCATGTAATATTTGCTGTCAGGGGGAAACGGGTACGCGTGGTCGTGTACAATTGAAAAAAAAAAAAAAAAATGACATAAATCGAATGAAACATCGCTCATTGTGAAATAATCACAATTCGCTTTTCATGATATCGACAGCATTCGAGCGCTTATTGTTTCCACGTTGAATCGGACGCATCGTGAGATTTCGATTCGTAAAGAGGGACGTTATTATGAAAGAGGAAAGCCTCAACCTTTGGAAAATGTGCCGTTAAATGAAAGCTGATAGTTGTACGCTTATCATTTAACCGCAACGATTGTTTCGTCTCTTTTATCGAATATTTTATTACAACGAAAAAGTCGATAACAACGAACACGTATAATTATCTAATGTACCCAGCCATACGATAAAATTATAATCCTCCAACTTTTAATATTAATTTATATCATACATAGAAATCAATTGAATCGTATTTGACATTGAAAATTCGAAAATATATAAGCACTTAGCATACACACAGGGAAAACGTATTAAAAGTTGGTGAGATATCGATCACGTTCAATCTCGAGTTGCGTATTTAAAAACAAATGTCAGAGAAAACAAAAATTCCTTTATAGCCACTCATTGTTTTCCCGGCCTTCATTACCAATAATTACCTACTACGCGGGTAAATTCGTGGGAAATAAAGCAGCGGGTATAGCTCTTTAACGAAGTTAAAACTAATTACACAACAATGTGTTCGACGAACGGCGAGCATGAATGAGCAGGGTCCTATTCAACGGTTTCCGGCCAGACCAATAATTCTCAATATTAAACGTTAACGAGCCTGCAAATTTTCTATAGATATATTTCGTGCCTACGAACAATTGCATCAGCGAAATCTATTCGAGCTCGTCCGACTGCTATGATCGCGGTCGCCGCGGAAACCACACACTGTCGCCAAGTTAATTTGGTATTCGCGCGGCGTGTAAACAATTAACGGGAAAATGCTTCGACAGGACTGTAATTGTATGATGGTCAAATTATTCGATCCTAAGTATTTGTAAGTCTTTTGACGCGAGTGCGATGGACAGTTACCGAAAGTTGAATCGAAAAGAACGATGAGGTTGAAATTATTTTTTTTTTTTTATTATTATTTGAGGTTGAAATTATATATTAAATTAATTATGATAAATTTTATTTCTATAATATTCAGAAGGGTATGTAGTATTTTATAGCAGCATTAGTAAATGTTGCTTGAGCTTTTTAGAAATCCAACCGATCGATTACGCTTTTTGTTTTCACGAGTACGCGATTAAAGTAAAACTCTTCAAAAAGTAAGCGCCATAATTTTAATAAAACATACCGGTGCTTTTGTACTAATAGCAGATTCTTGACACAGGACGAATATTTTGTTCTTTAGAAATTTTTAAATCATCACACATTTATTCGAATGATAATGCAGAATGCATATGAGAATAAAGCGAAGGTAAAATGTGCTGACGGATCAGATAACTCAATAAGTTGGAAGGTTGCACTACTCAAAGATTCGAGTTCTGGTCCGGCAAGACGGTTCCATTGGTTCTTCTTATACCTACATATTCTATCCCGACATTCGTTCTTGCACCTTTTTCTTCCGAAGTGCCTAGATAACCGTATCAGTCCGATAAATCTTTATTTGCGGTACCAGCTGTACCAACTTTTCGAGAAAACTTTGAAGTCCAAAATCGTAGAACGTGTAGCAGATAACAAGAATAGGATAACCTAACCTACTTAGATCGTTCTATTCTTCAGAAGTTAGACGCGCGACATCACAAATTTTCAATATCGAACGATAAATTATGATCTGTAATAAATGAAAATGTTTCTTTGAAGGATCATTTCGAAGGAAAATAAAATCATTAAAGAATAATTCTATTAAATTGCAATAGTTTCATAAGAAAGCAAGTTATAAAGATAACCCAAGCAAACTTACAGACATAAACTTTCTCATTATCCACTGTACCGCTTTGTGGTTGCACTCAATCCTAAGATCCCTACCCACAAGACCTTTTAAATACAATCTCACTCGGAAGGAGAACAGAGAAACTGAAATTAACGTCTAAAATTGTCCAATTACCAAAATCATCGAATAATTACAATTATACAATTTCTATGATCACCGAACAATTCCACCGCGCGTAATAACGCTGTTCGTCGTACGTTCGATCCACGCGACCTCGATAACCACGAAGAAGGAAGAAGAATCGTACATACGTCTCGGAAAGCACCAGCTGCTTATCACGCCGAAAGAATTAATCGTAGCTCTTTTTATCGACACAATCAGCCGCAGAAAGAAAGGAGAGACAGTTTATGAGGGGCTGATCCGGTGTTCTCGGTTGAGAACGGTGCACGAAAGGGCCGTACGAACGGTAGCTTCGGGCTGCCGGTTGTTTCGTGGAGGCGTGAAGCGCAGGATGCGCTCGTTCCAGGCCACGATCGTTACAGTTGTAACGGCAGGGTGCTGCACGAAACTGCACGAGACCGGCGGCTGCTCGTGGAGCCGAGATTAATTACGTTCCCGGTTTTCTCCCGGGACCCCGGCATTAAACACGACGTTCGAACGATCTCGCATTTTCCAGCGGAAGAAGAAGTGCGCGATGATAACGAACAATGAGCCAGCGAACGAAATTAGAACTCTCTGCCTTACCGTTATCCAGGCTCACGGTTTTTCGCTTCGCGCTTTATATCCTTCCTACCCGTTTTCGTACTTGTTTCCACCGGTGTAATGGAAATTTGGTTGTTTATTGGCGGAAAGGTCGCGGCCCGTGAAAAATAAGAAACACCCCGGGAGCAACGAGTATCGCGTTAGAAAGCGCCAGCCCACGGCCACCACGATAAATTGAACGGAATTTACGGCACGGACGAGATTGCTTACACTGCTTTTGAGAACGCTATTCTTTGGTTAGTCTCGAAAGCGGAGGAAATGTTCGGGCTTTAATCATTCTTTTCTTGCCGGTGCACGAGTCCTGTATTTGCGAGTGCGGTGAAAAGAGAATGAAAGAGGAGACGCGTTGAGTAATGTTCGTGGAAGTTTCCTCGGGCAATGTACACTTCTCTCCTTTCTTAATTACCGCGGAGTGCGTGAAACAATTTTTAGTTTTAGTTTCTCGTGATTCACGTTTTCATGATTCTTATGCTTTCTCGTGTACTTCGTTTATCTACAAAGATTACTTACTTCCCTTAACTCGTTGTTATTTGTTCGTATAAAATGATAATTCAAATAGGTCGTTTATTAATTATTTATCAGAATTAGAAACAGTTAAGACAACGTTGATATAAAATAATTGCACGTTGATTTGCCAATTTACAATTTTTCCACGACATCGTTGCTATTTATTCGTTGTAATTTATACAAATCGTTGATTGTTTATTTATCGATTACAAACGATTACGACAATGTCGACGCAAAACGACTGATTGATAATTTAAGAGGTTATAATTTCTAATGGTATGTAGGAATAAAATATCTGACTCGATATAAAACGTCGTTTAATTAATCAATTTAGAATCACTAGCGTTAACTGTTTGCATTTCAAAATCGAAAAAACAATATCAATGACAAGCGCTTCTAATACGATATTACTAACCTAACTCGATACCTAACCCTATTATGGTAACCTACAAGCTGTCGCCAGTCTAAAGTCATATACGAAAGTAGACAAAACTAGTACGAAATATTATACTTTTCTCGTTCTCGATTAAATCAATCGAAATGAAAAAAACTTACCCAAGCACTGCTCGGTGGAAGAACAACGAAGCTCATCGTCGTCTGTCAAACGTAATGCACACTGCACAGGTCGATTTTCTTCGCAAAACTATCTTCGCGTCACATATTCGTATCTTAAAGGCTGCTTGTTCGGTCAAATGCGTGTTCTAACGAATAGAGTATCTGTAAAACACGTAAAACACACGAAACACGCGTCAACGTATGCGAGACGAGCGGATTTCGAACGTACACTCTTAATTGCGCAGAGCGACTGGCGTCTTTGGAAGATATAGGTGGCGCAGCAAAATAAACAAGGCATCGATATAAACACTTCCGAGCGTTGTGTATATCGTGTACGACCGTTCGTCGTAATACATACTACGTATTCGACATTCGCCGCGCGAAGGCACTCGAGTAAGCCCGTGATTATTCAGTTTCCATTCGCAACGACACGAAAGTATCACGCGCTTCTGATTTAACGCTGGTTTTACAATCAAGCCACGACTCATAAAGCCGAAGTGCACGCACCTACCGCGGATTTACGAGCGTATGCATACGCGATGCGCTTCAAATTTCCCCCTCTCACGCTCCCTTCCTCACTCTCTCTCTCTCTCTCTCTCTGTCTTTCTCTCTCTGTCTTTCTCTCTCTCTCTCTCTCGTTCCTCTGATCCGTTTCTCCGTGCTCTTCCCTCCCTTTTTTATCCTTGCTGCCTTAACTTTATGACGTGAATTTTATCGAGTCAGAGGCTGTAAAGTTGCAATCAGTCGAAGCGTCGAATATTCCGCGGCGTATGTTCTGTTCGCGCGTTGTTTCTATCGCGTGCGTAGATGGCGCAGCATCGATGAGACGTCGCTGCTAGGAAATGGTGAAATACGAACCGTTCCTGAAAGGACTGGCAATAGTTCGACGACAACTTCCATTCACGATGGAAAGCTTCCTGAAATGAAAGACTTCTACCATTCTTGGCCTTCGTCGAGCGATCGTAACTCTTATGGCATTTTTGAAAAGATCGTAAGTGCTTGTTGTTTTGTAAAACGAAAAAGCTGATTTATGTGCTCAGCTGTATTTTTATAGCATCGATGGCTGAATTCAATAGAGTTTGATGCTTAACCCTCCGTAGGCAACCTGACGAGATTTCGCTCGTGAATTCCTTCGAAGCGAGTTTTATTTTTCTTGAAAACTTCTGGAACATTTCATTTAAGAATTTATTGTATAGCGTAATAAAAACTATAGTATTGCAGAAATTTTCTAGATTCCTTGAAAGTATAAAATGGTAAAAACGGTAAACGTAGATATAAATATGCTTGTTCAGTTTGCCAACAGAGAATTAATTTGAAAAGTTTCTTTTATCTCTGTTAGTGTATAAAATATTCACAAATAGTAAAGTATTTTGATAGCAAGCACGTTTGATAGCAATAGAAAATTCGATACGTGTACAATTTTATACGTTGAGGAAAAAAAATTATTGGAATCGAATGGCCGTGATTCTAATAATTGATAATTGAGATTGAAGATTCGAATTATGTGACACGCGAGATTAAACAATTATTCGAGCGTACTTCTCCGATCGTGAATGAGATCATAAACGACTCTCTTTTCCTTGTAATTTCAATAGAACAGTGTAGCCAAGTTAAATATTCCCTTTTATTCTCGATATTAGCATTTCAAGACACGCGTTGCCTTTTTATGTCGCGCCGTTTCTTTACTTAATAGCGTTACGCAATTTGCGTTTAATGTAACAGGATATAAATCTCATATCTAGTTGAATGAATTCATTAGGGTGGCTATGAAAAAGCAATTAATGGGAAATTTAGCTACATTGTGTCCAATTCTGAATTAATTAATTCACAGGATAACGTCACTGTATGTTCCTGCTGTAAGCTCAATTTCATGCAAACACGTATGAAACACGGATGTAATAAAATAATAGAAATAAAATATATCGCATAGTAGACTTCTTCGTTCCTAAAAATTGTTAAGTGATCAGCTGTTTTTAATTATAGAGGAGATTATAGCGTATCGAGCGAGAAATTTCCACCTATGCAATTATAAGTCTATAACAAATATTCATCGCAGCTTTTAACCTTACTAACTATTTTCTCGCGTGTTACTAACTATTTTCATCTCAAGAGCAAATGTATACCAACCAATTTCCAGGAATCGATCAGAAAACTCCGCACAAGAAAGCAATTTCGAAATCAATCATCAGAAACATTTGACGCTTGTTTGAAATCCAGGAAATGACAAAATTTCATCAAATCAAAGGATGTATATAGACTTTTGTAACCGACTGTACTTGCACTAGTCGTCAATTAGTTGCTCAATAGAAATAACGTTTCCAATCTAACGATCGAGTGGAACGTTAACAAGAGTCGTCGAAGGTGCCAGGTACATGGCAATTAACGCGAACGAATTTCTCCTTGGTTCTCTCTTGCGATTCTTAACTTACGAACGACATAAATCGTCGAGACAGAGACGGGCAGAAAACAAGATAGAGAGAGAATTCGGTCTCGTGCATGCAAGCCGGGACGTGTTCGCAAAGCTTGGGAAGCTTTATCGTCCTCGAGTAATGGTTGGCTGTTTGCAAGGTGGAGGCGCGTATAAATTGCTTTGCGAGCAAGAGAACGGAGAATAAGAAGGAAAAACGAAAGATAGAAAAGAGAAAAAAAAGAAAAGACAGGATGAGTTGAAGAGAGACGAAGGCAGGCTAACTTCTCTATCCTCGCAAGATATCCAGGGCTATTTAGCGACGAAGAGAAGAGAAAGATGTACAATTCCGTGGGTAGAATACCTTTGGGTATTTAAGGAATAAAGTGACGCCTTGAACTAAACGCTTCTGCGTATACCAGCATGCCCTACCAATCCCCGTTTCTGCGCCGCTTGGGATGAAGAAACATCCATATGAAATAGAGGAGACGGACAGTATCTTCTAGCGGATTGAAATACATTTCCAGGCCAGATATGACGAAGCCCCGAGGAGAGACGACCCATCGTGAATCAACAGAGATCCTTCATCTAGAGCTAGCCAGGACGATAAGTTCGTCGGACCGGTCTTTTCTCTTTCTTTATCCCTCCTCTTAGACCGTGCTAGTTCCGCCGGGTATTGTAGGACAATGGAGAAACGTGGAAACAGTACTAAGCTCTATTCAGGATAGATTTCGTGCAATTTCGGGAAAAGGTCAGTCGGCGTGAACACGTCTCCAATTGTTCGCTGTCACCGTACGCTGAGTCGCTTGATGGTGGTTCCAGAGAACTTAAGAGCTATAACAGTAATTGGAGACGCGAATGGTAAAATAACTTTGTTTAGTCGTGAATCAAGTACCTACACGTATTGCGTTAAGTTTCGATTGCAATTGTAGAGAATATCGCGTTTTTTTTATACATATGTATCGTATAATATGCGAGTGTATTTGGTATTTGCTACGAGCAGAATACAAAGTAGGTAAATCGTCTTTCGTTCTCGGAGTAGTTGAAATTATCGATAAATTAGATAGTCGGCAAAAATTGTCAGCATAGTCAGTGTCAGTGTAATCAGACAGTGATATAACGATGAATAAAGTTATAAGAAAGTATAACAAAATAAGGAATATATGTATATAGGAACGGACAAGAGAAAAACGTGAAATGAAAATGTAAAATTCGCATTCCTCGTTTGCATCAACTGAGCACAAAGTTTGTACCATGTGAGATTGTCGACGGTTAGACGAACGAGAATTTCACGACACATCCTCAGCGAAAGAGAAGAGACAATAAACGTGCGCTAAAAGATTTTCAATTTTTTCCGGAGTTTCCAAGTTACCCGGTTGACCTAACTATTCGCTCGGTTGACGCGGGCGTTTTAAAATTCCGAACGGAACTTCTGGCGAAGTGCGCTGTGTCAGCCTGAGAGAGAGGACGTGTCGCGTCTTATTCCGTACCGGAAGCAGGCCAAGAAAGGAAAGAAAAACAAGAAGAAGGAACGATGGAGGAAAAAATTTCCCTATTTTCCTTATTTCACTTTCAAGACACACCCGTCACTTGTCTTGGGAAAGTTATATTGTTACTTTCGACGAGGAAACAGGAGAGATAAAACGACCAAGAAGAAAACTGCACCGCGGCTTTGCGGAATAAGACATTTAACATCGCGACAAAGTGTTTTCAGAGATTAACATGTTTCGTACGCGTTCAATTTTACAGTGACGGATCGTTCGCTGAGTTGCTATACTCGTGCAAACCAACTAACGTAGCTACTAGCTGTTTTGGAAGTTAGCGTTTTCGTTTATAGCACTGTGTGGCGAAGGAATTTGCAGTAGGGACAGAGAGCTTTTCGCTATAAGCTTCTAAACTCGCGTAGACAACAGAATCCCTAATAATAATATTCTACGTGTTGTCGCTTCCTTTTGACGTTTATATTCGTTAGAAGTTTTAGTTTGTACTACAACCAGCAACTTTAAAATCATTCTGTAATTCTCTTTCTCAACTATATGTATATTAGATGCATCGTAAATAACTTTTATTGACTACCATAATCCAAGGGACTCAAAGTTTCTTTATATAAATTTAATATCACGTCAACGACGAAATATTGGCAGCATAATAGAGATTCATTCACGTTTGTACAAATTATATATTCCGATTTTAAGAATCCGCAATTGACCGACTCGTCAGTCAAGATTTACGTTGAATCACGAGAAGACTAAAAAGTAAGAACTCGGTCTTTACGAAACAACGTAAAAAATGTAAGCAAAATTGAATTTGTAAAGAAGTTTTGTCATTTTCTCGCTTATACGATAAACGGATTAAGCAAACTGCTTTGCAAAAGTATCGCCAGTGGTCTTAAACGGGAGAGCAAGATGGAAGAAAGCAGTGCAGCGAAGTGAATTCGTGATTCGACGAAATAATCGAAACGTGGAAAGCGAATGCTAATGTGATCCACGCGAGAAACAGTATTTTCATAGTAAACGGTGGAACAACTTCGAGGATCGGAACAATACAGCTAATGGCGAAAGTTGTGAGACCGTGGCGAGGTTTTTCGTCTCATTCCTCTCTTGACCTACAAAACGACAATGTGGAGATGCCGAACACTCGACTTCCTCTCTGCAATAGTAAAAACTTCGATACAATCCTTCGACCCTCTGGAAACTGCTTTCGATACAATCCTTCCGATCTTTCCTGGAAATCTCTCCTTACTTCCTAGGTTATTCGCCCCAAGGGATAAACTTCTAAGCCCTACGTGCGCCAATGAATCGTTTGCTGTTCGTTCAATGGGTCAAAAGGCGTATCGGAAAATGAACAGAAGATTAAATAACAATAAGCAAACCCGTGAAGCTGAGCTTTGTAAGAAACGACATTGTCGCGAAAAAATTAATTGATCGAAGATCGTCCGATCGTACCGAAATAGAAGATACTACTTGAATGATAGAGTCGTCAAAATCTTCGGTGGAAAAGGTTTCTACTTTTAGTTATTAATGTTTAGAAAAGAGGTAAATTAATTTCTTCGCAAAAGAACGAAAAATCCTTACGTTATATGGTAAGATAAATTCGATAAAGTAGCACTTTTGTCTTGTTCTCGTTAGAATTTCTCCGCAATTTACATTTTCCAACTGATTTCGCACCTTAAAATGAAATAAAAAATTGACGTGCTTTTGTGTTCCGAACGAGAGAGAATTTTTATAAATGTACAAAGAAATTCCAGAGACTTCCCTTTCTTTTTGCTGTATTTTCCTTATTTAAAGTTACATACATCTCTGAGATACTATATTCGCTTGCGTTATTCCTCGTTTCCCAAAATGTTATATAACAAACAAAAGAGTATCGAATAGTAGGCATTATATTTTCTTTCTATACCCGTTACTTTTTACCATAAAATTAACTTCATGCTAATATATCTAAAGATTTCCAAACTATGATGTAAATCACATTACTATGGTGCAAATCTAGTTGATAGGGACACAAAATTAGTCTACGATATTTTTTTTTTTATAATTAATGACTTAAATTAGAGAATCTCAGGATCGGCTATATTATTAGCTAGATACTTGTACCGCGCGACTTCTTCGCCTCCTCTCGTCGCTGAACCTTCGTCCAGCCGGCTACCTAGAGACACCCTTATCGGCGTGCTCCAGCATGGAATAGTAGAACAAGGCCAGCCTCATTATGCGAAGACCGACGAAGCCCTCTCGTCTCGAGAGTCTCGTATTGTCTCAGAACGCCCGTTCTACGAAAATATCCATCCTGTGTACCTTGGCCAAGCACACAAGGCACGACTGCGTGCCGTAGACCTGCGTTTTACCTGGCGGACAAGCTCTCTCAGCCATCTGAAAGAAACTAAGAGTAGCACTGTAGGATAGTAAAAATTCTGCAGGAAGAATTGCTCGAGCACCCGTTTTCTCAGGATTATCACGTTTAAAATTTTTTCGACTACCACCGGGTTTTCAGTCGCGTCCTTCCCTTCACGCTGTTCAGAAAATTCTAGTTTAAAGTTCTTGAAAAACTTGAGTTATTAAAGTAGGAAACTCGAATTACAGCAGGAATTTTATTTTATGAAGAATTTATTACGCATATAAGAGGAACGTATATCTCTCAGTGAAGTTTTTCTTCTATACTGTTTCCTATTAGTCTCGAATTGTGTGTAGCATTTTTCATTCTAGCTATGCCAACGTCTTTCTCGCGTATCTTTTAAAATAACGTCATGTTTCTTTCATCGAAGTCGCAATTGAACGTATCAATAAAATATCTGAGCGATTATCGACTAATTTTCGAACAATCGCCATTCTTTTAGAAACATTATAGAAACTTCTGAGATACAAGAATTTCATAAAAAAAAATTATTAGAATTTCACATAATTAATATATATATATATATATATATATAATAAAATTCGTCCTAAACATTTCTTGTAATATCATCATCGTCATTAAAATATAACGTTATCTTTACGCTTCAAATTTCCATATTCTCAACACCTGTCAGCCATTTTATCTCACGATTTCCTCTCTAGCGTATCTGTCTTGCAGAAGCCGAGCGACGAATATCAAGCAAAAACTTTACAAATGTTGCGCTTTTACGCAGCCGGCGAATAACAAAGTGGAACGAGATATCCTTCCGTTCGATTTTACACGTGTTACCACGAAACAGACGGGACAAAGGGACAAAGAAAAGCCGCGGAAAGGTAGACGATAGTTTTATGGACACGTTGCGAAGACAGGTCGAGGAGACGATCTCATATCGAGGGGATCCTCGAAGATGTCGTCGATGGCAAATTGCTGTACCGTGTCGATATAACATCCCTGCCCTCCTCTGTCTCCTCTGGCTTTAGCTGTTGGTATAGTCACGGAAACCTTGTACGTTTTCGTTAGAACAGTTACCGTTGCCGCAGATGTTGCGTGAAACGACATCCTACTCGCGGCTTCATCCGCGTATTTGCATGTGTGAATTTCGCCTGAAATCGTCATCCAGCTGAATATTTCAAGGTGTAACAACCCGTGCGTTTCATGGTAAAAGTCCGCCGTAAACTAATACCAAGTTACGTCATACATTTTACGGTGTAACGGTGTCAGGTAGACGGGTCACAAAAGTGAAACGAACAAGCCGCACGCTGTAATTTATCCGTATATATCAGAGTCACGATTCTGGAAACATGACGTGCAACACTCCAGAAAACGGAATGATTATTGCTTTCATAAATTGCGATGTTGCTTACGTAATTGCTACACGTTGCAAAAATTGATCCGAACGATGAAAAAATCTATGGCTGAAACAAATTCTACGAATTTCTTTCAGCACTCTTGCATACAGTAGTCTAGCAACTAATAATATTCGTGGATTGGCAAGCTACAAGTTGTAGATTATTAAGCTATTTTCTACAATCTTACTATTTTACGACAAATAGGATAGTTAGATGGATAGCTTTCTAATTTCTCTGATTTTATTGTCAAACTTGTTACTGTACTATTAGAGAATTTATTAACACAAGCAACTGGTAAAGTTTCGTTAATATTAATTTTCAATTTTTTACAAAAGCGTGCTGATCTTCGGGTTACAAAGTTGATTGTTTTGTGGTGATTAAAAAATATCGTAATTTTTGAAATTCGATATTTAGATAGAGATAAATAATATTCGATTAAATATGAAATATTATAAAATCTACTATTAATGAATTTGCGTCAAATGAAACAATATGAAAATATCAAATATGGATTTAAATATCGTCATGTACCGACCCACATGTATAATGAATTTATAAAAGTTCGCTTTATAAATTGTACATGTCGCATATATCATTCAACGATTATTATTTCCGATAGTAATCCCCGATTAAGTTTCAGCTCGTGCTACATGATGTGAACATACACTGACGGTATAATTGCTAGAGAAGCGTTTAATCGTAAAACGACGTATGACAATTTCGTGATCTATCTATTCGTTGTTTCCATTCGGCATTTGTATCCAATTATGTACATGAATGATAAATTGTTATTTGTCCTCGTAGAAAATTTACAAAATAAATAACTATGGACTAAACGATTACATCAGTGGAAGAATGTTGCAAAATACATATTACTCGCACCCTGATACTAGATAGCAGTAACGTAAGTAGGTTGAATAGTCTCGTCTACCTCGTTACCATTTTTTATTTTTAATCTTGGGTAATATTTTAACAGCATCATTCAAGTTACAAATCTCTGGTACCCAATCGGACCGTTAGGAAGAAAGAATAATAGCTGTTTCTCAATTGGTCTCTCGAAGCTATTTTCGCGATCGTGAGTAACATCGCAGAGTTCTCTTTGCTAACTTAATCGATAAAGTTGGATAAATATAGAAAAGGACAGAGATTGCATCGAAAGAAGATACAGAATTTCGAACATCCATATTATTTGCTAACAATTAACTTGTAATAATTAAACTGTAGATACGAATGCTCTTTCTGCGTACTTAACTATATGCTACTTTCGTTCATGGGATTTCAGTAACGGTTTGAGTAACCGATTACATGTTCCTTTACGCGCGGAGATTCGGTTGTTTTATTTCTTCTTATATTAATATTATTACTCACAATACGACATAAGCGTCAAGAAATGCTGAAAATATGCGCGCGTAACGTAATTCGATATTACGCAAATGTTGATCGAACAATACGCGTTTCTTTCATTACTCTGTATCTCATCCTATTCGATTAACTCGTAATTTTAAAGCAACCTATATAGTATCAACTTCGAACCTCATCAGATTTCAACAGAAACAATACGTACCACGGTTGGAGCATCAAAACACTTTCCACAGAACACAACGTACCACTCGAACGTATCGAACATTTTCGAGCTAGCGAAACTCAAAGTCTCCAATATTTCGCAAATGAACTCTATACGGTGAATATAGATACACATAGCTCTCTCTCTCTCTCTCTCTCTCTCTCTCTATGCTTCTGCCACTGCTTCTTACGTATTCCATCCTACGTACGTCTCTTAGCGCGCGAACTTGTCGTAGAGGCTCGTCGCACACGAAGGTGTACACGTTTTTCAAACATTTTTCTAACACCCGGACTCATCTAGGCGAGCGTGCGCGATAAAGGTTTCACGATGGCGTCATTATGGCGCGCGACGGGACTAAAGCGGCAGACACATCGTTTCTACGTGGCGTGGCTAGGAAGTTTTCGCGTCGTCGACGACGCGTCCGTCCGTCCGGCACGTCGACGTTTTCGGTGCTGGCTGTCACAACTGTCGAGAAGGAAATAAGAGGATTCTCTCGTCCACTTTTTCTCCACGAGAAAATACACCCATTTACCTTCCTCTGGTGTTTTTACACGCACACGCACATTGCAACGCGCACAGACACCGGGATGGTGTAATTAGCGACTAAAACTTTTCCGCGGCAAGTTCTTCCATCACGGATGGTTGGCCGTATTTTACGGCCGAACTAACCCAAATTTCTATCCTCGGCGTCGCTCGATTTATCGAGCTCGATTCGTGTCACCCGATTTATCCAGCTCGATTCGCCTCGCCCCTTCCCTCGTTCGTCCCTTTGCAATTGGCTCCTGCTTCCACAGCTTCTTTCATCGTTTCTTCGTTCTTAGTTCCTTCTTATTCCCCACTGTTGCTTCTTTTTTTATTTTTTTCCAATAGGCTATCTGTTTCGATTTGCGTGTCGTCAGCAGATATCTTGTTTGCAGCACTTGTTGCCTTTCAGTGAACGCAAAGAAGAGAGAACAGCAAAATTTCTCTGAATTCGAGCAGCTTAATACGGGGATAGCTTAATACGTTTAATTAATGTTGATAATCCTGCTGTCTCCGGGTCGTTTCCCATCCGTGCTCCCCTTCCGTTAAAAAGTTTCCTAATTTTTAGGAAATATAAAAAAGTCGAGGAAACGAGTTTGGATAAAGGTTTGTTCCTTTTTTGAAATTACAAGGCGCTCGTAAAGACTCTGAAGTATGTAAAACTTTGCGTTAATTGCAAAGAACATAATTGAATTTTAAGTTTTGTATGTGCTTTTTTTGTGATTGAATCTTGATTAGTTTCTCATTCGGTCTTACATGCGTCGAGCGTGATTTAAAGAAAACATTAAAATATATCTGATCAAAATCAGCTTTCGCTCGCTTCTTTTGTTCTTTTTAATTTTGCAAGAAAATACAGCGATCTACGCGAAATTTCTTATCTGCGTATAAAGCGGTGCAGTAATTCTTTTGGTGACAAATAATTCCAGTATTTTGAACGACAAAAAGTGGACGTCGTGTGAGGTTTATTTATTATTTCGAGCGCAACGCTTTCGAGTCGAAACAATTTTTGTTGCACGAATAAAGCAAATTCCAGAACACTGTGCAACAACGCGTAAATCCGATATACATTCCACGGATTACATTTTGGGAATGTTTGTTCCATAAAAAAAATTATATATTACTTTGATAACTTTTTTCATATTTCATAAAATTGTGCGTTTTAGGTGAAAGATAAGATAGTGGCAAAAGAAGCGCTGAAAAAGCTCTTCAAATTCAGAATGGAATTTGACAATTTAAATTCGCGAATATAGTTGTAAATATTGCATTAACTTCACGTTGGGGTGACGCCCACCTTGTGGAACAAATTGTTCTTCTTTTTCATTAATTCTTAACAGTAGAAACGCACTTTCTGACAATTCTATAACATAGACGTTATGCATTAATATCTGCAAGCAGCTTGATCAACGCTGAAAACTAAAATAAATAGAACGTTATATTTACGTGACACGAAAGATGGAAGATCTAATAGTTTATCACGAATTTCTTCCGACTTCTCTTTAAATATAGCGCCGTTTTTTATCATGAGAAAAATATTATAATTCTTTACCATTCATTTACAACTGTTGTCCATAACTCCTCGTCTATGGTAATACGAAATCCTTTGCACGTCTAATCTCCGCGAGCAACGGTGTCAGATATCTTTTCATCTCGCCTTAAACGTAGTACCACGACGCGCTATTCTCGCGAGAAAAAGAAGAAAAAAAAAGAAAACATTGGAACGACTTTCAAATTCCCTGCACGACTCCGCCTCCACGATGCATGCAGCGGTGGTAACTACCAGCGCATAACCTCTGCTGGTGCACCATCTTTTTACATCGTTAATAATACATGCGCTTATTTAAGATTCGCACGGTTATTGTCCCGCGTTCCTGTATCAGTTTTCAGCCGGAGGAAAGAGTAAAAAAGAATAGAAGAAGAGAAAACGAGACGAAGGTAGAGAGTCAAGGGAAAACCAGAGGTTTGAAAAAGATAGAACGGTTGTACAGCTTACCACGATGGATCGATGTAAACCGTACAATCCTCTCCGTGATGACGTATAAATCGTGGTGGCCGCATAATATATCCGCAGAGATCACCAATAATTTCTGTCGCGCATGAGCGCACCGGAAATGAGAAATGCTCGCGTTAATAATTCACAGTGTGGTGAACACGTTTCACGGACGAGGATCGATGGTAAACTACCACTGGCTTGCATCGGGCCCTGTAATTTTAATTCGCTCACGGCCAAGAAGGAAACCTCTAAGAAACGATGCGCGATCGTTGATCGATTCGACGAACGAATGAAAGTTTTGGATTGGCGAAGGCGCGCCAATGGGAGAAGAAAAGGAAAGGGGAGATCTATGGAAGTGAGAATCGTGTGTAACGTTCATAATACTCAGAAACTGCAATAACGCGAGTACACGATTACCGATGTCGGGTGTTATCTGGGGATTAGCACTGATAATAATAGGCATGGCTGGGCTATCGCGTTTCCCAAATGGACATCCTTCAGCGATGCAGGGGGAAGGGTGGAAGAGCTCTAATTATCGATTATTACGCATACGTAGCAGCGCGTGATTTCGCTGAGCCTTCACAGACACACCAGCTGAGAATCGACGATAATAGGAGGATTCGACGTGCCGCTCAAGGTTCGTGATAATTACCGCTCTATGTTGCTCGAGCAAGCTAAATATTTAGCCGGATAATTATCGGGGCCACGGGTTTGTTTTCAATTATAATCGCGTTGATCAGGGATCTACGACGCCCCTTTGATGCCGGATTATCGAGCGTTCCCTGATGGACACGCGTGCTAGGGCAAATCTCTACGATTGTTCTGTGGATCGTCTTAGAATGCTCGCTTAAAGTCTAAATTAGTCGTTTAAAATGGGATAACGATCGACACTTTCTCAATGTAGTACATCTTTGTTTCGATTATTACGCTTTTCCACGTCCATTGTTGCGTACAAACGATAATCTACGTTTAAACGTTATTATCTAATTAAAGGATAGGCGTCTTCTATCTTTTCTGGCGATGCATTTTACGTCTGTATCGTACGACTGGATGCAGCAAGCATAAATTCGAACAGTTATAACTTCGTAATCTGGTAGTTACTCGTAACAAGCCGAGGCGTGATGTTAATTGCATCGACTCGAAGAGAGCGCGTCGAAGTTCCGTCTGTTCGAAGTTCACTCGGAGATGTCGCGTAGAAACAGCAAGTTATTCGATCTCTCTCACGAGCAAGATCCAAATTCCGATATTCAACTCTTGCAATTACTTGGTACAGATGGCATCGGCCGGTTACAAGGCTTCGAAGGTGAATTCAGAGTCTGGTGAAGTTATAGCTGGAACGGTGGCGTCATAAATTTATTATCAAGTGCGTTGATAAATTCGTGAAACGTTGCTCCACCGTGATATCGCTCTATGCAAATGGATTTCCATTCACTATGTTTCAATTGTTAAAGTTGGCCAACACAGAAGTTGGATAACCTGTACGTTGATGTATGCAATGTGGTCATTTTGAACGTACTTTCTTAAGCCAGATAACCAGTTCGTGGAGCTTAATTAGTTTTCGATATTAGCAAACTTTAATCGATTATTATTAAACAACGAATGGCATTAAAACTTCTTATATCTTTTGAACGGGTTTAGTTTGAAAGAAACAAAACGATGCGAAACTGGGACAGAAAAACGCGAAGAACGTAGCGAAGATTGATAGAATTTTAATAGACTTTCGGATAGAGGTAAGAAGTTTCGATCAATTTGTGCTTTTCCAAGTATTTAAAATCCTAAGAACTTTTAAAACGATTAAATAGCGATATTTTCGAATCGAAGATTCGAAATCGGCTTCACTCGACTCGTCAAACTGTACACATCAAAGTTTGTTTTTCACTTCGAAAGGAAACCGAGCAACAGACGCGTCCTTCTCTTGCGACGTTGGCACGAACGGCTTACCGATCGTTGTTTTCACCTAACAACAATTTTATAGCTTTCTGAACATGTTGAACTTGTTGTCCGAGTTCTTGAATGATTATTTTGCTAACGCACCGTTATCCAAAAACCTCAACAACGAAATACATTGATCAGGTTAATTCTATCGAGATATTTCGAGGTTTGTACATAGTTTTCATAATTTTCCTATAGCTTCGTATATCAGACGTATACCTGTACGTGGCACGGAAACAATATCATCGGTTTGCTAGGACAACGATACGTCTTAAAAGTCGTCGATTCTGACATATTCGTAAAAATTGACTTTGCGCGCAAATTATTTACCAGACGTGTGTCACAATTATTCAAAAGTGTATTTTCGGCCAGTCGCGGGGAGACGCGATCGCGAAGAGGCGCGTCAACGGGAGTCGTAAATTCCCGTTACGATTGTAGCAATCGGCACCACGAACAGGTCGATACCCTTATTTCTTTTAGGATAATAGGGGTAGTTATTGGGGAATAAAACTGTAGTCTACAGTTTTATAAATATTTATTTTATATCAACTTACACACACACACACACAAATTACGTCGATTAGTTGGATATATGAGACAATGTTGAAGAGAAATGAATTTGATATTTGATTCCAGTACTACACTAAGGGTGAACGAATAGTTTAGGTGACTGCCCGATGGTTGCAAGAACAGTGAAGACGCGTCTCGTATTCCTACGGAGGAAAGCTCGTGATGGGTGTGTCTAGTACACGGGACTATCGGATTTGTTGATGACAATTTTGGTTAGGCAACTGAGGGCAATAGACATTGCTTGGGATTGGATATTAGGAAGGTTGGTGGACTAGGAAGGGTCTTAGCCGCCCTCGATAGGAAATTGCTAGTGGGAAGCCTCGTACGTGAGAAAAACTGACTTTCTCGTGTCCTCTCGGATTAAACAATAAGCTTTAGAAAACGCATTACTGAAAAGAGGTTTGTTCGGTCTGAAGGACCTTAGCTAAAATTCCTGCGATTTATGGTCGATCCTTAAGACTGTTTATTCGACCATTCGCGGAGAGACGCGATCGCGAAGAAGCACGTCAACAGGAGTCGTAAATTCCCGTTACGATTAGACAATCGACGCCACGAAGCGATCGATCCCCTATTTCGTTTAGGATAATAAGGGTGGTTCAATTGGATTTACACTGAATTGACAGATACAACTTAATATTTATTCCAACAGCTTTGTATGGATGATAGTTACGCTGGTGCGTAAGTACAAGTTGAGTAAACGATTAATTTAAGGGTAGAGATGCGTTACAGACACGTTGACTATTCTAGCGGCGAAGAATAAGTGATCCTAGAGAGGATACTGTGTCGGAGGAAAGCTAGTGATGGGTGTGTCGAAGGGCACGAAAGAAGCTGATTTGTTAAGGATGAGTTTTCATAAGGAGAGTGAGGGATAGACTTCGCTGTTAATTGGTCCATTTTTCGGTTTGTGGGTGAGGAAGGGTGCGAACCGTCACCGAGAGAAGTGGCGAGAGTGGGAAGTATCGTACGTGACAAAACTGACCTTCCACTATCTTCCCGGAGTAAACAATGAACTTCTAGAAACGGATTGCTAAGAACCGTTTATGCGGTTCTAGTGGCTTTAGCTAGAAATTCCGGAGATCTATGGGGGGTCCTTGAGGCTATCGAGGGTACGCAGTACGGATGTGTAGACATCTGGATACCATCCTGCCGGCGGTGTGTGGCCTGGGCTAGGTAGAGTGTCGGCCGACGTAACAAAAGGATTATATTACTTAATAAAAGTCATAAAAATTGTTTTACCTGTCCTTTTACAGAAGGAAATGTATGTAAATACTTTATTAAAAATACTGGAAACTCGGTGGATATTATTAAAGAAACAAATAGTTTCATCGATACATAGTTCAAATCGATTTTCCTTAGACGTGTCTCTCGTCTAATAAACTATCGATATTTCGTAAAAATGATTCGTTTAGTCGTGCTATAAAATAAATCAATTTTTCATAACACCATTATTCTTCTCCATAAATGCATGAAGATTCGTAATCTACCTATACATCTATCATTTCACCCTTTCTCCCAGCGATACCGTTAGATCTTGAATATTAAATTGCCGTGAAAGCAACCACGCGTCATGATAAAGATACGTACAGCCTTACTAAGCTACGCTTAAATGTCGCAACCACCGATCGAAAAAAGACCAACGCCAGTACTGTGCATTATAACGTCGTCGTTGGTGCCGATGCATATCTTTCGTGGACCTGGTGGCATGTGCTTTGACATAATCGTGTTATCTTGCTAGGTGCACGCACGCGCCATGTACACGTATAATTTATTTCGCGACCACGCAGAATGTCGTTATTCCAGCGCCGGTGTTTTCACTGTGATATCGTGCCAGTCAAGTGATAACCAGAGATACGTATTTTAATAAAAGCTGCTAAAGTTTATGGGATTTCATAAAACGGACCGCGCAGTTTCGGTATCAGCTTGAAAGATATTTGATTCGTAATATAAATATTGAAACAATTCGCGAGGAGTACATTTTTACGAAATCACAAACGTTTGAAAGAAAAATTTATACATTTAATGGGTCTTTTTATAAACCGCGAATATGTCATTTTATGGCGGAGATATCGTTTCGTTAATAAAGTATGATAAAATTTCTTAAAAATCGATCGACGTCAGAAAATTCCTAAAGTTCGTGTAAACAAGTTACACGACCACCAAAAGCAATTTACATCGAACGATCGAAGTAGTTGCGAAGTTTCGTCGAGTGACTTTTTCTCTCTGAACGTCATTTTCTTAGAGGCTGCTCAGAGGCGGCCGACAATACGATGAGTTTCCAAGTATAACGGCGTATAATCCCGGGCGCTGCATCAGCATTAAAAATAACAATGCAACTATTCTTAAAAGGAAGAGAAGTCATTACAGGTAGATTGAAAAATATCGCGTCTCGTTATGAATCTCTATAAAGCCGCGATTGTCTTTTTGATGCCGAGCAGAGAAGCTAATATTCTCAAACAGGTACGAACACGTGATTCGACGAATTGCAATGCAGAAAATTCACGAACGACGATTATTGAATCACGATAAAGCGAACTATGTTCATATTCTCGAGTTTCCGAAAATCCCATTTTCCGTCGAATCGATGGGACTGTCGATTTTGAGAAACGAGGACACACGAACCGGCCGAGATTGAAATATTTCGCGACACAGTCGCGTGATTTCGTATAGGATAGAGCGTATGAGTCGCACGATCTCGCAGAATCTAGTAGCTGCGTCAAAATTAAATGCGTTGTTATAAGAGGAAAATAGTTTATAAGTTGTTATTTATATCCTACTATAAAATTTATCAAACGAAGCTTTAGTAAGAATTAATATCGATATAAAAGTTTGCCGTATTAAATAGAGATTGTACGAAACTTTATAGTGGAATTCTATTTTATCGCAAAGATAAATATTAATTTTCATATCTTACTGTAAAATTAATCGTATAATGCAAATATAATAATATTCGGTACCTGTATGAAATTTTACTGTATTACGTATAGTACGTGTTCACAATCGCTTAAAAATTTATAATAATATTCGTCTCACGAAATATAATTTATACTTCGGATAATATGAAATTCGAAATCCGAGATGCACACCGCGTATAGGATATCGCGTGAAAATTGAACGCACGTACGAAAGTAGCAATTCTTATTTATTTAAACAAATTTCTACAGAGAATAAGTTCAGTCTTTTAAACTATCTTCGGAAAAATACGAATTTATAGAAACATTCGCAGTCTGATATTCGATCGATTCGATAATCTGAAAAGAAAAGTTTAATTTCGATTCTATCTTTAACGATCTATTAATACAATTTCAACTCTAACTTTCTTCTTTCTTCGTACTGTTTGATTGTAGCGAATGACTGACGTAGATATTGCGGAAATCCATTCGTGTAATGGAAATAATTGGACTCCATTAACGAAGAAAAACCCATATAAGCCACGATCGAACGTATCTCGAATACCAGTATAATTAGCGAGATGTGGAGCGTGTGATTAGTGATCAAGATTAAGAGCATCATTAACCAGCACGCGTGTATTCAAAGTACGTGAATCGATAATGACGTCAATGATGTAAATATTGTCGTTTCGGATTCACAGAACCAAAGTCCTTTTGCATCGTGTGCAAACCTTTCAAATCGTCCGCTTCGTTTCATTTTAGTTCGCTTTTCTTCAAAATGTATAACCGGTACAAAACGGGTTTTACTTTTTAATGTAATAATTTCAAAACTGTCGTCAGCTTTGCGTGGTGTGCAGCGCTAATGAATACAAGATTGTATCTACGCAAGTGATTAATCGTCCAGGTGTCACGGTAAACTGTGCAAAAAAAGGAAGTATACTTGTAAAGTTATGAAACACTTAATACGTTTAGGAGAAATTTCCAAAGAAGTTTAAGCTACTTTCGGTAATCTTATCCGATATGTATGAACGTGAAACTTGTACACGAGATTCTACGAGACGTTATCGACATTGGCATTAGTTCCGATAATGAAATAACGCCAAACAACTTGTCAAAGCATCGATAGACAAGTTGTCAACAAGACAGACAAACGATTGTTACAAAATTCTTGCAAAATTCCACTTCGATGGATAAATAAGAAAAAATAGAGATAGTCTATACTCGATAGCCTGGTCAAAACATTGATAAAACTTAAACAAAATTCTCGATCCTGTTCGTTTAATCACCAATCTGTTCCGTACGAAATTATATTTTTCGAACTGGTCATCGTTCGCACGATGTGTGAGGTGGGTTTATCAACATCTTCCTTTTTCACTCTTATTGGATAATTACATCGTTTTGATTTCGCACATTTTGTATATAGCAGTTTCTCCAGTTTTCTAAATTATATTTGAAATCCCCCATGTTTTTCTTAACTACCAAGTAAAATTAGATTATACCGGCTGTTAATAATTGTCATAGATTTCGATTGATCGAAGAAAAACGAAGAAGCCTTGAAACGGCAGACAAGACGTTTTAACGAGATAAGAATTAGACAAGAATCACGCATATGTGAATGTTCCTGAAAAGTATTTTTATTGAAATTTTCACGAGGAGTCGGTCGGTGATACGCGACAGATTCGATCAATGCTCGCGTTTCAGCGATCTCGTCGAATGGATCGACGAGAGGAGAGAAGCCACGTAAGCCGTTTCAGGAAGCAGACGGCGATGTAGCGCGACACGCGTTATTACTCCTTAATCGGCAGCTTGATCGCGAGAACATCGCGAACGCGTACTAAAAAGGTGTAGCGTGTAGAAACGGTAATCGGTCCTCGCCTCTTACGACCTCTTCGCCGACCCATCGAAATCGACCATCGAGAACGAAACGGTGTTTCTCGTGTCTTTGGTTCGTGTAAGCATGCAGGAAGTTCCACACCCTTTCCCGGGTTCACCCTCCTCTTCCCTTCGAACGAGAGCGAAAACAAGAAATCACGCGACGTAACGCGACTTGACCAACGGTCACACCGATTTCGTTGGACTCGTAGCTAGTTCCAGGCGATAAAAATGAACGTGGAAGCATGGAAAATTACGACCGCCAGTTCGTGGAACTATGGTGCTGCTTCCTTTATGTTGGTAGTTCCATTTTACTCTTTTTTCCCGCGGCTTTTTTCGTGAATGTACGACACGCTCGTTAAAGATGCGCATATTCTACGCGAGTTACTTGAAGCGTTGCGGCGGATTTACATGACTGTTGATATAGTAATTATTCATTGGTTCCAGACCGACTGATCGATTCTTGAGATCGCTCGCGTGACAGGGACGGCCTGTGTACATACATTTTAGTTTCTGTACAGGGTTGTAGGAGCTAGACACGATAAAAGACAACTTCGTGTAGCATCGAGTTACCGTGCAAGCAAGTATATAGACATCGTTTGCAGTGGCCCGTAGAACGAAGGATAATGGGAAAGTTTGTCGTCTGTAAATTAAAGAAATAAGAACCTTCCTCTAGTGTATGGAATAGATAAAGCGGAGGACTATTACGGAAGATTGAACTATTATCTTATTGCTAATACTTTTAGTTAGTTTTATTTGAACTGTTATTTTTTTATTAAAACCTGGGTCTAAGCCTACGTACCTCGCAAGGACTACGCGTGGCCACCAGCCCGTCATCGGCTGCTGACCTTAAAATTAAACAGAAAACTATCGGAGGTCAGTTCTCGTCACCGATAGCTCTGTTCCTTTAAACTACCTGCAATATCCTTATACTTATCGTAACTCGTACAAGAACACCGAGGGCCGGCGCAAGGCAGATTCAACGCGTTCGCCGTAACCCAACCCCGCGTTTTGAGAGGCCCCGCGGTCTACGAAAATTATCCGTGGTCATCGATAAATCAAGAGATTTTTGTCTCTGGCTATTCTGTCAATAGAAAGTGAAGTAGCAAATTCAATGGATTTTGATAACGTTATCAAAGATTTGGCGTCGGAGAAAGCGAGAAAAATTACTTAATATTATTATTGGGTTGTATTATTATTTAATATTCATCTTATAAAAATATATAATACGTAATAGCATTTGTAAATAAATAATTCCTCGTTGTGAAATTTTAGTATAGGATTTGAATGTGTATTCAGGCCCCGCAAAATTGTTGTACCCGGCCCCATAAAAGGTCACGCTGGCCCTGACAATACTAAGCTAGTTACGTACAGAAGATCGAGGGTAACACGCAGAAGCTTTCCTTTGTGATTTTTATTCGCGGCTACATCGATTATTTCTCATGTATCGTATTCGCTCGCAATATAGAAGAATAGAAAATAACAGAGCGATCTGCTTTTAAAATTTATAAACTTATCACGAATAGATCGTTATGCAGAAATATGTTAAATATTATCAGAAAAATTGGCGTGTTACGAGAATCTCATAAAGGTTTACCGGTATATCGACTTTATGCTTGTTAGTTATTAAGCTGTTAAAAATTAAGTTTACTTAAATAAGCTGTTTGAGCAAAAAAGAGCTGCAAAGTTTCAAGGTGTGCACCGTTTGTTCAAATAAGCAAAAAAGTTTTAACGATCGCATGTCGTAAAATCAGTGCTTGCTAAAGAGAAGAGTTCTTTATATATTCCTCAATTTTTAAAGCAGAAAATTCTACCGTTCCACGTTGAAATTCCAGCACTCTACGTTTTCGTTTCTCGGCTACCCACTTCTCAGATGGAATTACATTAACGTTATAAATTCTACAATTAATTAGTCCACGATAAATAAGTCACGTTTCGCACAATTTGTTAACTAAATTTGTCCGCGTCGAGTGAAGAACATACGACGATAATTAGACTGCAGATATTTATCCAGATTCGTGTTTATTGGCAGCAGAGATTAAGTGTAATAACGAGCACTACCATTTTCCATACGACGTATATTCTGGAAATTGTCGTATTAATTTTCAAACTTCCGATAAATATATAAATTGATATCCGCGGTCTAACGATGATGAACATTTCGAAAGTATTTTTTTTTTTTTTTTCGCAGTTAAAGTCATCTTGAAATTCATGAAATCTACAACTTTTTCCGTTACAAAGAACACGTTTCGTTCACACGATACCAAGTTTGCACTAGTATAGACGAGTGGAAATGTTTGACAAATAAGTTGAACAACTTGACAAAGTAACACGTATAGGAATATTTACTTATTTATCCTAATTTCTAACACGTACGAACAAAATAAACGACAAGACGCAACTCGTCGTTTCACCGAGTTTATCACCGTTGCTAAACGCGAAACAAAATTCGAACATTTACTGCGTGTAACTTAAGCAGCAACATTGATAGGCTTGGAAGCCTGGAATACGAGTCCATCGCGCCGAGTTACTAATTAATTATGTAAATAGCCGAGCAACATAATTAGCTGCTGAAACTCCTCTAATTATATTATCTATGTTGGTTGGTGTGCTCGATAATATCGTGCACTGGCTTCCGTACGCTATCAACGCCATAATGAATTGCGCCGTCTTATCGAGCACACACAAACGCGCATAGACACATTATGCTATATCGTTGATCATTTATTATATCGCCGCCCCTCCCCTGGTTGTGCGAATATTTTAGATTTGCCACCTCTTTGCGCAAAGCGATTCGTCGATGCGAGAGAACATCGCGGCCAATTAAAAAAGCGTTCTTTCCGTCGACGCTAGAGCATCTCCTTTGTGCGGACAATTTCCGATCGATGTTTTACACAATTTCATCGAAACGTTCTAAACGAACACATTTGCAACGTATAAAGGCATCGCCGTCAGCTATTATTATATCGTCACGTGTTTCGAATGTTCCGTTGCCGCTCTTTTCATCGCCGACTGTACGTGGACATACAGAAAAGCGAATAGAACATGGGCGAATGTGCACGCGACTAAAGCGTATTTACGCGTAACGCGGGTCGCGATTATCGCGACTACGTAATGCCATGCTCGGCCAGATTAAATCGCCAACCATGGTAACGCTTAATGCTTTCTAATTTTTTTATTTATATCGCCTGACACGGCAGAAAATCTAAATCATGGGACTACTTATCGGCTCGTACATCTTATCCTACGAGTATGAGTAATAGTTTCGTCCTTAGACCGAGTAATTTATTGTTACAGCGGTGTATTATGTGGCGGGAAAAGGAATAATGGAGTCTCGAAGGAAAGGAAAAGTTCCACGAAAGAAAGTTCTTACGAGGTTTATGCTTTAGAAGAGTCTAGATCTTTAGACCTTTCTGGAGCTTATCCTTTGTATATTACGATCATCGATCTAGAACGTCACGTTTTTTGAGTTCTCGCTCTTTAATTTTGGACAGATACAATCAGATTGGTCACTGGGAAACGTTATTAACAATTTTGTAATACTGTCTCGATGTCGCGTATACGCAACATTATACTTTGACGAGTTACCGATTGTGTAATTAAACGACGGAATTATTTCTTTCACTCCCGGCAAAATTAATCTGCAACGTTGATACATCGTTTTCTTGCATGTCTATAAAACTAGAAACGTGTTTTTATCGGTAATAATTAATAAAAAGACAATCTTCGTCATCGGCTGAAAAATATCTCTCCCTGGAATATTTTCACGTGATCAATTCGTGAAAACGTTATTGACATTACCGGTGGCTATCTTGATTTTTTCAATAAAAAGTTCCTAAAACAATTCGTTCGAACGAGCCAACTCTTTAATTAGAATCTACGACGAGATTCGAAAAGGATGAATTTCCATCTGTGATTATTCTTTCGAGCGATCGTTCCAACAATTTGTCGTTATAAAACATAAATCAATAAATGTAACGACGCGGTACATCATACAAGAACATGTCCAATAACAAACGTAAATAAAGCAATTTTTCCTCGCCAAGTCGCTTTCTAATTACGATTTAATCGATGGAAAGAGATGCTGAAAAGTTGTCCATACGCGAAGAGTCAACGCGAAAAGATGAAAGTTTCCGAGGATGCGTTTAGATCCGTAATTTTTGGAAGGAAATCGCTCGAGGAATCGGATAATAATTCCGAATCGCGAGTAGATGATAAGGCCCGGAAGTTTTTAATTTGTTCTAAAATCGCGCATACAAGTTTATTCGAAATATTCTCTGAAATATTTACCGATCCCTCGAGGCCACGAAATCTCATTTACTCTATCCGTTTCGTTCATTTGCGCGAACGAAGAGGAATCGCGGATAAAGACACTACTCCGGTCCAAAGTAGCGCAGATTATACGACCACTGAAAAATTAGGGATCTCCAGGTTAAGCGACATAGGATGGAGGGGGAAAAATTGGAAATTTCCACTGCAACTTCTGCGAATGCGATTTCATCCAACACGGGAAACTCGGCCGATCTATCGGGGATTAAATTCGCTGGCGAGCGTGTTTACCCGACGAGTATCGAAAATGGAATTGATGAACATTAATACAACTCTGTCTCGTCAGTCCCGATTCCATGAGAAAAGAAACACTGAAATTAAACGTTTGTCAATACGTATCCAATCCACCGATTGAAACACGCAGACGCGAAAAGGATTGGTACATCGATGTTTCACTCGTACGATCAGTCCGTTTATGGCTCAATCTTCTATTTGGTGTTTGAGTGTGATTCCGGAAATATTTTGCTATTTCTTCGCAGAGGAATAAATGTCCTATATACTTTTCTACAAAGATGCGGAATGTAGAATTTTGTAATAAATTATCGGGCACGTTTGAAATTTTGTGAATAGATAAAAGATCGAAGGAAACTTTATCATCTGAAGGTTTCGTTGCTTTCATGAATTACGCTTTTAAATTGTTTGTTACCTCGACTCTATTATTATAGTCTCTGGTCTTATCCTGGTCCCGTCAAAATTCATACGTTTGTGAAAATTACGCTTTTGTGCAGAAAAGTGGTTAAAATCAACTTTAAAGTTAATTGAAAATGAAAATTAATTGGAAATATTTTTAAAAATATTTTGAAAATATTTTTATCGAGAAATTACCCGGAGACTGGATATTCGCGTTTATTTGCCTCGTAATCATAAGCTATTGATTATTAGCGCTTCCTATTACCAGTTATGGTGTATCTGAAACCTAACCCGAGACTGTTCTAATTTGATTGTTTACCGATCTCGTTACTACTTCGACTCAACGTCTATACGAGCTCCATTATACTCCATTCGCATTGGTAACACGCTACCAAATTTGAGTTTGCAAATACCGATAGCTATCTTCCGAATAAGTCATTGATTATGAGGTAGTTTGCTTTGTTTCATATGATACTAGAGGAATCTTTTTGTTATTTATTACAATCTATATTTCTGAAAGGCACTATACTTTCAGAAATTCTCAATTAGAGCTGACTCGCACTAAATAAAAATTAAAAATGATGTAGAATAATGTTTAGTCAAAGTATTGTGTTATCTTCTATCGATTTAAGTAACTTCTATATTTTAGGAATAAAAATTCTTGCCGATACTTATTAGAATCAATTTTTTAAATTTATAATTTTCCAATTATTTTAAGAGGCATGCGTCTCGCATACTATCGCTATTGAAATGGTAATTATAATTCTGCTATCTGTATCTTTATGGATACATAAAAAAATGAAACTTACATAAAGATTCCTTTCATCGATCAGATATTATAACGAGTACTACACTTTTGGTAGGTTATGCACTTTAAATTGCACCCAGTCTAATTAGTGTATTATGAAAGGCATGTGCATAATACGACAAATAATATAAAAGACAGTGAAAGAAGAAAAGAAAATAAGACTAGAGACAGTCGCCAATCATCCTAAAGTAAAACACAAAACGGACTGACCCAAGTCCATTGCTCAGGCTTAAGACTTCGTAACCTCGCGCAAGTCATAAGGTCGTGCCTTAGACGAAATCAAAATCCTCGAACTCTGTAACCTCATAGTTGCAGAACTCGTCTCAAACCTTTCCTGGCCAGCGAGTCTTCGTATTTCGTGATCTTGGAATTGTACAAGCCAGCTTGGACCATCGTGAGACAGTGAAAGACCAAAATCCGTGATACTGGCCTCGGAGGAATCATATCGCATGATCTCGACGTCGCGGCGCAGCGTCGCGTCGCGTCGTAAGATCTATGTCAGACATCCTTAGTAGATTTTGCTATTTTTTTTTTTTTTTTTTTTTTTTTTTTTTTTTTTTTTTTTTTTTTTTTTTTTTTTTTTTTTTTTTTTTTTACAAGTATCGTATATACAATTGCGATACTATATGTCGTACGTTATATATTTTATACTATGTTCCGGATTTTAGGAATATTTAGAACCGACAGATACATGTAAAAATGTCTACGTGACTTTAACAGTGGAGTTTAAAACTGAACATTTCCTCCTATTCGTCTCTCAGCAAATGCAGATATACTTCGAATATACTATCCGGATGTGAATATTACGGGAGAAATATGGGTAAATCTCACGAGTGAGAAAATATGTAACACGTATAAGGTATAGAATATAAAAGCACCGCCAATGTAAAATATATGACACGTGAGTTCTGCGTTATATAGTCGACTATAATACTGAAACGATAACTATAAATATTAATATAAAGGACAAATGGCTTTAACAATATTGAAAAACGTCACTTAACTCCTATGAATATTTCTAATGAAAGATCGTTCCCGTTTATTTGTTCTTTTTTTTTTAATTCGTGATCCAATATAATAAGATAATTATTAACTTTAACAGACTTTCTTCCCAAGAATTTTAACCGTAACGATATCTGACGAACGCATGAAGTAAACGTTGCCGTTCGAGAGGTTAAACTCTCTGTTGCCAACGTAAATCCTTCACGATGAAACCCCAAAATATTCATTAAAAATGCAAGTCTCGTTAAGGCGGCCATAGGTAGGCATCCTTTATTCTCCTTGATGCGACATACGCGATGTCTGAACGTGCAAAATGGAATAGACGTACGCAACGAACATGCGCCATAGCTAAACGATTTAAGCCATGCAAACAATCTAATAGCCTCGTTACGCTGTCGTGACTTGTCGGGTAGTTTACTCGGTAAAAATGGTAGGAAAAAGAATAGAGCATACTCAGGAATTCACAAATAGGTCGTTTAAACTTTGTTTTTGAAAACTGGACGAACGTATTTGAACCGTTTCCACGAGAGGAGAGTAGCAAACAAATTAATCATCCTGTTCGTCGCTACTAGTGGAACTTCTGGAAAGCTGGAAGATCCGCCCGATCGTCCACTATTCACCGATCTTCGTGTCTTTCGTCGATCTTCCTTCTTAACAATTCAAGGAATTCAAAGTAGTATATATTTTCAATCCACTGCAAGATACGGTTTAATGTCGCTTTCCCTCGATTTTTTTAGCCTCCAAGCTCCGAGCATTTTTGTGATTTTTATAAGATTTTTGCTAAATTTGCTTATTGCACGAGACGATTTTTGGTTAATAGGATTTCGTATATTAGAAATTTCTCGCACTGTAGAAACAAGGTATTCGCGAGGGAAATTGCATAAAAATCTGGATCAAGTTTTACTTTTCCCAAAATATGTCAAGAACTAAAGGATTTTAAATTTTCTACTTTAAAATTCAAAAATGAACTAGCTTCTGTTAGTTAGGTACAGCGTAATTAATATCTAACAGAGAGAAATAGAAGGTGTAACTCTATCAGAATAAAAAACTAGTTTCAATTTTAATAGACGATGTTAAAATCACAAATGAAATCGAGATAGTTGTACGGGTGTTCAAGATTTACCGAACAATCGTTCTAATGATGTACATTCAAACGTTCCAATCTCATCATTTCAATACCGTTATCTTCGTCTCGCTGTAAATGCTTGTTGCACAAACTGCACGCTATGGAAACCAACACCTGGATATTTGTTTTATAATGCAAGATTCGCGATAAACCGAGTTACGTCGCATGAAACGATTTTATTTGTAGACAGCTGTAAAATTCTCCATCACGGTAGTAACAAAACTCGACTAGCTATCCTAGTTCATGAAATGGAATATGTACGTATAACATTAGCCATTCCTCGAATATTTGATCGTTTTCTCGAAATTTTTCGTTATTAAATATACGATAGGAAGAAGAATTTCACGGTAAATCAAATAACGTAATTGAGTAAGAAAATTAGACATCGCGACGTTTACGAGTTTAGTAGAAAGTATATCAGAATGTCGAGATTTGGAACTTTCGACAATTAAAACATGTACCTATGTTAAACTGAAATGTTTTCCTTCGACTGCTAAAGCGTGTAATTAAGCTTGAACTTTCATGTCGACGCGCGTTAATTTATTTAAAACACAGAGCAGCGTTGTACAACCTGCTTTTAGACATTTTTTGATCGAATTTTTCAGTAATTTTATCATTGTAAACTGCTTTCTGGAAATTAGATGTCGATCATCAGCAAAAGATTGTCAGTAACTTAATTAGCTTCTCTTTCGCATGAGATTGTAGAAGAAAATCCTTGTCAAGTCGAATTCAAATTAAATCAAAATGCAAGTTATTTTTATTCTGTCGATTTGAAACACAGATAATTGACTGTGTCGATACGAAGGTTTGTTCCTCAAAGCTTTTCATTCTATAAATATAATTTTTCCGTTATTTCATAGTTCAATTTTAGTGTAATTTCTACTTAATATCATTTTATTCCTTCGTTTTCGACTTCTAACAAAACTATCGCGATAGCATAGAAGATCGAATTGCACCCATTGATTGATTTTTCAGAATTTTTTCAGACCAATAGTTTGCTTAACGTAGGGACAGCGATCAGCCGTGGCTCCGAGTTTTCAGTAGAACAAAATTATCTTTAAACGTTAGCAAATTATTGTCAACGTACAGAGTTAAGAATAAACGTAGACTAATCGAAAATTGAAACGAGAATTGCCGAATAAATGCAACACAACCCTTCATTGTTAGAATACAATTTCTCTTTGTAACTTCACACTTCTGTTATCTCGAAATGTTTTAATTAACTTGCAGTCGTAAGTTAAATGAATTTCTCGTGCAATATGAATACTGCAGAAACAGCTTGTAACTTTATACGTCTAATTGAATTTCGACGAAATCGCAGATATATCTTTTATCCCACAGGTACATCAATTAATTCGAAATACTCGTAATTTTCTTGATTTTTGTGTTTTAACGTAACGTTTCAGGAAAAACTACGACAAACGTGTCTTCAAATTAGTTCAAATACCAGAAAACATTTTTCACGGAGCAGCATTCGTGTCAGAATGTTACCTAATCGTCGCAGCTACCCGTGAACTTACATTGCCATCGGTCTGAATCGAGGTGAGAGGCATCCTAGCAACCAAAGAGCATATTAAATTTCGAGAAATTCGTTTGCAGCGACAAAAATTCCGTGGTACACGGCAGGCAGGCGAGAGTAAAACGCCTGCTACAGTTGCTGAAGGAGAAATTCGTGATAAATCTTGCAGAGTGCAGCGACAGGTCCGTAGGTACACGAGATCTGGTTTCATTTTCCATTGTACGTGAAAGGCGCGCGAAAACGGCTTGCCTGGGACCAAACAGAGGCGGAGAGTAACGATTTGTATTCGTCAGAGAATACGGAGGCCACCGCGTGCTCCGTGGAATATTACTGTGCAAGGGACGACATCGCCTCCTGCAAACTTTGCCCTCGTTATCATTCATCATATTAATAAACCAAATTCTACCCTACGCGAGTGCTCTTCTTCGTCGGAATTCGCTAGGCAATTACTTGCGTCGCAAGAAATAATCACCGTACGCTATCTCTTTACGTGGAGTAACTAAAGTTGTCGCTAGAATTACCGACCGCAATAGAAGATCTGTATCAGGGAAATCAAATTGAAACAGGAAAAAAATAAAATGCCTAGTCCCTGCGAAATTTTGTTACGAGAAATATTCCAAGTATTCTAATTTTATTTTCGTACAAATTAAATGCTCGCTAATCAACTATTTAATACACGTACGTGAATTCCTGCCTGTTTCGCGCCGAGTTTGCGAGTTTGAAATATTTTTCAGCCTGTTATAAAATTTGTACACACTGTGCTCTCATTATAACGAACGTGTAAGCGCTTTCCGTACGATGATTTTCAAAGTTACTTTCCAGTTATATGTATACACACTTTTCGTACTCCCGTTGTTAAGCTCGAAATAAATTCAATTTTTTCACTTGACACGCGAACTAAGCTGGTTACGCGAGTAGTCTAAATTTGAACACAGGAAGTCTCTTTTCGTTTTTATATAAAATTAATTTATAGTACCTCGAACTTTGCTATAGTACCGAGTTAGAGAAAAAAAGTCCGCACATAAGTATCAGACGTCTGGCGAATATTTATCGCGAAGGCACCGTAGCCGACAATGTATCTCTGCTCTTTCTTTTTTTCAACCCCACAACTTATGGGACAACCTGTAGATCGACGTATTTTCTGGTAAACTGGATCTCCGACTGTTGCCTGATCGCAACTCTCTCGCGGGGTGAGTAGGAGAAAGATGCGAAAGTGGATGAATAAGATCGAAAGCCCTCGGGGTGGCAGCGAGGGTAACTTATCGCTGACTGGAATAAAGGTGGGTGTAAAAGTGCCTTTCGATCAATTCCACCCAACATCAAAGAAATGAAGACACCTCTTCTCTCGAGGGGGAGACACGCTATAGCGAGAGAGTAACGTCAATTTCAGCAAACGTAACCGAGATGAAACTGCGATAAATAAAATCGGAGGTAAACGTTTTCCGAGGGAATGAAGGGGGGAAAAAAAAGAAAAGAAAAGGAAAATAATGGTAGAAAGAAAAAACGTTAGATCGTAACGTTGTTGCGAACTAGAAGAAAAATTAATAATCGATCGAGGATGTTCTTTATTATTCGACAAAGTTCTTTTATTAGTTAATTAGGGGATACTTTATAAATTTCGAAAGTAGTCTCGCAGGAAGTTTAAACGCAACGAATTCTCGATAACTCGCGGCGGAGGAGCTATTCATTTGCCCCGGAAACTATCGTAAACTTATTAAAACTTCTCGAACCGCTGTATAATCGTTTACATATTAATTCTACGTTAATCTACTTACATAAATTGTACCAGATGACCCGCACGCTTGTAAAACGATACACTTTTTGAGCCTATTTGCCGCGTCCTGTGTCGTTATCCAGCTTATAATTTTCAAGCAAGTAGCTCGTACATACGCGGAAACAGCTTCTGTCGTGCTATACGCTGCTATATTGTACAACGCTCTTCCGGTAAGAAGGAGAGTCTCGGTAAATTTTTACGCAACCATTTCGCTTTGTAGGTTTTATATAAATTTTACGATTTCTACTTTAAAGTTAGGAATATATACGTATTCGTGAGAAAACTTACTAGCGTGCAAAGTGCTATTGTTATTATTACTGTTACTATTATTATTATTATTATTATTATTATTATTATTATTAGCACTAGCAGTAGTAGTAGTAGTTATTAAAAATTTTATTACATTTTTATTACATAGGTACTAATGATATTGTTATTATTCGTTTAATAAGTTTGTATGATAACGTTAGTTGTATACATTGTTATATAAACGTATTTGTAATAAAAGTCGTTGTTATTATGTTTTACTAGATATTGGAAATTATTTGTATTATTCTATTACTACTACTACTACTACTACTACTACTACTACTATTATACTATACTGCTGTAATAAATTAACAAAGATATACTAAAAACAGTAATACTTATTTTATATAAAAATATCGTATCTCGGTCAATTATATTCGTTGAAAATGAATCGCTCGATCTTGCAGGTAATTTCAGGATAACCCAATAATTTACTGCATTTCTTGCATTGAAAAAGAAGCTTTGTGCTTTTTACCGCCATTATAAAGTCGTTATAAAATCATTATAAACTCATCATAACAATACAAGTTTCGAAAACGTAACCTTTTTTTATTCGAAACATGCCATCTTATGCTATCAAAATTAACGATATGTTCAGGTTAATTCGCCCCATTTGTTGCTTTTATGCTGCTCTAATAATATTAATCTTTCACAATCAAATCTGATCAAAGATGAAAGTTAGTTTGGAATTTCACTTTACGTGCAATAACATTGAACTTCATACTTACATATACGTATACTTGTCACACATAAATTAACATTCGTAATGTTCGAAATGTAATTTTACAATTTAATAGATATCAATAATTAGAACAACCAACCAACCAAATATATCATATACGTACACGATTATGATTAAAACGATATCATGAAAACAAATAGCTACTTATAAATAATTATAAAAATAGAAAATCTAAAATCTGTCATTTAGCGTTAGATACAGACTTTGATCATTTAGACTTCGATCGCATATGATCACGACCAATTCACAGTAAAAGTAAAGTTGATTGTTTCAATCTCGTTAAAAATCAACTACAAAACAATACTATGCGACTGCTTCGGGTTGCTTCGAATAGTCTCAGAGTAGAAGATGTAAAAATTTTCTGTGCTATGTATATACACGTAGATAATTTAGAGCGAAGGGTAGAACCAACAGTGGCGCGATTCTAGACGAAAACGAATCGACGATATGGAATACAATTTCGCAAAACGAAGTTTCGTTTCTGACAACAGCGTAGATTCGTCAGAATATCATCGTCGATAGTCTGTCGGTAGAAAAATTAATAGAGGCGATAATAAACGAACATTTACTCTTTCAATATGAAAGTATTCAAATGCCGATAAAAACTACTCTGTAGCGAGTTCCGCGCAATCGAAGCATAACCATTTCAATCTATTATTCCATACAAATTCAGTTTCCTCGAAAACGAAGCTGTCTACTAAAAAATCTCGTTCTACGTTCGATACTTTTCATTCTATTTTCCATTTGTTTTTACGTACAAAATTACTTTGTTTTCTATTGCACGACTCCTTACGGAACATCTTGTATACTTCGATAGACAAAAACCAGCTGAAGAAATTAGTCCAATCGTCTAATAAACCAGTCGTGTAACGATATACGATCCAACAAAGGCCAGAACCACTTTCGTAACAAAACTAATCTTCAACTTTATCTTAAAACAGCATCGGGTCGTAATCTTAAGAATCGGGATAGCTCGTACGAAAATAAATCACTCGCTGCACTGCGACAGATTCTCCTGCTACGTCATGCTTTGATAATAATTGTTCTTCTACAAAAGGTAATTTAAGAAACTTTAATTGGATAACATAATTTCGAAAACTTTCAAAGTAAACCAACCATCTCCAAAAAGATGTAGAACTGCATTTATCATTCTAACTGGGTCGTCGATAACCTGTTCCAACAACCGATACAACTGTGAAAATTCAATTTAATAGAGAAAAGCAGCATTTCCGTGCCTCGACGAATCAGAGAGAAATCTCATTGCGTATTACGAACGTAGTCCCGTGACACCATACACCTACGCAGTAATCCGTGTTTCTTTCGGTTCTGTGTTGAATCATCGGGCTCGCGCACGCGACAACCCGATGGCGTAGAGATGTCACGATAGCTGTAATGCATGCAAACGTCGACGACAGCAAAAGTAGAATTCGTGCCGTATCTTTCTGCGACGACAGGCCAGCAGAACCGTCGCGTCGTCGTTTCGAACGAGCGGCTGCGTGTCGCTGCGACTGTGGTGGGTTGGGTGCTCACGAATGAGGGGTGGCGCGTAGGAAGGGTGAAGGGGAGGGCAATTTACCGATTACCCTTAATTGAAGACGATGACTTAACGCGGTCGTATAACCGCCTCGGATGCCCGGAATCGCAATAAACGATCTGTTCTGCAGCGTCGGCACGGGCTACGTGACTTCGACGACAGCTCGATTAAACGAGAAAAGTATTTTATGCGAGAAGCGGCACGTATCTCACCGCGCTCCGGCTATTTCCTTCGCATCGCGCGTTCGCCAAAGTGATTCGAACGATCGCCGTTTCTCTATCGCTTTTTTCCTACGACGCGTCGCGTCGTACTCTCGTCGAACGCGCCTCATCCTCCCTCGTCGTTGTGTACCAGAGATTCGACTCGCGTGTATACACGGACGCGCAACGAATCACGCGCTCTACCTTCTTTCCTTCTTGCGGAACGAACAGGCGTTTGAATTTCGTCGGCGTGATCGAAGCGATTCGATCGATTCAAGGTAAATAGGATACGTTGCTCCGTGACAGAAGCGTTGTTTGTGGAGAAGCGAGAAAATGTCTGTCTCGGACGAGACTGTTCGTAGCGTATATCGGTGAGAAGATCGTTGAGAGATATCAACGCGAAGCTGCAAAAAGGCAGAAAAAGTAACAAACGCTAAGTACGCGCATCTAAATATCTCAAAATCTCGACTAACGTTTACATCTCGAATATCTTTCGACGTATCGCACAACGAGAAACTTTCTCATTTGTGGATTGTACGGTTATGAACAGTTCGCACGATGAACGGCGAGTTCCTTTTTCGCTTTTTGCCGCAGCTTCCAAGCGTCTCTTCCTTTTTTCCTCTTGTACTTTTTACTAAAAATTGCACAGTAGCTCGGTCGGAATGCGTGTGCTCCGGAACTATAGCGTCTCGAGTTACTTGGCCGTGCTGACTAAAAAGACGAGCGGGGCAAAAAATCGTTTATTAACGCGTGAACTTTGTGCAATAACGTAGCGTGCTATTAAAGAAACTTTGCTCGAACGAAACATAAAGAAGAGGTAAGAGAAATTCGCCTGAATCTCATTTATTATCTTTTCGTGTCGCTTATCGTCCGCAGAAACCACTTTACGTTAGTCACGCTTCGAATTCTTTACATATTTTTCTCTTCTTTTTAAATGCACATCTTATACTATTTAATAAAATATAAACGTGGATAATAATTCGAAGAACATAATATATCACGTTTTTCATTTTCTACAGGGACGTACTTTTCAAATTCAGGACGTCGTCGATCGATTCTATATTATGTAGCAAAATTATCTCTCCACTAACTTTTGAAGTTAAACATACGTTTTTCATCCTCATCGTAAATTTAAATTATCGCTTATCGTAATATTAAAATATTGCTTTTTAATAGTTATACCTTTGGTGTTTTTTACAGAGGTAGTCAACCTATCAATTATTTCTAAGAGGCTTACATCCGAGGTCTTTTCGTTTTCAACCAAGCCACGTTAAAACACCTTTTCTCCATCGTAAGCTCATATTAGATCAACAAAAATATGTATCTGACTTTTTTCAATTTCTTCGACTTTTAATTATTAAACGAGTAATTTGTTATTCACTTTGTATCTTTACGGTGTAATAATCGTCAACGTGAGTCTTTTTTCTTCCGTTGAAATATATCTGCCGTAGCTTTATACGATACAGTACGGTGTCGATATTTGAAAATCTTCTTTTTAAAAAGATAGCAAGACTATCCAACGAGAGACAATTCTCTAGGAAACACTTCTGCAAAGTACAATCTCGCGTATAATTTCATTAAGAAATTCATTATTTTCTTCGTTTTTCGGGCTATTTTCATCTTTTACGTTTAATTTTAATTTCATCTCTGCCTTATTTTCATCTACATATCCGTGTTCCTTCCTTCCATTTTGCATATTGTTTTTACCAACGTTTTCAAGTTAATTAGCAAAACTAACCTCCACGCTGTTGCAAGTAATTTTAATTTGCGCTACTCCTCCACACGCGGAAAACGCCATCGATCGCTCAAGCACCGCTTCCTTTTCTCGAATTTCTCAAAGGAAATAAACGCGCTTGAAGTCGAATATCCCGTCGATCGATCAATCGATGTACGCTCGTTAATCTTCATTATAAAAGATCGAGCTGCAATTAAGCGAAACGTTCGTTCTTCCGAGCCTCGCGAAATCAGTCCAACAACGAAAACCGCATCTCCAGAGTCTTCCATCATACGTCTGGAAGGATAGAACTCTGCGGAACTTGAAAGATGATTTACTGCCCTGACTTCTAACGAAATACAACGCCACTGATTCTTTACGTCTTCGTCGGAGCTCTCTTCTAACGGCATGCAAAAATGCTTTTATCGTTTATACCGGGGATATTGGTGACGTTAAATTCAATATTTCATTACGGCGGTAAGGTTCCTACGGCTGAAGTTTAATAAGATCTTCTAGTCTGAGCTGTCGATAGCGTTTGATAGGTTTTAGATTAGACGATACCTTAGAATTGCAAGCGACGAATAATAATGCAACTTAGGTTACTTTGTTTTATGTTACGAATATATACAATGGACGAATAAATAAATAATAATTGCATTCGTCGCACGAGATAAGACATAAATTGAAATTAAACGGTGCAAAATTGAGTAACATAATTCGAGCCTAAGGCAACCTATTGCGATCATTTATATCGCAACGATATCAATTACAAATTTATCTTTTAGAGATCGTTTAAGCTCGAATAATCTTAATTGAATTAAACAATACCATTTGTTTCGACCGTTCGCGGAGAGACGCGATCACTAGTTTGCACGTCGACGAGAGTTGTAAGGTCTCGTTACGATTGAATAATCGACAACACGAACTGGCCGATCCCCTGATTTCTATTAGGATAATAGGGGTGGTTTAATTGACGTATACTGAAGTAACAACGTAAATCGTTTTATTTAAAACACCTTATTGACTAGAGATGTTGAACTTGGTAAAATACAAAAGAGTTTGATTGCTAGACAGAGTTTGTTGAATCACGCGATGTAAGCTAATAAGGTGACGGTTCGATGAATGAATTTAGACTGACTTTCTGTCGAGATGAGTCTGCGGAAGAAAACTAGCGATGGGTGTGTCGAAGGGCACGAAAGAAGCTGATTTGTTAAGGACGAATTGTCATCGGAAGAGTGAGGGATAGACCTTACTGTTAATTGGTCCATTTTTCGGTTTGTGGGTGAGGAAGGGTGCGAACCGTCACCGAGAGAAGTGGCGAGAGTAGGAAATATCGTACGTGACAAAATTGACCTTCCACTATCTTCCCGGAGTAAACAATGAACTTCTAGGAACGGATTGCTAAGATCTGTTTAGGCGGTTCCAGTGGCTTTAGTTAAAAATTCCCGAGAGCTATGGGGGGTCCTTGAGGCTATCGAGGATACGCAGTACGGATGTGTAAACATCTGGATATCATCCTGCCAGCGGTGTGTGGTCCGGTCGAGGTCGAGAGTCGCCCGACGGAACACCATTAATAGTATTAATATCTTCAATTAATGGTATTTCAAAAAAACACTAATACTTTTAAACAATTCCAAGCAATATCTTCTTATTTCACTTTACCTCTTTAAAACGCTCGTTTAACCCAATTTTCCGTAAACTATGCAGCAACGATCAACTGTCTGCGCTTCATGCGCAATCACTCTCGGCCGATGATCGTTACAAATCGATACACAACGCAACGGCGTTATCCTTCGCTTATCACCGAAACGCTATCGTACCACCAAACAGCCCTCCAAACCGCGAACATTATCTACAAAACCAAACGAATTTAACCTTCGTGGAACGCCGGGCCCCCATCTTCTTCCGTCTATCCCATCTCTCCTATCTACGCACACACGGCAACGTTTCTGATCGCGAGGGCGCGCGCGCTCGTAAATCCACGGCGATGATGGCTTTGGAACGAAAACACCGTAACGTTTCGCAAAACTGAAAACGACGAAACGGGACAGCGAGTATCGATGCTCCGGTCCATGTTAATATCTCAGCGGTCGGCGGCCAATTCGATGATCAAAGCGCGATCAACTCTCACGCAAGCCGCTTTATTCGTTTTTCGTTCATTCGCAGCGTGCCTTTCGACGTGTTGCCATAAGGCCAGTATGCTCGTCGACGATTAATTGGTCGAAAGCAACGGCTGATTAACGAGCGTTCGCTGTTCCCGTTGCCATTATCGCGTGAAAATGCGAACAGGTCTTGCGCTTCCGCGTTAAATTCGATACGTTAATGTAATTACACACACTGGTTAGTTCGCGACGAGAAAAAAAAGAAGTCAACCAATGGACGAAGAGACAGGATGCACACGGAGAGAAGCAGAAGCGGAGGAGAGAAAGAGAGAGAGAGAGAGGGAGAGAGAGGATGGTTGCAAAGGGCAGTTACCAGGACGCCTGTGCGCAATAGTGTGCATCCGTGTAGCCACGCGAAAATCAAAGGCTCGCTCTGTGCCGCTACACGCGCAGCCTCAATTTTCTTTTACACCTGCGGACCTATCAGCCGTTGATAATGCGAGTCACATTGAGATGCAGCTAGGTTCCTAGTTTCAAGTGGCCACCCTTTGAAGCCACGTTGCCGGACGTCGTACTCGCCATCCACCGTGTCGTCGTGTTCAACGTTTTTAAATGACATTATCCTACGGAAACGCGTATTACGTTTAACACGAAGGAAATGTCACGTCCGGTAGCCTCGCGTGCCACGACCGCTTCTCCTCGACGAGCAAATCTCGTGAACCGAACGATAAACTTGTTTTTCTCGAGTTTACGTGATACTACGCTGTAGAATGGTAAGACTATCGAGTATTAGATACCAACGTCGAGTGGTTTGTTTAATGAATTAAACGTTCATTTATAAATTGCTATCTACCGATTTTATTCTTTGCCGAGTGACATCACCGAATCCATGCGTGATCCGTAGTAGTAGAAATTGCAGTCGACTTAGCTTGCTTGGTCTTGAGTTAATTTTAATTGTATTAAAAGTAGTATTGACTAGTTTTCGTCGCGTAAGTAAATTAAAATAAAAAAGAATCACAAAATTACACGTGAAGTTAATACAAACTCTTGCGACACATCTACAATTCGATATGTTACCGAGGATCGAAAGCATTTTAATCCGAAGTTTGTTCAACTGATTCGTTAACGTTTCGCTAACACGTACGTGTGTCTGTTGAGAATTGTGGATCTTTGAAGCCGAAATAATGTAACAGAAACACAGAATTTACACTTTTAATTAATATTTAAATAGTTATACATTTATTTAATGAACGATTTCCAATATATTCATCGATACACATTTGCACGCGTCTCAGCATTCTCTTTGTCTCGACTGTTAACCGACTCTTAACCGACTGACCGTTTTCCTTCATCCGTTTTCGAGACACACACTTTCACACACCGATACTCGCATACAAGCATTTTCACTGCGCATTCAACCCAGCCCAGCACAGAAAATTATACATATCTCAACAGTGTCAAAATTTAAAAAATACAATTTTCGAACTTAAGGATCGTGAAAACTGATCGACGCGGATTTCTAAGAAATTTGAATATAAGACGACCAACAAAATATAAGGTCCAAACTGTCGTATAAACGATGCGATCTTGAAAAATTAAGATCAAAGTAGCTACAAATTCTGAAAGTGCTCCGACTTTACAGATAATATTATCAAAAAGTACAAAATCGACGTATTTCCGCTCGTAGAGTTCAATGTCAGAAATCCCTAGGGCGATTACAAGCGTAATCTCGTCCCATTAGCGAACCTAATGACCATAAATTTAAAACAATAATTCCTGCAAGCCCAGGGATTTCTCCAACTCACGCATAATCTGTATAATTTGCTCGTTAGTCGGAATCGATTTTAACGCGACCCAATAATAAATAACAAACGCCGTGGCAAAACTAACAAATAATAGGGAAGCAACGTGACGCGTCAAAATCGTCGCCGTCGCTGTCACCGTTGGAACGCGAAACTACCAAATTACATTAAACAGAGAGAAGTCTTTAATCAACGCTGCAAATGCAGTCGGAATGTTCTCGCTCGCGAATCTCGAAGGGATTGCTTCTAGCGGCTGCCGGAAGTCCCGAATCGTGCTTCTGTACCCGGCGAGATGAATATTTGTCAGAACTTCTCACAATGTGTCATCGCGATAAGTCAGACAGGATCGTAATGAACGTCGCGCACGTATGTACGCGAACGTCACAGGTACCGGAACGCGGAACAATACGCGATCGTACAAATTATTATCTCTTTAGTGTTTCGATTTATCGGTGAATAGGACACAGGCATAGGCCAGTACAATAATCAGTGAGAAACGATCGAACAGAAACCTCGAACAATGGTCTAAAGCGCGTTTAACGTTGTTGAGAATTGTGGATTTTAATCGCCGAAATAAAAGTAAAGGAACGCTAAGCTTATACTTGGAATTCATATTAGAATAGTTTTAGATTTATTTAATAAACGATTTCCAGCATCTTCGTCGATATACATTTGCACGCGTCTCAGCACTCTCTTTGTCTTACCATCTTCCATACCGCACTGCCAACGGAACAGTTACGTTCATCTGTTTTTCGAGACGCCGCGCACACGCATACTTCCACGCACTCGTATTCACATACGTGTGTCGCTACTACGCGGCCACACAAAATCTCAATAAACATATTTTGGTAAAAACTACTTTTATTCGACGGTTTTGATTGAAAAAATTGTCTAAAGGACAAGATACAAATTAGAATTAGATCGAATTTGAAGGATCTTTAGAATGAAAATCGATCAGCGAGGATAGAGAGATAGAGTAGGAAAAATGAAAATAAAAATTTCATTTTCACGATTCGATTTAATAATATTTGTAAATGACGCGATGGTAAAAGGTACATTGAAATTGCTTAAAATTGTTCGCACGATAAAAATGTTGTTTTTATCATCGAATCTTGTCTCGGTGCTGGACGCTCGAAATGTTTTGTTGGCGCACTTGTAAATCTTAAGTTTTATACGAAGCGGAGAAGGTTTTGGTCGGTTATGGGAAGCTTTTTTAACCAGACGTTCGATTTTACGCGAGTCGACTGGGTACTATGAATTTTATAGTTGTGCGGTTAAGATAGAAAGGAAGTTGCTTTCAAAAATATAGCTTTTGAGTTAATGTTACTTTCTTAAACCCGGCGAAAAATGGGCCAAAATATTACCCTGATACGTAAAACGTTGAATATACGACTAACAATAAACCGTACATGTATTTCCCCTTAGAACCATTTTTAAAATACGCGCAGAGGATTATAAATTTTATAACACCACATATTGGATTCGTAATCTATTTCTCTTAAATCGTATGAAAATCCGTAAATTACCGTCGAATACGATGAAAATTAAAATTTGAATATTTCTAAAGTTCGTAAGATCTTGGTTATTTCGTAAATGGACGCAGATATTTGGTAATTAAATACGCTGGCCTAATATCACAAAGGATGGTTCACGGTAGACGTTCTCGTTATCAGCTATTCCCACGTCTTTACCTTTCTAATTAAATTTGATTTCTTCGGAAGAGATCTTATGAAACGAATCTCTATTCGAAACGTAACTAGCTGAATAACACGAACTTCACGGAACCACTGGAAGCGAAACTGATAAAATGGGATACAGCTAGCCCCGGAGATCCCGATAATTATTCCAGCGTGGCTGCAACAGCTACTACCGTTACACAGCTCATGAACGCGCAACTTTGAACGGGAACGACGAGACTTCGTATCGAGTATCAAGCGCTCTTCTGACGTATCAAACGCGGAGATTTATTCGGCTTACGTGCTTAAAGTCTCCAGGAGATATTATACGAAGCAGCTGCAAATTTCGACTCGGCCCGGCATGAAGAAACACGTACGACCAATAAATTGTATCGAACCGCGTTTGTCTTTATCGAAGCCGGGCCAGTAAATCCAAACGTATAACGTTACGTCTCCCATTTTATTGACACTGCTTTGCTAATGGCCGTCTACCATTTTGTACGATGAAAATACCGTTGTATCCCTGGCACGTCTTTTAACAATGTCGTCGTATGTCTTCCTTAGAGGAACAAATTGCACGCTACTTGTGCAGGTAATGTATACGAAACAAAGTAGCGTTTTCGAACGTTATAGCTTGGAATATTTTATTGCTCTTACAAGAAATAGCACGATATTCCTTCCAGACTTGAAATACATGATAGTTATTAGATTTTATACGCGTCATATATTTGCTATTAATAACAGTACAACGCTACAAAGTTCTTTAGGATTCGTTTTTAAGATCTTAGAAGATTTTAAGCCTTCTTCGGTGAAGATTGTTATACCTTTCGATAAATCGCACAGAATAATCTAAAATATACTAACCGTAGTTTCATCGCAATAAATGGAATTTTTTTGGATAAACAAAGTTTTACTACTGTAGTTCGAAAAAGCGATGGTATGATTAACGAAATTCAATTAGCAAGACTTCGTTGAATCGGCCTGTAATTAAAATTTCGCGAGAAAAAGATAGAGTTCGGATAAATGTTTCCATTACATTGAATACTTGTTTACAACGGTAAATAATAAATCTTGGTTACTGCTTCAACAGCTGCGTTTGTTTGACGGAAGACAAGTCATATTAAACAAAGAGAAATCACGCAAAGCGAGAATTATACCTGTCAATTGTATGATTATTCGTGGCGCGAAGAAAATAAATTTTTTCGATAAATTCAGCGATTACAGAGGAGGTTTCTGCCAATCGCGCGCAGGGTCGTCGAATAATAAACGAGCGCATCAGAAAAATTGAATTGCTCGTTTTGTAAAGGCGTTTTCATTTTCAGTCCTCAATTGTGCTGTTATTTCCCGGTTAAACAAACGTCACTCGATCTTGCTGCTAAAAAAGTGATTCGATGCGTTTGACAGTTCCATGTGATAACGCGGCATATACAAAACCTTCTGATTGTATTTTTAATAAAATGCGAATTCCAAAATGTGTTCTCGTGAATTAGATCGTAAACGAGTCGACAATTAATGTGAAAGTTAATATGGAATCATGCGTATGTATGGCATTATTAATACCTTAAAAGTCAAACAAATTCATATTAATTTATTCATATTAAACGGTTGCTAGATACTCGCGATTATTATACAAATTTCAATTTGAATTGAATTTGAATCAAAGTTGAATTTCATTTTTATTTGTCGACTGTGATCGTTAATTTGGAAATTCGATCAATCGTCTATCGTTCCTAATATCTTTGATTAACTAATTAACAATTTCTTACTTCGAATTTGACATTCGGAACCAGGGAATGGAAACTAATTTTGATTATTTTAATATCGATCGATCGATGCTGAAAGATTCCAATCATTGCGTGTAACGATTACGAGTTCAACAAATCATTGTTAAGGATATTTAAGAAAAAGAATCACAGCGAATGTTATCGTTAACTAGCTCTTAATCAACGTTCAAAAGTGTTGAGAATTTCGGATCTTAATAGTCGAGATAATGGTGTATGGACACTAAATTTACACTTGGAATTTATATTAGAATAATTACATATTTATTTGATAAACGATTCCAATGATATTCATCGATACATACTTGCACGCGTCTCACCACTTTCTTCCATACCCGACTGTTAACCGACTGAACAGTTTACATTCAATTTACATTTTCGAGACGCCTCCACGCACTGGTACTACTCGCACACAGGTATTACTATTACGCATCTAACCTAATCTAGCGCATAAAATTATACATATCTCAATAAAAAGTATTAATCTTCATTAATGAAATAGCTGGTACGTTTTGTATACAATAAAAATATTCATGAGCAGGCATTCGGAGAAGCATGAAAAGAGATTGATTCGTTAAAGTAACGAATAAAAAATGCGTATAATCTTCTGCCCCTGCCTCTCTTTCTAACTCCCGACCCTATTCACGACTTAATATTAATGAGACATTTTCTCATTTTTCTTTTCGCGTTTCTATGCTTCTAGAAGATGTATTTTCTCGAGATATCGACGTTCGTAAGGACATCAACGAGAGTTTAGATCAAGTACGGATTAATCGTTGCAAACATGCTGACCTCGCACGAAGCGAATCGATCGCGCAGTAGAAGGCTGGAAACCTTTCCAAAACTTTTTTCCTGAAAATAAAAAAAACAAAAAAAGAATAAAAACGTAAACCGCGTCAAGTTTTCATGTTCTTGCCATTTTCGAAACGTGTCGGACTTTCCATTCGATCACAACGTCGGGTACAATTTCTGTGCGCACCAACTGCCCCAAAACAGAAAGATAATATTTTCAAACGTTGTTCCCGCTGCACGTCCAAAAAATATTTTCAAAATATCCAACACGAACCGGCAAATTTTTGCGAGATTCTGAACGGCGCTCGGCGTGCGTAGCAAATCTTGCCCGCCGGATATCTCGCTATGATAAATCCTTTGAAAGTTTATCCACGTGAAAGGTCGTGAACGAAAAGGCTGAAAAAGGGAATATCGCGTATAACTCGACGTGAAAATTTTCTGAAAATTTCGTTGCTGGTTGTGTTTCGGTTATTTATAAGCACGCGCGTGTTGCCCTGGACGAAAGTTAATTAAAGTGTCGAGGGAGGTTGAATTTCGCAGTGTGGGAATATCGTTCGTTAGGCGACGATCCGATACACAAAAAAGAAAACATTGTCGTTACGGAATAATCGCGTTGAAACGTATCGATTCTCCGAAACTCTGTTTAATCAGATGTATAATGTTGTTCGGTTGGATTAGCATTCACCTGTTGTACGAACTTCCAAGATACGGGTGATTTGATTAAAGCGTAATTTATCGGCGTTCTCTGTGGCACACGGGGAAAATTACCCTACGCGTTGGCTAAATTACCCTACGAAATTTCATTTTTCATCGGTGAATAGACAAGTTTTAATGAGAAACCGACGCAGAAGTTTCAGCAACTTTTTTTTCCAAGACGAAGAATCGCGATGTGCAATTTGCATAAAATTGTCGAACTTGTCTGTCGCTTTTCGAAGAATCGCACGAAGGATCGTACGAGGACGAATAACATCTACGCGAGTCCGAAATTGTCAATGACAGAAACAATTTACTTGATATGCATCGCTTGATATGAAGGTGTAGGAAAACGTTATTCGCAATGAAAGTAGTTAAAAGACGATGAAAGATAATTAGATTATGGAAAGACGGAGGAATTTTTAATGCAATTTTTGTAATTCGAGATATATAAAACACAAATAAATAACGCGAAGCTTATGACTTTGCTAAACGCTAGTTATTCGACAATAGTGAATGTGACTTTACTAAATTTTAGTTACGCTGTATCATTAAATATGATTCTATTAAATTGTAGTTACAAAATATACATAAATCAAACTTGATTCGAGTACAGATTTTTCTAGAGGAAGATTAAATCGTAAAATCAGATGAGATAAAAAAATGTTGAGCCAAATTAACTTGGACTTCCGTAATCAGACTCTACCAAAAGAACAATCAATTTCCAAGCTAAACGTACTTTTCTAGACCAATTTCCAACCACAAAACGCTAAAAACCATACAAAGAAGTGTCATAAGATAACAAGGACCCAGGCAAAGCTTGCACAAAATTTTTTTACGGAAGCATATTCCAAGTTGCGTTTCGAATTTCGTATGAATTTAGGAAAAATTGATACTTTCGGCAACGAGCGTGTAAAATTGAGAGTGGCAGCAGGCTGAAAGAAAAAGAGAAATCAACGAAAACTCGTAAAACAATGGACGAGAGAAAATAATTCGAAATTCAGGCGTGACGACTATAAAAAATAACAGAAGCGTGTTCACAAAGACAGAGTACATATTGGGGTAACTAATTCAGCGAGGGGACCTTGTGTACCGCCAAAATTTGCAACCATCAATTCTCACCTCTGAAACACGCGGCAACCCTTAATTCCGGTGACTTTAGGGGTGCGCTGTTACCAGCCAGCTCTCCGATTATTAGATGTCATTAAACCATTTCCCGGCTTGGTCTCCGCCAAAGGATAACCGTATCGCGCAGTGTCCTCGAAAGTGTCCCGCAAAAGAGGCTATGATCATAAACGTCGCGACGAACGAGATGTATGGAAAGCATGCGGCACAATCGAATGACTATAGAGACGCATAGAAGCTCTCACGGGTGCTCCTTTTCAGCCAGTAGAGTGGCGGCATTCAATTTCCATGAACCAAAAGGATCAATTTGCCTCTCTCTGATGCAAATTTCATAATATAAATTCCATTCGAATGAGCGGAAAGGATGTTTTATTTAAGAAAACTATTACTCGGCACGATGAAATTTCACACACGCGTGTGAAAAGAAGTACTTGCACACGTAGAGAAAGAGGTTCCGGGTAGAGAAGATAGAGAAGATAACTGTCCTAACTGTCGTAAATTATCTTAATATATGGTGTTTTTATATAGGTCAAAATGAATTCGACCATAGCGCGACAGAAGATCCGTAGAGTGTCACAAAATACATTTGTGGAGGGATATTTATAGGGTCGACTTTGGACATCCGACCGATGAAAAATGTTCATGCAGAAAAATATATCGTTCGAGGCTAATTTTTCCAGTTGGAAACTATTTAGTTTTACGCTAGAAATATACTCGTATCGATGAATCAACCGACCAACTTTTTATCTGGCTCGCAGTTCGTGTTTCCGAGGCTTTCGGTGCAGCGGACGCGTTCTAACAATCTCGATGCGTCAAACCGGTCGAATACGTATATAGATTCTTACGAGTGTGCGTATCGTGATCTTCGGATGTTTCGTCGTTCGTCGAAACAGAATGACGTAGGATATGGACAGGATTTCGATCGTTAGGATACCGCAGTGAGAAAAAAGCTGGTTCCATGTTCGAGACTCTAAGCGAAGACCTTCCGTAAGAAAGTGTAAAGCTCGATGAAGCGAGGCCGCGTGTAAAAGGAAAAAGAAACGCGAAAGATACCCGTTGAAAACAATTATAAAAGTAACGGCGGAGGATCGAGACGTAGCCAGGAACATCCTCCGGAAGAATTATAATGGAAGAAAGAATAGATATAATAGCGATGGGGGGATGAGAGGGCAGGGCAAAAGAGAAAAGATGGCGATGGGAGGGAGGAGCGGCAAGGTTAGTCAAAGAAAGAGAAAATGCGCGAGAGGCGGCGAGACCAGGGAGAAACGAGAGGAGGACCAAACGCAGGACGAAGAAGAGGTGGTGGAAGAGTAGAATAGGGGAGGGTAGAAGGCGGTTTGCGCAGCGCCAATTCATCAACCACACGACTCCATACTACGGGCAGGCCAGCAGACCACGGCGAGCCATTTCATCGTTCATCCTCATCAACAATGCTTGCCAAGAATCAGACCGGGTAGGGCAGGCCCTGGTCACGAAAACAATTCCGCCCCGTTGCTATACGATTCCAACGGAGTCGCATTATTCCCATCTCTGAAAGCTCGATCTTATCCTGCCACGGAGAAAAAAAAATTAAAAAGAGGAGTTCTTCACCAACGAACGAACCGAGGATGATCAGCGGTGGCCGTCGATTACAGACAGGGTAATTATTTCCGATGGAACGACGAGCCAAAGGCACGGAAATGAATCGAGCAACCTCCGATTCGTACGGCCGGATACGACGTGGCTCACGCTCGATAAACGTTTTTTCCTTCCTCTTCGAACGCTGTCTTTTCGACTCTCTTTTACCTACTTTTGCTCTCTATCCAACGCTCGTCTCTTCTTTCGTGTCTTCTTTTACTTCTCGCGTGCTCCTTTGAGCTCTCGGCGTTCCTATCTTGCAACTAATTTGTCGAATGGAAGGTAACAGCATGATTATATTATAGAATGTTCTGATCATGAATTTTATTGGCGTTGTCATTATTAGGAAGATAGTAATTTAAGAAGTTGTTTACTCGTCCCATTGCTCGTTGGGATTGATATGCTCTTTCGACCTAAGGTCTTTAAGTGTCAATGCTTAAGCTAACGTTGAAATTCTTTGCTGACAGTAGAATACGATGGTGTATCACGATGTGGTCAGACATCTTATTTCGATCTTTCGAGCCTCGTTCGGAGGTTAGTCGAGTTACCTAGATCCAAGCGGCTTCATGTCAAACGATTTAACTAGCGAGAAAAAGTATAACAACTTGAAAGGATATTTCAGCCAAACGAGTTGCCAGATTCACATCGGTTAAATGCTTGACTTCACATCGTTTGAATTCAGAAACCGATTCGATTAATCTAAACGAGGCTTTGAAATTTCTCTTCGTAATCAGTCTCGTCCATTTATTGAATCTTTATGATTCGATATGTCTTTTAATCTTTTATTCTACAACCGTATAAAATAATTATAAAAATCGCGTAAATCTGAAGTAAAAATATTCAAATCTACAGCACGCTTAACGTCACAACCTTGTAACCTTATTCAGAAAATCATTTTATTAAAAGAGGTTCTTGGCAAGTACGAAGAAGCAGATATCTAAAAAAGAAAGGGGAGAAATCATTTTTACGAAAATACGTATAACTTGACAAAATCGTTTGCAGCAACGAGCGTGCAATTTGCGCGGATTACAACCGGGCAAAGGGAAAAACAAAATTTGAATGACCCTTTTATTTCAGAAGCGCCAAATACGTAGAAAGCAATCCTTCGCCGTTCCATGCGGAAAAGGGATTTATCACAGCGCAGACCTAACCTAACCTTGCAACGAATCACGTTCGTGCAAGGAAACAAAGAATATGCTTTTTCTTCGCGATACGTAAGCGTTCCCACGCTCACAAAAGGAGCATAAATTTCTCCATCCTTTCGTTCAGCGCAAATTGTTGCTCGCCGACGAGAAGAACGGCGGCAAATCGAAATTCAACCCAGTTTTTTTCTTTCGATTCTCCCGAGTCATCGTTAACGATGCGACCAATTTCAATATGGAAGCCACAGAAGGAAACGCGATGATCCGGTACGTAACAAAAATCTACTCATAATGTATATGATTCTTCTAATTACCGATTATAATATTCAGCGAAATAACCGTTTGATGTTACTGTAGAAATTTAAAATGCAAAATGAAAGATGATAGTACTGATGGAACGATAGAATATAGAAAATTTGAACGTAATCGGTCAAAGTTCGAAGCTATTTGCGACGAACATACGTATATGCGGAGACGAGAAGATGACTAGGCAAATGAATGCGAATCTGATTGATTATTTCTAATAGACCCGATACAAATACAAAGATACGCATGCGTATCGGCGAAAAATGTCTCGTATACAAAGAAGACTATAGAGCAATGCGCGACGATGAACGATGGTCAGCGCTATCTACGTACTTCCTCTGATCCCGTGTCTTCTCGCTAGCCACTTTCTCATCTCTCTACGATATTAAAACTCGTCGTTTAACGCGACCTTCCGGCATTCACTTACGATTCTTCGTCGCTTTCTCCAATTCGTTTTCTCTTATTCGACGTCATCGTCGCCATGGTCGTTCAAATTTTCGTTTGTTATCTTCTTTCTTTCAGCAAGTTCTACCAAGGCACGGTCAAATGCTTGTTTCGAAGATCGGCGCGCGATAACGTGACAGCTGGAAGCATTCATCGCCCGCTCGGTTGATTGAAATGGGTGACTTGCCAAAATGGCGAGCATTGTGGAGGCCGGGACGCATTGTGAATGACATTCGGCCGGGCTGCGCTGCGACGCGACGGTTTATTTTCCCAGGCCAGGTCGGCGTGAAAAATGAAGCGGCGAAACCAATTCGCGCGTTGCTCTCTTCGTTGCTCCCTTCTCGCTTCCTTCGTGGACCTCTGGTTCATGACAATACCCAAACTGGAGACGAGCCGTCGCTCCTAAATTAGGAGTGTTGCTAGACCGATTCCTCGTCCACCAGTTTCTCCGATTTCTCGGTCGTTTTTCCTCTTCATTTTGCCGTTGCCAATTAGTGTGCGTCGTTTCGAGGATGACATGGAAGATACACGATCTTCGGCAATGTCTGATGATTAGTGTTTGCAAGTTTCGGATAACTCGATGTGAATATTAGAAATTGAAACGTGCATTTAGCCCTCTCTGAAGAAAGCTTTCGTATATTTATGATATAAATAATTTAATTTTTACTAGATCTTTGTATTGATATAAGATGAAGGAAGACAATCGATTTGGACACACATGTAATTAAATGAACGCGTTCGCGTATCGTACGCAACAGTAATACAAGCAACGTAGTCCTATAGATTATCTTTAGTTTCAGTATTATACGAATATCATGTTATTATAAGATTGGCCACTTTAAATGATATCAGATGCCTCCCCCATAATTACCACAATTTACTATATTACGTACCGTAATCTTCTCGAACAGCTTTAACCAATTTTTATTTTTCACGTATCTCAATCCTGCACGAATACAAAATCTTGATCGATCGATCGTTCCCTTCGTACATTATATAAGTTTAATTATCGTGTTTCCTATGAAATCGGGTGTCTCGACACGTATAAACGAAAGTGTATACTGTACACGTGTACGCGCAACATATGCACACGCAACTGACTCGACAAATACTAGGGCGAAACAACGTTGCCGTGTAAATATGTCAAAAATGTTAATAATCGTTTCTCTCCAACCCTCGAAAGGGAGAAATAGAATTTTTTAGGTTAACTGGTTTCCAGGCTGTCCGTGCTGGTATTTACAGCAGCATCGACGCGACCTCGCGCGTGTACAATAGCGTACATGCAAGCTCGCGGTCCACGGAAAGATGAGATAGCGAGCGGTGCAGCTGGCGATGTTGGAAATTCAACGAATAACCGAAAATGTCGTTACGGGGGCGGAGGGATGGTACGGTGGCGTGGCGATTGTTATTACAGGGCTACGATTATCGCGCCGCCGCGATAGCCGGAATGAACGTGGAACGCACGGCCGACCGCCCGAAATAAATTCTTTCGAACGATTTCACCCGCGACCTCGGTTGAACGCGCGGCCGCACGTTATCGCGTGGCGCCGGTGCGTAATCAAAAATCACTGGGACAGCGTGAATTTTCGAACCGCGCGAATTGCCGCCGTTTGCAACCGGATTTAATCCGCTAATTAGATCGACGAGTGGCAACCCTTTGATGGAAAATACGAATATCGAAGGCCGACCGGTAACTGGCACGCAAAGTGCAACAGGGGCCTGTGGTCGTATCCTCTTTCTGACTGTTGTCTGTACTGCAATGGAACGACGGTGTTGATTGATTAAACGACTTGTGGATTTAATTTGGCTCGTTTTAAAACACGGCTAAATATTGGTTGCAACGATTGTGCAGGGCATTATTGTAGGACTGTGAATTAACGACGGTAACAGGAATAATAAGTCCATAGGATTTATTTGTCTAGCGTAAACTTTATTCATTTGTCTCGTTTGTCGAAAGTAATTCTACAATTAGCCTTAGTCAATTAGGTTTCATCTATGAGAGAACGACGCAGAGTAGTTTAAAGCACGGTATAATGGATAGTCGCGAACGAAAACTATTAACCTACCTCGATCGAGGTTATATTTAATTACAACGAACCACTCACTAGGTAAACCGATCGACTCTATTTTTTTAGAAGTTTCTTAACCAGGATCAGTTTTCAATCTTCCAGAAGCCAAACGATTAATCCAACTGGATAGGATAAACTAAATATTACTGTTCCCAAAATTTTCGTAAAATTTGACGCGTGACGTTCCAAAGTGAAACTTACTACGTTTCACGAACAAAGATAATTTGGAAGCAAGAACAATGTTATATGAAGGTAGATCTGCGAATAAAAAGTATCGTAACGGTATTTATCCATTATTTTTAATCAAGTGTTACATTGCATTTAACAGTTTTTATCACGTCAGAAATGTACGCGAATTCTCGATTAAAGATCATTTTGATCGTTGTAAATCAAATATAAAATTATGCTGTTTCTAAAGTTCGAGTTAAACAAAGAGTGAGAAATTGCAAAGAACGAGGTGGTCCAGTTAGCATTTCTGGAAGAATGCAAGGATCGAGAAAAGTTTGACGGTGCAGGCTATAAATTACACAGCTTCAACGTACAATGACTGGTCGGCGAAATTTATGAGCGGTGTATATCGTGCAGTCTCTTTTAATCTCTCCCTTAACGCAGCTTGGTATTCTCCGCGTCGTAATTTATTACAGTAACGTGGTTATTTTAAGACAATAATACAAAAGTATGAGTACTATTAGTCGTTCGATGTAGTATCGTTGTTTAGCCAAATATTAGCAGACGTAAGATGAAATAAACGCAAACATCGCTTCTCAACTTCCGATTCTTGGATTTCCTCTTCTTTTACACCGTTAATTCTCGTCTACCAGAATCACATTTCAATAGCATCGATTCGAGTAGAGTTTGAACAAAGTTACAAAGCAGAACTCGAAGTAGGTTACAGGATGGTACTGGAAACATCGTATCATGATTCGTGAACCGTAAACGAGTAAGCGTTTCGTTTCTTTAATATGGTTAAATAAACTTCAATATCGCTTCATTTATTTATTAAAATATAAATAGAACTCGCGATTGGAAGTTATTAAAATTCAGAGACATTATTATCAATTCAGTTTTTATCCAGTTTTCATCGAATCAACAGATACGCTGTGTATATTTGAAAAGAAGCATAGAGAAATCGTAGAAAAGGTAAAAAAAAGAAAATAAGAGCCTACAAATACGGTGGTTAATTAAAAACTGCAAAATTGTACTTTTGTATTTGCCAAAGAAAAGACTCGAGGAATGATCGTATAATTAATACGAAGAACGAAAGATAAGTAATAATAATCAAATCGATAACCACTGATTACTCTCTCCGACTATCGACAGCGTTTGCTCCGTAGTTAGCAGTTTACACAGCCATTTCGAACTTCAATTCTTATTAGCTTGTTTGTCCATTTTCCATGCATTTCGTTTCAAAAACTTGCTTCGAAGGATGAGCACGATAGTTTATGCCAGAGGGAAATAATCTCACGCTTATTATCGACAAACGCAAAGACATTAGATAAAAAGAACGATAAGAAGGTTGTTACATTGGATTGCACCGAGAATAATTCGATCGCTTATCCGTCTATCGTTCACTCGCATATGTGAGAGGAAGTCCATCATGTTTATTACGTTCGAAGAATAAAACCATAATATCGTCGAATAATAATATAGTACTAAATTACAAGAGTATTGAATTATTCGTTATAAATATTTGAAAGTTCGATAATATTTTTCAAAGAAACTAAAATTCTCAATCTTGTTTTTTCATAACCTTTGGACATTTGAATTGTTCTTTTAGCCAATTAATAGTCACTGCCTTTGAATTGATTCAACATTTTTAAGAAATATATGTCGATGAATGGAACATTGATAAATAAATAATCGATAACGAGAAAGCTTCCGATGTCCTAAATTGCTGCTTGAAACGTAAGGAGCAAAATTCCTTGCTAAATGACCCTAACGTGAACGCGCCCTATAGCAACGGCTAACGAATTCCTAATGTAGCACGACGCTTAGACGGAGAAAAATCCACCAAAGGGTGGTTGATTTCCAATAACCGTGCTCGATGCAAGCGTACATACATAGAAAAGTACCCTGGCGGAAGGTTATAAATACCACTTTGGTCGAGCAGGCCATGTACTCGATTTTCACCAAGTCTCGCTCCATATAATATCTGTCGGGATAACGATCTTGCCGCGGCTAACGACTGGCAATTTATCAAGTTTCGATGAAATGCCACGCGCGAATATCTGAACCGTACCATCGTTGATTTTGATCGATTTTGATCGACGAAGGAACGAGCGGATTTCATCGCTTTTTTTTTCTTTCTTTTTTTTTTCTTTTTAATTCCTTCTTTTTTTTTTTTAGATTCCACATTCTCCGGTTATCGCGTGTTTTAGGTTCGACGTACAATTAATTTCGAAATTCAATCGAGTATTCTGCCCAGCTTTTAAACGAAATCAACGACGTTAGAGCGTTTGCATTTCAAACATTTTTGTAGTTGCTCGGATCGCTGATCATTTTAAGGATAATTATAGATAATACGTTTGCAGAACGTTAAGTATCTGTGGATACTGGTAGCATTCTTATTCCATCAAATCCGGAACTAATACGTTGTGAAACACTAAATTTCCTTATTACGCGACCAACGAGTAACAAACGCGAAAGTTACGTAAAACCCTTGTAATTGTAACTCTCCAATCGTCTCGGTTATTCCACCTGTCAACATCCATAAATTCTGATGAAATTTCCAAGGAAGATACCGAAGAATTCGTCGAACGATTGTCCCTGAAATTCAATTCAAAAGCTATATTTTGATTCGCGATATTCTTATTTTTATTTTCTCGAAATAAATTGGCTGTCTTCTGAGACTTCGCGTACAGTTTCTCGATCGTTTCGTTCGACGGATACAACAACGTTCGATCGGTACGCGATATCAGGAAGCGAGAGAGAGAGAGAGAGAGAGAGAGATTTCGCCGCGAATTGAGATTTCATCGAATCATTTCGTAGATCCGACGTCTAATACTTTCACCGCGAGCTCGGTCTCTGCAACAGTCGCGTCGCTCCATAAATCAGCTAAACAAAGGGATGAGTGTAAAGCGCAGACACAGAGGGAAGAAAATGACGTGTGTACGTGTCTGGTTGGATGTGTCAAGAGGACGCGGCGTTTGATAAAACGCCACTTGCTTTCTGAACGATATATGAAAATCGTATCAACACCCGGAGAACTCGATGAATACGTTGCGGAACCCCGCACAAGCAGCTTGGCATTGGCAACTTTTAAAATAACAACGCGGACCGATCGATCTATGAATACGACTCGAGATTATGCGACGTTATTACGAAGGTGGTTCGATACGTGCTACATGTTAGTTAAACGAATTGTAACGAAATGTGAAAAGTCTCGAACCTATACGCTCGTTCTTCTTTCGTAAAAATACGATGCGCAAAAATCCTATTCCTGGTAGATGATCGAGTGCTAATCAACGAAAAATCAATTGAAATCTTAAACAATGGCAACGACCGCGAGTAATTACTGGTTTCAGGATATTGGAATAACGTACACGTCGCTCACGGAAAAAACCAAAGGCTAGTACAGGCCTGGAAAGTTCGTGAGTTTGCGATGAGTAAATTGGTATTAAAGTACAGTAAAAAAACTCAGAAATTTCCGTTAAATAAATAAAAAAAAAAAAAATGACAAGTTTTCCTGGCTATAAACGAACGAAACCAAAACGAGATATGATCAAAATACCAATGGAAAATCTAAAACCTGAAATAGCAGAAAAATCAGCTGCGCGTTATAAACTTCCCTTCGAACAATATATGGTGATAGATACGGCATTGTCTGCATGCATCGACTCGCATCGATCGAAATCGCGATCACCGGTGAAACCGCATTATGCAAACCAACCTGGGATATTTTATTATTTGACGATGCGATATTAGCTTATCGTGCATTATTACCGGTCCCAGTCAAATACACGACTCGTCGACGCGAATTTTCGAACAGATCGCCGTCATAAATATGATCGACGCGAAAGGGGACGACTATTCGTCGATATGTACCATTCGTCGATGTTCCTGAATAAATGTTACAGAATATTTTGCTGTTTGACCGGACAATATTGGCACCACGCGTTATAACCCGTAAGTGTTCGCAAGCGCGCTATTAGTCTAGCACGCGTCAAATATTTGCCTGCGAAGGCGAACCACTCGTCAAAGCCGATTAATCGAACATGTATTGCGTGTTTGCGTTCGTGAGTTACTTGTTAAGGTTTCTTAAGTACATAAACATATGGTACTTTACCGCGGTTAAATAAGTTCCAATGGAATTCATTAAGAAATATACATATAATCAGAAAGGACACAAATGAATTTGATTTATCGAAGATATGAGAGAATTTCGGATAATAAGGATGTAGCTAAAGCGATTGAATAATTAACATCGATTAAATACCTTCAAATACCATCAGAGATTGATATTGCCGAATTACTTCGAATTACGTACGGAGACGCGAGGACAACAGTGGTATGGGACATTATGAAATATTTAACGGAGAGTAGCCTTGAAAGTAACTTTTCAGCTATTCTCTATCGCTCGTCAAATTGAGAAAATAAATTTTTGAAGAAAAACTAAAGAAAACTACGAAGGTCGAAGACAGAGAGGCATCGTTAATCGAGAAGGTTTCTGAAAAAAAAGCACCTATATGTCTATGGTAGATATATGTATAGAGTATTTTCTGGTGAAAAGAACTAGAATCGAAACTCGAATGCAATTTACTCGATTCTCCATTTTGTCTTATGAATTTTTTTCTATGAAGTTCCTCTTCTGATTTCGTATAGTCTTCGACTGTTCAATATGTCTGTCACGTATCGGCAGATACGGTAAATAAAAAGCGGGAAGGTAACGTAAAAAGCGCAAAAAAGGAGATTATAATCGAGCTCATACGGAGCTTGTAATATGCATTCTCTTCGCTGTTTCGGTAAAGAAACTTCATATTTAAAGGACACATTACCTTCGGCTCGGGTCACATCCTCGATCAAGAACTTCCGGATATTGTTAAAGGATGAGATGGTGCAGAAAAAGCGAAGAAAAGAAACAGAGGAAGAAAGATGAAAAAGAAAGAAGAGGAAGCGGTTGGCTCCTGTTCAGCTTAAAGAATGATGAAAAAAAGAAAGAATCGACGATTTTCTATCGCGACATCGCATCGTATCGGACTTCCGTGAGGCTGAGAAAAAGACACGCTACGAAGCCCATTACGTTCGGGTCCTCGTAAAAACGCGAGTTAAAGAGTAAAAGCGCTTCACCGTGCTTCGTAGAACGTGAGGTAAGGCCTTATAGAAACGTCGGCAAAGAGGCGTGGCTTAACCCTGTTTATGGAACCAACGTCGATAGTTAAAGAGAAGTACACGTGAAATTAGAGGCGATTCCTGACGCGGATAATTCTCGCCTTGTACTTTTTACGTTGACGGAAACTGTGCTTCACGAGGCTGATGCAATGCTAACGCTCTCTTCCGCTTTATCAGTCTCCACTTAACAAGATGTTACGAAACTCAAAAGAAGATTTATTCAGTTAAGACGGTTTTATTCTGTTCTTTTCTTCCCTTTTTAAGAATTTTATTGTCAGATCGGAATGTCCGTTTTTGAAAGTTGCCAATAGGAATCACGTTCACTGAGAGTAACGCTAGAACTATTAGAACGAACAAAATTGACAAATTTATAGCTTTCTGTAGCGACTTTGTGAATTTATAACGATCTTTTTGATAGATTTATTAGTCTTTAACAAAGTAAACGATCTTTCCAATATTGAGATTTTCTCAATTTGTTACTGCTATAAATTTGCTACATGTATGTAACTTCTTTTAGACAATAATTTTTTCGTGCAGGTATTTATTGATTGACTCGGATTTGCTCTGTATATTCTGTATTTCTCTCTTCGAGTACAAAACGTGTTAACGCACGGATCATTAAAACGTGGACGGCGTCTAAGACAAAAGAGCGTCGTTAAAAGTCGCATCGACTTAGGTTGTAGGAACTAGTGATCATACCAACCCACTATTTCCTCGACAACTTCTTCGATCTGAAAGTTAATAAAAGATAAAAATCTACGCCTGGAGTAATTTACGCAAACTTCAAAACACTTCGATGATTTCAGCTTCTAACAAGAAGTGCTTACCTCTTCGTCCACGAAATAACGTTATAAATTTCTATAAACTGGAATCTTCTAGATATATCCTTATTCAAACATTGCTGAGATATATGGCTATAATTATTTAAGTATAACGTATGATTAAAAACCTGAAGGAACGTTGGAAATTCGATGTTACGATGAAAACATTTATATTCCCAGCTACGTACACCGTTTCTACTAGTTTTCCTCGTCGTCCCCGATAGAGACTGACGTGTCATAAACCCATTTAACCGAGCTGCAACCACGGAATTCAGTTTTTGGCAACGTTCCGCATAGCAAACCTACATTTTCTTTGTGTCACGATGGCTAGGAAGGTTGGGATGGTAATGCAGGAAGACTGAAATATTTCGGGCATTGATTTACTATCTGGTGCCATCAACTTTTTCACGCGAGCACATGCAGAGAAGCAAATGAACTAACGGTAGCGGAGACGAGTTAGCTGCGGTAATTTTAAACACAAGTACTGTTAATAATTTCGTTATTAGTTGCTGGTTACTTAATATAATATATAATAATATTGTAACTTGCAAATGGTTCAGGTACGACATTTAATAAACATCGAGTATAGCAAACTCGCTAACGAAATTTCCCTACGTAAAGTTAGTCCTGCGGGTATTACTCGATGCATCAGCAGCTGAAAGAGTTTCTTCAAACTTCTCCATTGATATAACATTTAGTCGATTAAGCATTTTTGCTAAAAGAAACAAACTTGTCTACTTGTTTGGAAAGTTCAAAGTGTTTATACGTTTGAAAAGTTCAAGTTGACATTTTCAAAATGAGCTTATTAGTTCGCGAGATTCTTTATTTTCTCGCAAACTCCAAATAATAGTTTGCCGGTTCCATCAATGCCAGCGTAAAACACATCAAGTATCGAAGAAGGTACGAATTTTCTAAAATCTAAATATATAAAAGCGTGTAGTAATTGTGAATTTTAAAAAATATACGTTTTTAATCATCGCAAAATGTTTCACAAACGAGCCCTCGACCTACCGGTTACCTCTTAAACGGTTTACCAAAGCACTTGGATAAATTGTAAAGGTAGCCTCGGCGAGGAGAACTGGCAAGTTTCTAAAAAGCTTCAAAAATTAGAGTTTGAGCCAGAGATGGCAAGTGTTCTTAAGATATTCAAATATTTAAGATTCCCTTTAACATCCGCTGAACGTCATTAAAGCTTCGTTTGCCCGGGCATTAAAGGAAGCTTCATATTTACTCCGTCCGCGTGCGGGGAAAAAGAAAACTGGCTCTCGCTTCAACCGAGGATGGTGTACGAAGTAAACGAAGCCGGTACGGCGCGTTGCGGAATCCTTAATAAGGGGTAAACATCTGCAAGTAAAGTCACGCGGACTGTTCGCCACGGAAACGGCGTATTTATTTATTCGCAAAGACGAGAGTCCGCGAAGTGGCGAACGGTCAGGAACAACGAGATGTTCAACGGATGCTTTCTTTCCCGAAATCTTGCTGCTTCACCTCCGTGTTTTACTCGCAAGACACATTCTGAGGGTAAGTCGGTTTTTAAGGGAGAGCCGTTGCGCAATGCACGGTTGTAAATGCGAATCGCGACATGGTCGAGCAGACCATCTGAAATTTTCACGGCAGAATGCAGCGTGAACTGCAGCTGCCTTCTCGCGGTCGAACACAGCGCTGAAATGCAATAGAATCCAAGACGGAAAGTCGTAAACACAATGTGTCCTTTCTACGTGTGCAAACGGAATGGCGAATGCATTTTTCAGTCGTGGCGAAACGTTCGCCTTCTTCCAAGCAACTTCCGCGGAATCCTTTTAGTCAGCACGCTCCTTTTAATGTGTAGGAGATCCCAGTGTTTTCACCGGAGGCCGTCGATGCCCAACTGCAAAGTAGAACGCGTTTGTTCGTCGAAAGGGAGAAAAAGTTGGTGTTTTAATGTTACAGACGCTGAATAGAAATGCTTTGTAAACTATGCACAGAACGGTGCTAAAATATCGACAAGACGATTTATTTGTTAATTAACTGTGTGTTAAGTAGCAGGTACAAGAGTATTCTAAAGTACTTGCAAGATACTTGTTTATTTTTGATAAGATACCTTTTGATAAAAAAGTTACGGATAAATCTAACCAGTGAATCTATTCTTTGCAATGATCGTTCAATCGCGATTAAATTGGTCTTTAGGAGCAAACAAGTAATAACAAAATTGATATATTAATTGTCAAACTTTGTAAAATTATTTTGTTAATTCTTCTAAATGAATGGAACATTTTCAACGTTGATGCAAATAGTGCTAATTAAGTATGTAGTAAACGCAAATAATAAAGTATTTCGTTGTTATGTTGTTTAACAAATACCTTAAATTCATGGTACTAATTATCCGAGCAATTTTATATATCGTTACTACAGATCGACTAAACCGTCTAACTAATACTTTAGAATGCACATGCGAATAACTGTGTTAAGCGTTATTTGTTCAAATTATCACATTATATTCAAACCGTTCTACGATCGATGGTTATAACTGCAGTTACGAAATCTGAATTTAAAGTCATATAGATTTAACACGAACCAGTTCAATTTTGCGTGTGCCGAATTTTCCTTTAGATTCGTCTGATCCCATGAATGCTACCAGTTGTTAGCAAACAATCCCCAGCGAAACACAAATGAATGGGTAATTATGCGTGATACGAGTAGCGCGCTCGCGCGTATATTTGTCGATTATAATCAGGTTTCCTATCTCAAACATAGTTAACAATTGAACGTGGGTAATATCAGTGAAACTAAATAAACTCTCGGAAATAATCATGTTTTTCTTACACGTACGATATTTTTAAGTACATTTTAAAACTTCTTTCCAATAATGTACATGTAATCTATGATTATTAAAAAGAAGGACAAGACACGAATATTCCCGTAGAATATACCGTTGGTTTCCCGCGTCTGCTTTTCCTATCCGAATCTGATCCAAACGTAAGTCTCCGCTTCCACAGCATCGAATTACACCTCTGTGAACTAACGATTAGCGCAAGTTTTACGAATCTTTGTCGCAGACCGGTGGACGTGACAAATTTCAAACGACGATACCGCCAATTAATTTGTCGGGATATTCAATTTATTAGGAAAATCGTTCGACGCGCGTGTTCGTCCCTCGTGCTCCACTACGTGTTACTCGTCTCTCGGGAAAATCGTAATATCCGCCGCGCTGTTTCTCTGACCCCTTTCATCTCTTCTCCTCTGCCGCGGCCTCGAGAGCGTCTTCCAGTAAAACCAACAGTGAAATGGGAGAATCTTGATAACAGGGATCCGGGTTTACGCTATACACGCGACAGACAAGAAAACTAAGGTAAGCTCTCCGCTCACGTAACGGACAAAGTTCATCCGGAACGGCGCTGTTGCGGTCAAAGTTAGGGATGCCCTCGGACGTTCGTTAGGACTTGTTTTTGTTTCTTGTCTGCTTCCACGGTCAACCAAAAGCGCTGGTTCTCCTAGCCAATCCCGTCTGTCTTTTTATTATTACGTAGACGATACGTAACCGATTACGTTCTTCTGCAGTCTCTGCAGACAATTGCTATCGCGATTCTACGTAATGGAAAGAGATCGGACGACTAGGCTGATTTTTATGACTCTTACTTTTTCTCTTTCTTTTCTTTTCGCTTCTTTTTACTTCTTTACATTTTGTTTGTGTATCGTGTAACGCTGATGTAGAGACGTTTTTGTGCTGCGTAGAACGAGCGATAAATAAACAACGGTGAACGTACGAATATGTAGTGTTTTCTTTTTGAGAGTGGAGGATAGTGATTAATCGATGAAAGCGAAGAAGAAGAATGGAGGAGTGTATCAGATGTTCCACTGTAAGATATTCCATCCATACTATGCTAGACGCAACACTGTACTTTCCAAATTAATCAACAAAGCGAGTGATAAATATATGTATTTTCTCCACTAAAATTGATCTTCTCGGTACGTTATGGTCTGCTTAGAATAAAGTCGTTTTGACAATTGCGGTGCAAATTGGGCAAGCAAATGTTTACGCGATATTAGAGTGGTTTACGGAATAATCGAAACGAAGAAAATATTTTTGTACGAAAGAATCCGATCGTCGAATCTATCGTTTGATCACCTTGTGAAAATCACGGAGGGATGACAATTTTTATTTTAAGACGACCGAGCAATTTACTGTTTGATAAATGTTTAATTCAGAAATAAACGTAAGTTGATAAACTGTTAGTTTATAAATCGAAAAATATATAACTCTGTATCGCGTAATTTATAATAAAGAAGACAAAGGTCTAAAATATTTTTACGAACTCGATCTCTTGGACAAAGTAAACGAACTCTCCAAATAGCATATTTACAACAGTTAACATTTGTTGCGACTGAAAGCATAAGCGCAAATATTTACACGATGGCAGTAACCATGCTGATTACGCGTGACATTGCAGCTGTTCGTAGTGCAAAGGGCAAAAAGAAAGGGAGAGACGAGGGGACTGGATGCGCGAACCGTAAAGCAGAGAAAAGGGAGATGGGGTGGCAAGGAGACGTGATTACTCGTCGTGCCCACACTGTACGTGCAAAACACGTACGCGTTCCCTTTATCTTGTACCGTGGAACGCCACGACACTTAAGCCGGTTTTCCGCTTTAAACGACACGTCCATATAAACGACCAAAAAGCATCCTCATCGTTGCAGATCGTACGAGGATTTGATCATGCGTATTTTTGGCACGAAACCAGCAGAAACGTACCACCGCCGCTTGCTTTGAATATTCAAGTACACGCAAAAGTGATTCAGAAACATTCGTTTTAAATATACGGAGAACGATTCGGGAGGATTCGAGCATAGTGAAACAAAGCCGCGATAAATTTCGCGCTATGAAACTCAATGGTGGTGAATCTTCTCTTTCTGATCGTAAATTTACATGGCGATAAGCTTTAGGTGTTTAAAAATTAGTGGTTGCGATTTTTTAGTTCCTGAGGTTTGGTAGTGACGATTTTTAGCTTAGTGGAATTTCATATCGAGAGTTTTGATTCATGGTACTTGTTGCCGGTAATTTTTGAAATTAGATTTCGAGAAAATAATTTAGATTTGACGTTGGTTTATTTCTCGAGCTTCGTCAAATTAAGACAAAATTGATTAAAATTAAAACTCTAGAACCCAAAACCTGAAGACCGTATAAATTAAAGTTAAGCTAAAGATGAAAGAGAATTAAGATGCACGATATTACAATGTTCGAAATCTTACAACTTGGTTACTACAATTTTTGTGGAATTTCTGAGAGCCATTCGTATAACCGTAACGTAAAAGTTCTTCGAATAGACTCGCAATTCGATCGCTGATACTTGTACAATTCATTCTGATGTCTATACTCTTCTGGAGAAGAGAACAATATGTTCTTTCCCACGCGGGACTATATTTTCCATGATATACGGTACGTCCATTATAATAATAGCCTTATCCGAGAAAACTATGCTACGAACGATCTTGCAGCCCTTGTAACGAAGCGAAGATAAAACTGCCGTATAACCTGGTCGAATGTCGAGTGTGAAAGTTCGTGACGTAACTCGAACATTTATCTTCTTTATCGTATTATCTAACCCAATTAGGTAAATGGCCACTCGGATGCCTTTGTACGTTTACGAATGCGAGCAGGATACATACTTCGATAAATCGCGCCTTAATTTACCGTCAGCTTGAAAAGAGTAGCGAGATCTGTTTGACAACGGTGGATGAAACAACGTTGAGAGTATCGTATTACGTTTAATAATACCGTTAATTAATATCACGCGAATGCCGTCAGCGAAATAATAACCGAAAATGAAAAATCCCTGACCCGGATAATTTTCATTTAATTAAAGATATAGCCCAATTATAAATATGTAACGGGCTAATGTTACGTTGTTCCGTGTGAATAATCTATTAAATTTCAGCTTGAATTGATTTACGTATAGATGCTTCGATAGAGGTTGATAATCGTTACATCGTTCCGTACGATACTTTGATCAAATTTTCTAGAAGAATTGTTAAAAATTAACGATTACAGAAAGCGATTGCTCGTAACATTGAATGAGAAATGAATTTAGTCAATTTCGAAGTAAATTTTAATCAAGCGACAATTTTGAAAAGATTTTTAATTACTCGCTTCGTCTTTCGTTGGCCAAAGCTCGGTGGTTTCGTTGGTTTTTTGAATTTACCGTTTATCGTATCTTTCGTAAATTTTCATAAAGTTTGACAATCGGTAAGTATCTCGTTCGATTATTTCTTTTATTCAGAATTCGAAATTGTTTCGATTTATAATAACAAAAGATCGAGATCGTCGTGTTTAAATTATCGAGAAGATAGGTCGTTCGGTATCTAAAACAATTGAAGATAGCTTTCGAGCACTGTCGTTACTCGGCTCGGTAGTATAACGAAATTTCCGTGCCGTTTCCGCTCCGGCACATTTGACTTAGCCAAGTTATAATTAGTATCATTGTTCATCAACGGTAAGCTGCTCCATTTAAGCTTTCCTTCCTATTGCCGTTGCGTAAGTTAAACTGCACGTCACACACAAACTTAATCTTCTATGACTAATGAATGTAAAGTATAAGCGCCAGATAAGGATTCAGTTAACAATGGTGTTTGGATATCATCGTCTATCTGATTTATTATCGTTATAATCAGTCTGTATAAGAACGACAGTATGAATGAAAGCAAATTGATTTTTCTGAATTTCGAGCTAATTAATTATAACGTAACAATTAATTACAAAAGACAAGATTAAACAACGAAAATAAAAATTAATTGTACATTGACTATTACTCTGAAGTACTTTAGCTGATTATTAACAGTATCTATTTCGATCGCATGGATAGTACCGAAATGAAATTCTGAAGTATCCGCTTGGAGATTCGCGCGTATTAAATTGTATCGATAACGATTTCTCATTTTCCCCTCTATAATTAACGTATCTTTCTGTTTGCGAACGAGCAGCGAGTCATTAGTCCCAAATCCCAATGCGCGACACATCCGCGTTATCAATAGAACGTTATCGGTAGCAGATGTCGAGCAACGTTATACTTATACGAATAAAAAGTCGTTGATCGCGTCAATATCGACCATAATCTCGATACAACTGTATAACGAAGTACTTTTACCAATCTGAAGAAGGTATAAAATGTGAACATTTTAACTTTCGTGTCATCTATGAATCGATATTTCGAACTTTCATTAAAAGTTGCACCGTGTTAACCTCCTGTCGTTTTTCTCTCTACGTTAATTGCTATGTTTATAAAAATTATCCTACGAGAGAACTAATTCCGCTAAAAGGAACTTTACTCTGAACGTAAATCATACTCTTTTGACGAAAGTCGAGCAGCTGATGTTCTCTTGAGTGATCTTAAATTTTGCATTCAAAATTCATGTATATTCAAGCCGGATTAATTCTACGACTTCGCCGTATCCTTATCCATCCTTACGAAGAGTGATTGTGACGCAGTAATTCACTTCCCATATCGTACACGACGTTCATACTTTTCTTCCCTGAAAACTCCTTCGTATTCCTGTGTAATAACCTGTGTAACAAATTTGTATTATTGGCAGAGCCGTGAATGTTAAAAACAGATCGATAGAAATTATAATCGAAATTCCGGATTCGATTGGATTGGATTGGATCGAAGTTCACGCGACCGACTTTCAATGGACCACGAATTTAATAATCTACGATGAATCATTTGAAATTGCATTAAGTGACGGACTATTAAAATGTCGAGAATTATTGCGTGGTTATTGGTCGACGATCGAACAAGTCTCGGCCCGTTTAATAGCGTTCGAGTCCGTGCACGCGAAACAAATTCGTAAAACCGATTCGCAGCAGTTGACAACGCGGCAATTTTCGCGTCGAGTTAATTAAATTGAAAACTACCGCTAATAATTGAATCGTCCGTCGAACGAAACGATCGTGCCCGTTCAATTGATTCGAGCACTTATTCGAAATCGAAGGATCCGCTCGGTCGGAAACTCCGATTCGAGATCGAGCTCACGGTGAAAGAGCCACGACGTTCCTCCGCGAGACTTTACCGTCACCCTTCTTACTCCAACGAAACTTCCAGCGTGATTCGATGCGGGAAATAATCATCGTAGATTACGTCCTTCCTCCGGAGAAACGAAGCGACGTGATATTTCAGTCGTGCGATAAGTACCGAGCAATTTGTTAAAACGACCGTCTACACCTTCCGATAAATTCGATTATTTTCAAAATAAAAACGCTGAAACGAAAGACTCGTTCGCTCTGAATCGAACTTGCTTCCCATTTCATAATGCTGACGAAACTGCCTCTGTTTTCGCGTGCCTTTCTCACATTTATTAGCAACATTCGTAAGTTTTTATAATCGGTGGTACAAGTATCTTGTAAAGTTATTCAGTCCACTTCAATGATATCTAAAGCGTTTTCGTAAACAATTTGGTTTCATTTGTATAAATTCTGTGTATCGAGATTAGAGAAAAAAAAAGATGAATTCAAATTTCAATACACATATAGACGTATAATACATATAAGTATTATAGTAGAACAATTTTCCTTCTGATATATATATATAGTGAAACTATCGATTCAGATTCGAATCCTTTTCAATTACACAAATAGACTTTGTTTCCTCTGAATCGGAGAACGTCCCTTTTATCTTTATCAACGTTTTAACATTTTACTTGAAATAAAGAAATTTCGAAGCAGCAGAACACATCCACCTTACCCGAGGTAGCAAGCCAAAGAGGAAAGTGGCTGCGGCATCCATGTTAAAGCAAACAGCGCAGCGACTGAACGTTCGGGATTCATCGCGGAAACGGGTCCAGTTTTCCTTCTGGGAGTCGGAGATTTCAAGAGATAAGTTGACAGGTTACGTCGCTGCGATGCGATTCCAGTTTTTTCCGGGGCTGTGCACAAAGATAACGCGGCAGAGTTTTCGTGCGATCGTTCCACGACGGTGAACAAAATTACCGACAATCGGAGAGCGAACGTTCCTCGTCTTTTGTCGAGATCCATTGGACGTTTGCCTTCGTTGGAGATTTTTCAGGATTTACACCTGCGAGTCGGTGTAAAAAGCGAGGTAAAACTATCTCCGCGCGAAATTCATTATCGCGTGCTTGGAATCTGCGAAAATCGCGGAAGCCAGCATTGTGAGCAGCCAGACAAACAGACGACGCGAATTTATCGGTGCAATTGTCGAATCTTATGCAAATCCACCTTCGGTTCTCCTCAAACGACGTTTAATTGCCAGCAATTATGTTCTCTCCAATTACGTCGTCAGATTGTTTCCGATGAGAAGATACCGGTTGGTTGAACCTCGTTGTCGCATTTCATTCGAAGAATGTTCGTATGCCGATTACAGTTAATTAATTTTGCATAAAATTATGTAGATTTATTAATACGCGAATTACTAATTACCAATATTTAAAAATATATTATACACACGTGACGATTAAAAGATTTGTGACAAAGATAAATCGACGATGGTCTTGAGGTTTTCACGGTTTCCATTGTCACTGAATAAATAAATGTATTTCATATTTTCAACGAACATCGACAGAATTTGACTGGATAATAGACGTATGCAATGTATTCGAGTTACGTTACAAAGATGCTTTATCGCTGCCACTAGATTTCAAATGCGTGTGAAAGCTAAAATACCTACGAATGTGAGTAAATATTTTATGGATCCATTAAACGTATACTATATACGTTTATAAAATTAACATTGGCTCAACACATAATTTATATTCATCTTTCCCTTGACATCTTTCCATTACGATGGCGAAACTAATCGAGAAACACGAAACAGGCCTTTTTTTACGAATAAGAAGCAGCGCCTGTAGATGTCTGTAATTAAGAAGATAGGGAACACGAGAATTTAATTATCGAAAATATGAACGAAAATGCTGATACCGAAACGCGATGGTTCTTTTATTTCTTTCTCCATGGTATTTTCTAAGACGAACGAGCGAACTTTAATAAAAACGCTCGTATCGATAATAGTAAATTTTATTAAATGACAGTAAAATACAAGGAAAATACATCGTTAATTAAATAGGGTTACTAAATTCAAACCGTTAGGAACAATAAAACTTCTAGGGCTATTACTAACTGCTCGCTCCGTTCTTTTTTTTTTTTTTTTGAACATCGTTAAGATGTAGATGAAGAAGCCCAAAAGGTCCGAAGTTTCTAGGAACTTCTCTGTTTTCACGGGGGGGCAGGTCGAAATCGTGCAACCTGGAGGATCGAAGTAACTCGTTTAACAAAGCAGACTTTACGTGCGCGTGAAGAATACGATAGTATTTCAAGCAGTTCATTGCTTGACAGTTCCGGAATAATGTCTCTTAATGTCGCGACGTTGAGAGCATCGGTAAGCGACGTTTCAAGCGGGCCGAGTTTCCTTCTTGAATGGAGTTGAAACTTTTCGCGAAACTTATAATGCAGAGAAACTCGTTAAGATGCCATGGACATCGGTACCAAGGCTCATTACCGTAATCTGCAAACTAAGTCCCTACAGTTTCTGTACATTAATATAAGAGCATGAAAAATTACACGTGCCTACAGTGTTCGCCCACTCTCTTTTATTTCCTTCCATTAGGGTCGCTGCGATTAGCGCGTGCAATTTTCAGAAACAAAGGACATGGTTACGTATAAGGATTGCACCGGTGAAACGGGACAAGTTCATTTTCCCCCGAAACGAGATAATACAAAGATGAAACAATACATCGTATTACATACATCTTCTTACATGTACATATCTTACTTACAGCGACTACATAAAGCGTTTGCACACACCCTTATGTTTCAATGAAACGTTCCTTATCAGACTCTATATTTTATCTTCACGGTAGCAAATTTTTCTAATTACACGAAACTATTACGAAACTTGATACACTTGGACCTAATTAATTCAATGCAAATTCTTGTTGAAAATGACAACGTGCAGAGTCGCTAGTTGCAATAAATAGTAACTAGAAGATAGTTCTAGATACAATCGATAGACTTCTTTTGTTTTTATCCCTAGTCCATGTAAGAAAGTGCAATAGAGGTTCTTCGGCTTAGAACGGTGTGAATAGATTTTGTTGGAACACAACGATATTACAATCATAGACATAAACACCTTTATACAGACACCTACACAGGCATTTGAACAGAACACTTACACAGGTCATACTCATCGCTGTATAGAGAGGGGGGTTCAAAAATCTTCAAGAGATCACGGGTTGCTACCTACAGTCAGTCTGAGAGCAACTAGCCAACTGTCGACAATTCATAAATTCCTTACCTGCATACTTTGTTAATCGCTCGCTTATATGTTAAATACATTCGGTTCTGTAGTTCCGTTTAATAAATATCACCGAATATTATTTCAACATAAACGTTGTGTCCTCCATAGATTATTTATCTTAATTTTGAGACTAAATTCTAACAGATTTATCCGAAAAATAAAACAATAGCTATTGAGATCCTACCTCTGAATACAGAAATAACAACAATTCTTTTGTCCACGAGAGAATTATCACAACTTTAGATCAAATATCACCATTCTCTCGAAGCAGCTCCTTCGTTGCACCTCAGGCATTGTACGACCAAATGCAAGAATCGTTAGAATGCGATGCAGTGGAGTCTATGTATCGAAACCCGCAACAATGGATAGTGGCGCGTAGAAGGTTTCACTGTTGCGTGCTATTTCGGCCAATTACGAGCATCCAATTATCGCAACAGCAGCCGCGGGATCAGACGGCGCTGGTCATTACTCTCTGGTACACGCGTAACGTGCTTCGGATATCGCGTCGCATGCTTTTCATTCTTCAGCCTTGCTGGCCCTGGAAACGATGTCATACGTCATTGCCGCTTTCATTGCGACCCGGCCACGGGTGGCAGGGCTACGCAGGGTGGAGGTTCGTGGAACGCGTGCTACCATCGTTCCTCTTTGATCACTATTCACGCTTGGCATTCCAATTTCGTTGTACTTTTCGTCGGCATTGATCGCTGAATCTCCTGCTCGTAAATCGTTGTAGCTATGCGAATCAGCTGGCCAACGTCGGCATGCGCAAATAGTGTTCATCCGTTTGTAATCTGATCCTATTCAGTCGCGTTCAAGATATTACGAGGCAAATATTTGCCAGATTTTATTTCGTTTCTATGGATCACCGTGGACCGTTTCGATGCTATTTTTCTTCTTTCAGACTTTGATCTGTTTGACCCGTGGATTTTTTACTTTGCAGAATTTCCGAACGTTTTGAGCAGCAGATGAATATGCGAGTACGTAACAGCGATTAACGATTTGAACGTAGAAACTGTTTACTTTACTTTGTGGAGATATTCGTTTTAATATCACGTGTACAAAGTGGGATTTTTTGTTGACATTTTTGCATTAGTAAACATTTACGTATCGTTTTTATTTTATTTTAATTTTTAAATATAGGTAGAAAAAGTTGTATCGTGTATAATTTACTCGATACGAAGAGACGACACGTAATTGGATCTAATTGGGTTATGCTTGATACGATCAAACCAAAATTTCTACGACACAATATCAAATCAATCTGATCATATTTTTCTAACCAAGCGAGTATTTAATCTGGCGTAGATCGAACAATTGACTCCTTAACGTACAAAGGTATGTGAGAAACATTTCTCATTTCTTTTCTTCCGTAATATATCATTTTCGACGTAGACGTCTTCTAAACACCGAAAATTCTACGTAATTTTACGTTGAGCCATATTAAATGGTATTTCTAACATACATCGAATGCTGTTTTATTTGTATGTATGTAAATGGTTAAGTAAGCAAAACGTCCTTTTCAGCGCGGTTCTTCCACTTACGAAAGGCGCAGAAAGATTCCCAAAATTAATAAAAAAAAGGTGAAAATTCTTACATGCATATCAATAAATTGGAAACTTTTCGTTAAACTAAATCGTATTTTCACTGCGCCGCTCGAGTTCTTTCGGAACTATACAAACTTTCAGAATGATCTAATAATACATTTTCGACAAACGAGGAAAAATCATCGAGCATCTATTACAACTAACATATTCTAAATATTTAAAATGTTAGGGCATTGCATCGTGTGTGGGTTACGAAAGAAAACTTAACTTCCGCTTTGTAACGCGAGGAGTTGAAAGTTTCCCTTCCTGGCTACGACAAAGTCGTTCGAATTTGCATGAAAAAGAGGACGGGGCTTTCGAGCAACTGGTATATAAGCTACTCCTCAAATAAATGCAAATTCTTCTTCGAAAGCCTCTCCCGATGAGAGGCTGGGAATTTGCTTACATAAATATGGTATTATTGCGCGGGAAAGTATTGCTTCATCGTCACATTCGCTGCTCGCAGCGCGTGTGCGCGTGAAATACACTAACTAACGTCCGAGAATTCAGCGCACCGGGGGTGGCATAAAATATTCATATTTAATGGTAATTTCCACGCTTCGTACTCAACGAACTTTCTTGCCGACGAGTTAATCCCCCTGATCCCCGAAATTTGCCGAATTCAACGTGAATCGAATGCACCGAGAACGCGTAAACACACGTACACACGTATTACAGAAATGTTAGCGAACCGTAAAATATCGTATGGTCGAAATAAACGACGGAAGAACTAACGGGACGTTAACATCGCTATGGAAATGGAAAAATTCATTAACGTAACGTGTATTTGTGTTCGGCGATTTATAGGAATCGAAATGAACTTTAACGTGATCGATTGCAAACAGTGATAAATATTAATGTTAGTATCTATGCCAATGAGCTTTATGGTATATCTCGTGTCTAAAATTTATCCCTGTGTACTTTATCGCAATTAGATCGTGGATATTTATATTTAAAACGCAGGATTATATTTTTGTTCAGGCTACTGAAAGAAATCTGAAGGTGGAAGGAAATGAGAGGTTTCTTTTAACGACGTATACTCTATTTCGGATATTTTATATATTTTATGCATTTTTGTATATATATTTTTGCTGTACGTATTACGAGCGTGTATCGTTGCATCTTTGAACTTTTCATAACCGCGTAAGAAGATCCCCCATTTATTCCTAGTAAGTTGTCAGAAAATGTTCGTCCCTTTCCTCTTTTGCCAAAAACTATCGAGCAATATTTAAAAAAGCGATGCAAAAGAGACAAAAAGATAACGATAGGAGAATTCTAAGAAACATTGATAAAAAAAATAGCGATGAGAGAAAATTGTTTAAATATTCTTTTATACGTACCGAAGCGTATTTGCGTTCAAACATGCATTCGTCGAGTCTTTTCTGTCTGCCGCATTACGTTTCATTTACGACCACGATGAACGCTCTTTCAATCGTACGAACAAACTACGCACAATACTAAAACGTACTAGAAACGAGCATATGTGGAATAAAAAAGAAACACGCGTGAAAGGTCGCTCGCGTAAGGTTTAACTGGAGACTTTCGAAATAATTGATTACGGCCGGTTTTCGGGCTCAATCGATAATTGGCTGACACAGAGGGTACAAAAACAATTACCAGGCAGGATTAGGGATTGGCGTGCCGTGTGCCGGGATATAGAAGGAACTGTGGTGGTTGATGGCGGCGGTGGTGGTGGCGTGCCAAGAGATAGTAAGCACCGACCGACTATGCACCGTGTAGCCCCAATCGGATGATCGGAAACACGGATTTCAGACTCCTGCGGGGACTAAGGGCTGCAACTTCATCGACACACCCTATTTCACACCGATCGTCCTTGGATTCCTCAAAATCATCGGCTGCGTAACGCGATCAATTTTAAGAGCGCTGTAGAATTTACCACGATCGCGATACAATCGATCGCGCGTTTCTTCCACGCGTGCAAACGGTGTAATTTCAATCGAACGCGATAGAAGCTGCGGCCAGGAGATTCTCGCGTTGCCTGTAATTTTCAGGATGACCAAACACAATATCGAAAAGCTGTAAACGCGAATACTTCTAAGTTAATCGTGGATAACATTTAGAACGATATTAAATCCACGCTGACGAGCTAATTATTAAACGCGGAAGATCTAATAACCAATTCATATAATTACACACAGAACCGCGAAATTGCGACCCGATATTTTCACTTATCTGCCGCGGAATACCTTGCGCTCTTACGGTATTCATTTCCCAATTTCCTGCGAGTCGGACGTTACCAAAATAACGAGGGATTTAAATTGCAAATATATGGAAGTCCGAGGGAGGTGACGCTCTCGTCCGATCCGGGATGACCTCGGCGAAGAATTCACAGCGTGGAAAAATTCGACGATGGGCGAGCTAGCACATCGAACCGTCCTCAACCTCTTCGTCCTCGATCGCGGCCTATATCATTTCACTATCAAGCCGGGACATCGAGGGCATAAAAAGGGCTTTCGATGACACTTCTGGTTACCTTCCTCGCCACTTCGCAAAGTTGGTCCACCGATATTGGCCCAATTCGAAAACGGCCAGACCCTCGGAAGGGAAATGGATCTTGGCAAGAGGCTGCGCCAGAATCGAATCAGACCTAATCCAGCTGACCACAACGATTTCACCCTTCTCTGACCATCGGCAGAATCGAAACCCACGAAATCTACGGTGTTTCAGTTTCATGACCTAGCTCGTACGATTTACACCGAAGCTTCGGTTTTCGGTCAATACAACGGTAATTTATCGTGCAAAGAGCTCTGATACGCCGTTAAAGCAATTGTAATAAATCGCCGGACGCGATGGCGCGGGCAGCGCGCGCGATAAAACACCCGGCCGAAAATCTCGATTCACCGATCTAATCTATTTCGTGCCGATTGCTTCGTTATTGTTTTCGCTTCGCTACCGCTGCTTCGTTAATTTTAGCCGCCACTTTTAACCGCAGATCCTCTCGACTGTTTGAAATCTGTTATCAACAAGGGGAAACGTGCTTGTATCTTGCTATGTTTCCAGATTGTACGAGATTATATCAGATGGAATCTATCAGATTTTCACAAGGTTACGTTGTCGTACATGTCGTGCATCCATTTCGCATTCACCTTTAAGCGTCTTTTCATTTTATAAATTGGTAGAGATAACACGATTCGATCGTACTATTTGATATTACATTCAAAAGACACGAGGATCGTATGTAACCGTTACAAGCGCAATATGAAAAATCGCCAATATCTGGTTAACACGAAATAACTCGTCCTTTTAGTAGAACAACGATCACGTGCAAGTTGTACGACTCATTGTCGGAAAAGGAACTAAACTTCGTCTTACGGTAAGTAAGATACGTCAGTGTATCCCGTAACGAATTCTCTAGCAAATTCTCCACGCAATACCGCGTTATCTTCGAGTCACCGGTGACCGGAAGCGACGTTCACCGGGTGAGTAGCAAACGCGTTGGAACGCCGCGTCACGTTGGAAAACCGATATACAAGTCACTCTTCCCGAACAATTCACGGCTCAAATTCGCCGTTCGCGCGCGAAACAATCGGAATAACCGGAGACCAAAGTCGAGACGTCGCAAACCTCGAAGCCGTCCGTCCGTGTTTCGCTGTTTGTAGGCGTTCAGCTTCTCTAAGCTGCACAGATAACGTCGCCACGTCCTCCGTACATTGTTCCACGAGTTTAAACAGATTACGCCCAGCGCTGTTTAAACGTAAATTGCTGCTCTAACTGCGCGCCACCGTCGAAGGACCACCGCAACTCCCGCTTCTTGTTCAATCTACGAAATGCAAGCGCAAGACGAGCACCGACTCGAAACTTTCCGCACGAGCCACGAGATTTATTTGTTTGCCCCTTATTGAGAATATTATACGCGCGATAATATCTAGGTTGAGGTAACACGATCTTGCGGAGAGAGGGAAGATGTGAATTACATTGGACTTGGTAATTAATGTTTGCCGAGCGATATAATATAGGGGGAATTAAAACAGTTAGATTAGATTTTTAATATATTGCGGGAGAATTTCATTTAATTCCTCGGTGTAATGTTAGAGTGGCCCCGGACGAACAATAATATCTTAATATCTCAAGATTTGTTGATAAATACTGACAATGCTGATTCGACGATATATCTCGATCCTTTAAATCGAGAATCTTGAAATATTGAGAATATATCGATAATCTGAGAACGTTCTTCGATTTACGTATTAAGCGTTATCAGTAAAATTATTTTGACAACAGAAACAGGTAAGAAAGAACAACATCCGAACCACAGAGAGGGAGCAAGAAATCTTGCAATTTAATATTACGATACGTAGGGTAAACGGATGAATGAACCTTCACCTTCAGGATTCCCATCATCTTTTTGATCTTACCTATCATCTCTCTCTCTCTCTCTCTCTCTCTATTTCTACTGTTGTATAGGGAAAATCATGTCAGAAATACAAGGTACAAAGTAAAAAAGTACCAAAGTACTATGTACGTACCATTATAACAATCCATGGTTTGTAGTTTAAAAATCGTGCGATTTCAAATATCGTACGAATAAAGTATAATAATGATATTCCAATAATAAAATATGAAATATAAAATCATCTCGTAAGCGTGCGTGCATTTGGAAATGATCAATTTCTATGTACGTATATAATATCGTGATATGCGTTGTCTGCGATACATATTATGTAATGATACTCGTTTTAATTTCAAACAATCGATATAAATGCATAAAACTTGTCGAAACTGCTAAATAATTTTAATGCTCGATTTTCTGAATTACGCATAATCACTTTGCGCAGAAGCTGCATTTTAGATGAAAGTACGATTCGTTGTGTTTTTACTATTTAATGATACCTACCATAATATTACGCTCTTTATACCGAGGATTATGACATCGTCTATTCAAATCAGTTATAAGAAATTATGTATTCATCGATGAATAAGTTATCCGATGTTCCAGAATCTCATCTCTCTGAAATTATACATTTAACGTACGACATTTCTCTCGTCGTTTTAAACGATCTATTTCTTTCGTAAAAACTGTGTATCGATAATGCATCGAAACATGGCAACTTTCGTATCGAGATATTTATTAAATAAATAAATTATTAAATAAAAGTCCTCTGCAACATCTGACATGGATAATTAAAGCAAGATTCATTGATCGAAATGTCAACAAGTCCTAATAAACTGTACCGTATTCGAGTACAAGACACATTTAACAGTTTGTTATTACAATTAATTATCATAGTGCAGTTAAATTCACAACTCTGCAGTTCAAACAATCCCATTGCCTCGCTCATGACGTTTAAACATCGTCGAAACCACCTTAAACGTCTCATCTCCGTAAAACGAAAATGTCATCAGCGAAATGTTCTTCGATACGCTACGTCGCTAGTTTAAGGAAGAATCAACGGTTAAACGTAACTGCCAAGATTAATAATCACTTACAGTCTATTTTCTTAAACGGTTCAGTGTTAAACAGATTCCAGTGAAATATTTACCCGGCATATTGTAGCATTCGATACTTGATATTATCTTTTTACTTTCTATCTCTTTCGCGGCAGAATTTCTTCGTCCGAGGAAGATTATTTTTTATTAATTACTAATAACTCACTGAAATTTGAAACTGTTTTTATCGAATGAAATTACAGTTTGATTCAAGCGCGAAAAGGTTATTTTCAGAGACGAACGCAGGCGACGTTCTATTCCAGAATCGTGTTAGGTGATCGCTCCAACGTCTTCTCCTATTATATGCGTTTTACTCGTTTTTGCAACTTTCGGATCTCTCATAAATGAACAAATATTCGTGATCTATTTCTGAAAGTCTTCTATTATATTAACCGCACAGCATGACTTTTATTACGACGTCAAACTACACGATAGACGTTCTAATGTTTAAACTCGGCGAGAAGATGAAAGACTAAAGATAGGTTCTTTGAAAATGAAGATCCTCCGAAAGATCTATGAATCCGATAAGATACCGTGTTCTATCACGAAATACTTTTCCCCGGCGATGATACGAGGATCGTGAATCGGAAACGTTGGCAGAAGGAAAACGTTTTTGGTGCTAGTTCAAAGGTAACGGGACAGCGATTTGTTCGATGCAAAGCGCGTAGAACTGCGAAATGGTCGACAGAGAACATTGACAGGCAATAAGCAATTCCGCAGGGATCTGATCCATTAGAGCGGGCAAACGCGACACAATCTGACTCGCTTATCGCTTCGATTCGCTGGAACAAATTCATGTCGGCCTTCTCGTTTCTTACTTATTCGATTAGAAGCGTGTTAGGGGAGCGTGTTTTAGAAAATCGAGAAAAATAGGAGAAAAAACGCGACTATCGTCCAACGAGACACGAAACGTTTAATGTCAACAGCGAAATATCGCGAATCGATTAAACCTGTTTGTCTTTTTTTTTTTTTTTTTGCAACGCGTCGAATTCATTTCGACGAAAAAACGTGTGTTCGATTCCTTTGACGCAACGTTACACGAGCGTGATTATAATTTTGAAAAGTTTTTCCAATGGAAGCAAACAAATTGACCTTTACAGCAAGCGTTAATATAAACCGTTTGCTGTGTGACGGGATGCATTGTAAGTCAAACGGATGCGCGTAACAAATCTGAAAAACGATATATTTTTCAATATACTTTTTTTTCACCCGAATATCGATTACTGCAAAATTAATCTGGCTTTTCATTTTTGTTTGCCTCGACGTTCGCTCTGTTGAATGTTTTGTTTCAATTACAGCTTATAAACACCGTTGCGCTTTTTAATTCTCGCGTTAAAAAGTCGTTTTGATGTTTTATACGTATCTACGCTTGCCGTGTGGCCTTTTTGAGATAACGAAGCTTTTGTTGCTCCGAACTGTCACGATAAATCGAATACTGTGAGAAATTTATCGCTTTACACAAATAATGTTTCGTAAAAGTAATATATCTGCGGTTAGAAAATAATCCAATTTTTATAAACGTTATACGCACGTGTATCGCTAAAGTGTACTTGACAAACGAACTTCGTTCTTAAAATCTCTAGAATAAAATAATTGATAATTGTAACGTCGATGAATGAATATCGAGCACAAATTATCGAATCTAACAGGAGATAAAGCGGCGTTAACAAATTCCACTTATAAACGAAAGTGTCGCAGCATACGGAGGTTTACGAAATCAATGCTATTTCGAATATTATCCTGGTAAATTTCTTTCAGCGAGAGTAACACAATCCTCTCGTACGGAGACTTCGCGGCACTCTTTTTTTTTTTTTTTTTTTTAACGAAGTTTCATTGGAATGAAACGAACGACGAAAAAGAAGCTCTGTTCAGAACAAAAGTTGCGATAACACAGGCAGAAAAGAATCTTTGCTGTATCGTCACACATAACGAAATCAACGTCGAACAACTCGATATCCACGCGCCGCGCCGGTAGCAAGCCCCGAAGCGGAACGCGAGAAGCTGACTCGCGAACGAGATTGCCGTGACAAGAGCCCGTATATTTTATGTTACTCGCTTTACGATTGCGCGGGATTAACGGTACGACACGCCACTTATGCGCGGCTTTATGGTTGCATACGAGCAATGCCAACGACTTTGTTCATGTTTGACGCCGGCTCTCTGGAAAAAATGCTTCCGTAGAGCAGAATTAGTCACGGCTGGTGCTCTTTACGCGGCTTTGCCGCCTGTACGCTAACACACTACGGCAATGGGCAACGTAAAACATATACTGTCTCGTTTCATATTTAACGCACTTCGTATCATTGTAAACCATCGCCCGTGGTACATAGAGCAGCTGATACAAATTTTAAGAAGCGTGTAAAACTATTGTTTGCAATATCGCTAAAGCAAGGTAAATGCATCTCTGTGTATCGGTATTTAGGTTTCTTTTAATATATAATTTTCGTTTATAAGGATCAACGATTAGATTAAAATAATCAACTAAACTAATCTGTATATGTCATAAAAATATCTATGTGTTAAGCGGTTACCAGATTAAAATTCTATAAAGATACTTGTACTTTTTTAGATATTTCATGCGCATCGATAGATTTTGCACACGTTACGTGCAATTACTTAAAGTATTTCAATATGTTAGAATCAAACGTCCTGCTTTGAATCTCTTACAAATAATTGATTACATTTCCACTTCTGCGTGTCGAAGGTACGTTTAGTCTTAATTTTCTTAGCGCCGAAGCTACGACGAAGAAGGTTTTTTACCTTTTACTCGCTGGTGAAGCTTAGGCGACGTTATCCAAGAACGGAGCTGAACGAGTAAAGAGTTGAAAGACGACGCTGGTCCATGGAGAACGCGGAAGATCCAATTTCCCGGACTGGCGAACGAGAGTGGGAAATTGAAAAGACGCGATTCATTGTATAATACTTGGTTTTTGAAACAGCGAACTTCAAATCGATGGTTGCTATTTTATTACGCTCGTTTATTAATTCTAACGCTGAATTTAGTTTTATTTTAACCAAACGTTTGTCGCTTCGTTGTTTCGGTAATATATATGTGTAATAATACACGTAGTTAAATATGCTGTACATACACGAATGATTATAATTACAGTGATGCGACAAAAGGAAGTAGCTACAGACACGTACATATCTTTTATACAGATATACGATAAATATTTATTTCCATTTCAGTGAAAGTCGTTCGAATAACGTTGATCCTTCGATGACTTGGTCGTATTTAGTTAAGTTTGCTCTAATGTGGACCAATTAGATTACTCTGTACAGTTAACGAAAACTGTACTAATAATGTTTCAAACTATATTTCTATCTTTGTTCTCCAATTCTGGCTCGCTGTACTATTTCTCCCTTATATTTGTTTCGATAAATGGAGTGACATTAAATTATCGTACAATTCCCTTGGCGAAGTACACGAAATGATACAATTCCTGTCTACAAATGACACGTACTGCTTAATATCTAATTATCCAGAAAAATAAAAGTAGGAAAGGGGAATAATGAAAGGTAGCAGGGTATAGTAAAGTAAATAACACTATCTAGGAACGAAGAATAAACTAAGTAAAAAGTAGAGGTAAACTAATTGTAAGCAAAGACAGCTAAAGAATAGTAAGCTACCGTAGAAAAGAAGAATTCAAAGGATAAGAATAAAAAAGGGAAAAGTAGAATAAAAATCCGGGTCCTTATACATTTAGAGAATATAATGAATAAAAAAAAGATACAAAAGCAACAGCGTTAAAAATAATCGTCTTAGACCAACTTCTATACACTCTGTGCACACGCGTGCACCACTTTATCATCGTACTACATACACATCGCCACAAACGATGTTATATCCAGGGAACGGAAAAGAAAGCAGATCGATAAAAAACAATGAGTATATAATAAGGATAAAAAATAAAGGAGGAGAATCATAAATTACGTTGACATTGGCTAGCGTAATCGCACGATCGGGCACGAAAGTTCGCAGGTCCGATCAACAGCATGCGAGCAAGCTCAATAATTTTCCCAGTTAACAGGAGAACTGGAATTTAAGCGTTACATAAAATGGATTTACAAACGCGTATTATTTCATTATGTAACTCCTGTGTCGCGTCGGCAAAGTACAACGTGGAAAATATATCCGCGTTAATCCCATAAATTCGAGACCGACGAAATCCGCCCCACCGTCAAGTTGAAATTTGAATTACCACCGACGAATATCTGTAAACGTGTTATTTTATGGTAATGCTAAAACGCGTCTACAAAAGGAATACCGTTGACCGGATAAATCGACGTCCTTTGCCATTTCTGTTTGTTCTCGAATTTATATCAATACCGGGCCACCAAGCATTAAAATACAAAATTTCAGCCAAAGAGATCGAAATGAAAAGTATCTGAAAAATGTATACCGAAGAGAACGCAGACGTTTATGCATTTATGGGAAGTTTCAAGGTGTACAAATCTACGGAAACTCAAAGAGATTGAGATATATACTCAAGTTTCAAAGAATCGCGTTGCTTATGGGGTGGTACAATTTGCATAGAAAATAACTAAAAGGAAGTACTTATTTGTTACAATAAATTTCAGGACCAAAATTTAATAACAACACAATTTTGGTAATACGCGATTCGTTGACAATTTATCGGATTTTGAAATTTCTCTTTTACGAAAAAGAAGCAACGTGACTCGTCGTGTGTTTGCTACGTGAACTTCATATACGACAAATCGTCGAGAATGATCAAAAGTACACCGTTGAAAATTTAAAAAATTTGTTTAAAAAGCGACGTTTCTCGATTTTGCTAGCACGCGAACGGGCAAATACGAGTATTTAGCGATTCGACAAGAAAGAAGGAAGAAAAGGAAAAAAAGAAAGAGTAGCGAGTTCAAGCGAGATGAATACGGTTGGTCGCATTTTCGAGCATAAAGATTTCCGTGAAAAGCGGAGCGCTCGTTTTCAACGGGCAAAGCAAGATGCAACGAACGAAGGGTTCTAAGAATGGAACTGACACCTGGAGAAGTATGGCAGAAAAAAAGTGTCGAAGACAAAGAATAAGGTAAGAAGTATGGGGAGAGACGAATGCAAGTTTCAAAGGGTCTGACTGTCATTACTGTTAAGCGCACAAACAAGAGACTGTCCACGAAGACGGATCCGATCTGCCTTTGGAACTTCGGCCTGGTTGTGCTTCGCGAGGTGTCATGAACAGAAATATAATCTGCTTTAACGTGTCTGTATTAAGTATGAAAATAACTACACGAAGCAAAGATATAGGACGCGTAGGTGGTTAAGCCTCGTTTATATTAGTCAAGCTACTTGAATTCAAGCAATACGAGCGCGCTTTATCAATGCGAATTTCAAATCGGTTCGATCGAAGTAATTTGACTAATCTAAACGAAACTTTAATGTCAGATTTTTTCTTATAATATCATCGGTGAATTACTTTTTTGTTCGAAGAATGATAGTTGGAAATAATTAAGCGTATCTTAACGGTCCTAGCGCGGGTGCTTAACAGTAGACTGCGAATGTTTACGTCAATTCGGATTTTTATAAATATAATTAAAAAAATCAGATTCTAAACAGGGATTTGTTGCATCGTTTAAATATCACAGCTACTCCTTTAGTTTAAATATTTTGTACACTCTTGTATAATATGCGCGTTCTGTAGACAATCGCACATTTAAATTTTCAATTTCCATCCAGTGATTACTTTTTATCGTACAGAATTCCAACTTTTAAATAATACTCCGTTGAATAATGATGTCTAGAAAAATTCACTCGTTTTATCGACAATGAGAAATATTTCATGATATATCAATTTTCTCAACATCGTCCGTCTTTCTACTTTTATATACGAGATATTACGAAGAAAATGTGCATTCTTGTTTATAAAACAGACGCGTCTATACCCTACTTAAATGTATTACCGTACATAAGAAAAATTGAGATTACAGGAAAATAGACTTATGTTTCTTACCCTTAACTAAGTAAGAAATACAACCGGCTATACAGTAGGTTAACGCACTGTGTACGAATCTTGAGGGGGAAAAAAATTTCTCTACAAACTTCAACGACAATAAGGAACAATGAGAGGAATTAATTATGCGAAAGATTATTCTTTAGATCCCATTCGTATAATGGCAGCTCGATCGGTAACATATCGCGTCACAAAGAAGGATACTGTAATTAAATTGGTTAGAACGGGTATTCAGAGAGAAAGAGAGAGGGGAGGGAGAGAGAGAGAGAGAAAGCAGCCCGAGGGCTCGATTTGAAATTGAATTCGCTGAAATAAGCGGAACCCCTTCTGTTATCGATTACGCCGGATAACGATCTGCCTCTGTGAACAGCCAACCTCTTTATACGTAAACGTGACTTTAATTCTTAGAGCGTCGAATGGAACCTGCTCTTTCATCCTAGCTTTTTCTTCGAGAAAAATTGCGATCTTACGTTCCTATGTCAATCTCGCGAGGCGAAATAGATATACGTAGTTAGCACGCCGATGTCACGATAATTGTAACCTATTCTCTTGTCGAGTTTCCAAGTTTCCGCTAAATATTTTTTTACCACGTCGAAACGCAAATTCTTAATTGAACGCAGTGAAGTATTCTTGAAAAGACTACGAATTATTTAGCAATCAATAAGAACGATCAACAAGAATCAGAATTGACACGATACATCTGAATAAAGAATTAATGCTTTTGATGTAGGATTCGTCGTTGAATAATCTTTAACGATAAAATTATCGACATACATTATATTTCCAAATTTACTCTACATAGATAATTACAATTAAAATAGTACAATGAATACAAATAGACATGTACAATTGTTTCTACTTGGTAAAAGTCAATATTAATCTCGCTGAAAGCACCTGTATGGTTTCGATAATTAGCGTTTACGTACAAAAGCAAAACATTCGAAATTTCGCAGATTCGACTATTCGATTAAGAATCGTGATGTTAAATAATCCTATTTAAACGTGAAAATTCGATAGTAACATTCGATAGTAACTGCATAACGTAACATCTAGATAACACCGCATTCTACAAACCTTCGATCAAACTCCGCTATCGTAAATAAAAATCGACGTTCAATTTCGTAGCTTTTCGCAATTGCGGTCAAGATCAAGCAAAATGTCGATACAAAACGTAGCAAAAGGAGAAGCTCGCTCAAACGGAAGGAGAATAACAAGCGTGATGTAAATTAGTCGAAATAAAAGCACGCGAAACGTAGAACGTCTGTGCGCGATGCATATTCACATCTCTGGCGCACAAAGGAGCGTGAACGCGAATTTCGACAGCGGCGAGCATTTTATTATCACAGCGATTCGTTAATCACGCGCCTTGGTCTGCGCCCGACTTCAAAACTATGAGCTAATTACGGCAACGTAATTAAGTAATTAACTATCTGCCGTAGGAGGTTGGCAAAGCGACCTCGCTACCTTAACTCGCACAACGAACGTGTACACGCGTACATTCGTACATGATAACTACGCTCACGCGCGCGCGCGCATACGCGCACACGTGCACATGAATATAACAGTTCGTACAATTCCCAGGATTCGTCCTGCAGTCACGCAATTAAACCGTCCCATTATTCGAGCACATCTGCGTACATAAATGCGCGTAATTTTGCTCGTTCGAGAGGCGACGATAATAATTGCGGATAAATATTCGCGATTAAGGGTGTAATTTCAGCGAGGTGGCCGGACAGGAAGCGGAACCGAGGCGAATGCGCGATATTCTCGCGTGACGTTTCTCGCGCCCGACAGTACCTTGGTAAAAGTGTACCCGCATCGCTTAGTCGAGGGGCCGACGAATTTTGCGATGAATTTGAAGCCGACGCGGCGGACCGCGATGGCCTTGTTTCCGCGAACTTTGGATGTTCGCTGTTGAAACTTAAATTAATACTTGCGCCGGCATGCCGCCGGGATGGTAAGCGGATTTAAATTGTGCCAGGAAAAAAAATTTCGCCGCGGTGAAAATAAAGAAGCTCGATTTGCGTGCTTGCCGGCCGCTTGCCACTGTTCGTTAAGTTAGAACGCTTGTTCTTTGTTCGGTTGAAAAAATGACGGGACTCTTGTACGTACGCGACGTGTCAAGTAGATATTGAATTGATCTGCGGGCTTCTTCCTAATTGAAAGAAGAAAAACTGATCGCTTTTAGCGAAGTAGTAGTAGTAGTGGTAAGGCCAGCAGTAGACGGTTGTTTCTTACTCTTCAGCCGTGTTTATTTAAAATATGTTTGCGAACATTAATGGAACACGTAGCTGTTGCGTTTTCTTTATATATTTCTAGAACCACGCTTAAACAAAACGATATTAAACGTACACAGATGCGACGCTCGAAATAGTAGCGGTGTATCTACAGTCTTATTAAAAACGATACCATAGCACGTACATCATCGAGACAGTTTCAAGGTATTAGTATAAACACGTAAAAAAACAGCGATAAAGCTACAATTTTCAAGTACATTTCCATCACTTTCACCGCTTCGTTGCTCGACGAATATTACAAATTTGTATCGAAATCCACTCATTGGCGCTCGCTTCGCGGCAAGTGAAAACCACCACGTTCCACTAAAACTACCGAGAAAAATCCTTCGCGATATGTATACGAATCGAAACGAGAGGTTGGTAATTTGAAGTGACTCGAGCGACGCGAGAAAATAAGAGAGGGAGCAGATCGCACAATAGACGCGTCACGCCCAATTATCCGAGCACGATGTTTGCCGGCGACACGTTCAACGATTAGCCCGCAATAATTAAACGCTGATAATCAGCGTTTCTGCGAGAAGACGGAGTGTGGTCGGGGATTAGAGAATCATGGGGGATAGAAATGGGAGAGAGAGACACTTAATCGTTAATTAATTCGCTTGACGTCGGGGTGACGTTAGCTCGACGCATAGGAGCCGGATGAAAATTATGCGTGGTCGTGCGACGACGCGACGAGGCAATAAAGTGCTCAACCAGCGAGCACCGCCTATCGTGAATATCGGTGGCCGCGCTGGGAAAGTGTTCTTTAATGCATGTGCACGATCGAGCGAGGCAAGTTTACAGCGCTGGCTCACGGCACGCTTCGACCACGCGAGCCACGAAACCCGCCGTCCTTTCCTCTTGGTGAAACAGACCGGGTCGCACGGTGAGACCGGCAGCACGCGAGGCGCGTGATCCATCGTCGACTCTACGGATCCGAGGAATCGAACGACACGTCCGCCTGATAACGAATCGCCGCCACCTTTCTACCATTCGCGCAATTATTCAATGAAAACGGAGCCGAGATAGACTCGGCGAAGTCACGATTCCAACCATACCACCTCGCCAATGCTTGAAAATTTCATGGATACATTCCTTGCTCCGGAAACGAGAGGTATAAATTTGTGCGTTCGTTCGGGATAATTCGTCTCCGAAGACGATGCTGCGATCTCTTGTGGACTATGTAAGGACTAACTATGTAGAAAGGGTCTCGGGTATTTTTAAAACTTTTTTAATCGGAACTTGGGGCCTGAGTCGCGTGTCAGGATACTGGAAATAAGATGTTGTTATTGGATTATTTGTTTCTTACTTGGGATAATAGATGAAAATGGAAGCGTAAGTTTATATCATCGAGGAGATGATATTATTGTTTTCGAGCTTGATAAATGGTCACGATGACCTAACTTGCTGCTTTACACAACATTTTTGCCATTGTTGTTCCAGGTACCGAATGTATCGCTCGAGGTCATGAAAACTTTAACTTAGTTGACTAATAAAAATGAACGGGTTGTACTTTTAGAGATCGAAGTACTCGATCCAACGTTACACGGGTGACCACTTTGCGTGGTAGTCGATCGTCGATAATCGCATACTCTATCAGAATTCTTACCGGTGTCGACAAAAAATACCTTCTTAGAAAAAGAACGATCGACCAAAGAAAGGCCGAGAAAAAGAATGTGACTGAACGTAAAAATAAATCAACGAAATAAGTATGAAATTAAGTACGTCTTAAAAAGGCAGAAAAAGTAAGAAATTTATATATTCATCGTTAAAGTTCTACGTCGTTCAAGTGTACCATTATTGTAACTATGTCAAATAATTACTGTCAGTTATGTCGAGTGTATAAGTAAAAAACCATGCCACGCGCGTAACACATCGATGAGCGTGTGTCGAAACTCTCGCTGGAAGGCTAAAAAAGTTTGTCGACGAATGACGTCGACGGTATTTCAAAAAGGTGACGCGTCCAACGTTCTTCGACTTTTACCGAATTTTTGTCTTATTTTCGCTAGTCAGTTCGCGCATTTTCAAACGAGCGTAACCTCGACTCGAAGAGCTTTCAGATTAGCAGCACCGAGAACTCTCGTGGAAACTCTCGTTTCAAGTATGTCGTAATACGATAGGACGATCACACATTCGAGAATACTCGCGATAATCGCAACAGGATCGCCGGAATATACGATCCTCCTGGTCGCTCTACTTAAGAGAATTGCTTGTAAGCTTCTTTCGGATGAAATCGTTCAATGACAAAATATCGTATTAAAAGAGAACGTTACTAGCGATGATAAAAAACAGTAAGCAAGAAAATAAAAGAACGCCTACGAAAAAATTTGTTAAATTGATATTTATAACACACATCCACGTTTAAAATACAATTATGAAAAAATTCATTTCTCGACTTTCTTGGAATCTAGCATTGAGAAATATGCCTCTTGTATTCTTAGACGTTATAGATTTTTATTTCGACTGATAATTTCAAACTGAATTAAATTAAAGTATAAATTTTGGGGTTTGCCACTATAAATACAGACACGGACGAAGTATTGCGTACTTATCTAAATTACAAATTATAGCATTGAAAAGTTTAGTCAAGAGCTTGGCCAGTCCAACCGAAAGGTACGCGATCTCAGGCAGAGCAAGCTTGCAAATTTTTACTTCGAGTAATAATTACGAAGCAAACGAAATTATATTTGGTACAAGGATTTCCTGCATTTATATTCTCGTCATCGTAACTATACGAACATAATCGTGTAACAACATTTCGCTTTATCGCAGGATAGTCGTTGAATTATTACCTCACGAAACGTACAGCAATACGATATCTCTTTATTAAACCGGGAATTAACGCATTACATTTAACAACTTTTTCTCACCTCGACCTATTCCCTTTCGTCCATTTCTCGAACATTTACATCGAATCGGCCGGCACGGCGTTCTTCGAATCGCCGCAGGCGATCTAAACGCGTCGCGAAAAGTGCAGAACGTGTTGTAATTGGGGAGAGACGGGCTCGATCGAGTGTTTATACGAATGAAAAGAACGTTAAAAACGCATTTCAGCGCGGCTTAAAATCGATACTCTCCTCGGTTATGCCGGCTGAATGCTGAATTAGTCGGAACGAAAATAAACGCACGGCGTGCAACGCGCGGTAAACGCGTTTCCGCCGGGGCTTTGTTGTTTTAGCAAGCTTTTCGACGGAGGTGAAATGAATTTTCGTATTATTCGCGACGCATACCGATAAGTTCATCCGCGAGTGTTCGACTTTCCAGGTATTTAAAAATACGTACCGATCAACAGCGGATAGGGAAGAGAAACGACGATCGTTCGATTGAACGAACCATCGCGATGCGTTTTAATATCGCGATCGTGAAATTGCCAACTCGATGAATCGGACAATTTTAACGCCGAAACAAATTCCTTCGAACGTTCCCATTTATTGGAAATTAATTATCATCCATCGAAATGGCGATTTCCGTAAAGATGCTTTCGTCTGATTTAATCGTTGCTGTGTCAGAGAGATAAAACAGGATTACCGATCGAAAATGAATTAAGTTTGCCAAGTCGACGTTCTATCGACTCGGTCATGCTGTTTTCAGTTTGTCGCAGCATCAGCACTGTCGCAGTATCAGCACGACGAGCAAACAGTATCGAAAACATCCCTCGATCTTACCTTATCTCTCTCCAACAATCGCAAAAACGACAAATTCAAAATTCCAGTCAATGAAATACCCTAAATTCGAGAAAGTTGAATCAACGTAACGAATATTCAGACAACGACGACAAACTTAGCGAAAGTGGAACAAATATTTCAACGCGCCTATAATTCGCCCGACGAAGCACGCCTTATCGCGCATTCCGAACTGCGAAAATACACCTTCCGATCGAGAAGATGTTTCGATTCTGTTAGGTTGATAGATCGCGCGAGATCACTGCCAGTCGTTTCAGGGAGACAACTAGGAGTTTTCTGCGTTTTTAGTCGCAGCACGATGAATATTCAGATAACCGGAGGGTATCCAGAAAGTTTACCCTCTCGGTGAATTCGTACGGCCAAACTTTCCACGGCATCGATATTCTGTTGCGGTAAATGCAGTCGACCCACTCGCCGACGACTGTATTTGCATCTAGTGGCATTTACGATCGCGAGAGCTGAAACTCGCGGCCGAAAATATATTTACGACGAAAAGGCGGTGGTTCCCCAGTCATTGTCGCGCCAACCATTCCGGATCAATCATTTCTCGCTGTTTTCTCGTAAAATTGCACACCTGTGAGATGTCGCGATTATTCGGCGTTTCAAAGCTTATTATACCATTCGTGAAAACGTTACACTCGTTCATTCCGATAGAAAGAGTCTGACAACGTCTTCGAACGAAGTCTTAGTCATAATTTTGCTTCGTAGTTCGCTTGAACTTTGAAAACGTAGTTAAGTAAAATTAGAAATTAGATATTTATCTCTCTATTGTATTAATTTCTTAGCGTTGTGACAATTTAACGCTATCTTTGCTTTTCTATTTAAACATTCTTAATCTTTTAAAAAAACTTCTTAAATCTAAATTCGTATTTATGAATTTATTTCCATTTCTTCGGCATTTTCGATTCAAGCTACTTCGTTTTTGATAGTAATTAATGTTCCACTACGTTCGAAATGATATAACTTTGTTAAAAATTTGTCAAGCGATTAATTTTTTACTAAGCGTGGTAGAAAAATATATTTGTTCGTTATTCTTGACATACTTTGAATACGACTCATTTAGGAAGATAATATAATTGCGAAGAGTACAGAAGAATCGGCGTACGAGAAGGGAAACGCTATTAAAATGTAGGAGCGTACACGAACGGAGAATAAAAATCGGTTCGGGAATTTTCCACGTTGCCGTGCATTAATCATTTATCGAAATACGCAGAGGACAAACTTTTTCAATACCGCGCTCGTTTCAATGGCACAATAATATCGTTCCATCTGTCCAGACTCCTTAAGAGCGGCAGTTTCTCCTTTCCTCCGACCTTATCCTCCTCCATTCTTTTCTTTCGTTTTTCCTCCTCTTCTTTTCTCACGGATTTACGGGGTTTTCGCCTGCTCGGTTATTACATACCCCGTGGCAAAGTTCACGAATCCAATAAACGGCTGGATACAGCTCTTCGAGCTGTATCCGGAAGCTCGCTCCGGATTCCTCGTCACGATCAACGCCGAAAGAACGGTCCTCACGTAATGGTACCTTCTTGTCGACGTTCGGACGAGGAATTTCTTTTCTTACTATCGACACTATGTGTCCTCGAGACGTCGAAACAAAGACGTACTACGGAAAATACCGAAACCAGAAGGTTCGGGAGGTCGATAAGAGAACCGCAGAATTCTTTGTTACAGTGGTTCGTGAAACTATAGAAAATCATACATTGCGCGTGTTGTATAAAATATTTGGAAATTTCATTGGTACTGTAACGAGACACTGCTATTACGATTATATTGCCAGAATGTGAAACCAAAAATAAATAAGCAGACCCAAAAATTTCAATAACCTGCATGTCAGGAAAAATAATAACGATAAGTTTGCATTTCGCGATTAATAGTATCAGAGATATAGGTTTTACGGAATATCGCGTCTCGGTACGTAATCGCAATCGCAATTTCCAACTAGTCATCAGTAACAGTCGATATTGGAAGTTATAGCGATGTCTGGAAGTACAGTACGAAATACCTCGACGTCAGTAGAATAGCAAGCGCATGATCAGACATCAAGCGATGCATGATCGGTTAGAGCGGAGAGCGATTAAAACGGGAGTCTATTCTATGCTCGCGAAAGGTGTGCTGCGAGTGTTCCAATACTCTCGTAGGCTATCGTATATGAAACGAAGGACGCGTGGAACGAGTAGGAGCAGAAATCGCTCAATGATACGCAGTTGTATCGCTAAGAAATTCATCCAGTTCCTTTTCCTTTCCCGTCTTTGGAGTTTTTGCCAATTTCGAAAACTCTACGAGTACGAGCGTGAGATAACGTCGTAACGGAACTTCGTCACGGAATTGATAACGCGTTCGTTAGATTTTCGTTTCGAACCGGCATTCCCTCTTTTATCACCGTGTCCCGTTCTCCTCGTTCCGGCTACGATCCTTTGAAAATTCTATCCTCGCTATTGCGGCCGAATCTAAACCGCAATTCGATTGCCGGTAACGTACAGAATTCGCACCGCAACTCGATTCCACCAACACTAGTTTTCTACGTTACATATTCCGCGGACGTTTAATCAATGCCCGGTGTCCTGTGTAAACGCGTTAAAGGGAGAATGATCGTTGTTGTGGCGCAGTGACAGGGATGGGATGAACGAGGACCCCGATCGGGTCGTTGGCATTTCAAGCCGGAATTTTTTGTGTTTCGCGAATTTTATCGATGATTGAATTATCCAGATATTTCATCGATTCTTTCGCGCTAATTTTGCAACTAGCGTAACGATTACACTCGGTTCCGATTGATTTATCTCGAATCGTTGAAGCCTATAGTAAAGGAAACCAATATATTGTATATAATTGGAATTGAGAAATAATATTACAATTACAATAATTTTACTTGTTTCGTTCAGTTTCCCTTAACTGCATAAATATCCGCAGTTTAACGATGAATTACTTCGACACGAGGTTACGGATAATAGAAACTGTACGATATTGGAATCTCGCTTTATTTGTCACTCCATCGCTACTCGCGCGAAACGCGTAGTGATCAGAGAACCTGATCGAACACCTGTATCGATTCCGAAACGACTAGCAAAGTGTTAAAACGCTCGAAGTGCCGGACGATTTTGAACGAACGAAGCGCCAAAGAAAACGCGGAATCCACGATAATCGGTGGATTCATCGTACAAACGAACGACATATCAGATCAGGTGGATCGTGACGTAATGGAATTCGAGGGAACGTACGTGGCAAGCTGTATAATGCGATATCGCACGTCTGAATTAGGATCCGCAACGTAATCATTCATGCGTGTCAGTAACGCCGTGAAACGAGATTCCGCTCGGTGCGTCGGGTCAAGTAATTTAATAATAATTATTCCCTCGCATATGCACGCATCCGAGCGCCACGGCGCATCGTTGTTCGCGACTTTGCTCGTAAATCATCATAGAACCATCCTGAGAAATCCTCGACTATCGTGAATCATGATTTAAACGCCTTGGGCGATGGAATATTTTCGATGCCTAAGCTTTGCTATTTTGTAACACGTGGCGCCTAATCGATATCTGAATACGCTATACGAATTGGTGGCAAACGAACTTTGAAGTCGAGAACTTGATTTTAAGGCCAGAGACAAAGATGACTTTGATTCCAAATGAAGTCTGGTGTAGGAAGGTCCCTGACGTCGACTAAACCTTAAGATCGAGAGGTTACCGGCGTCAAGTGAACCGCTGGACCAAGAAATCCTTGTCGTCAAAAGAACCTAAAGGCTCAAAGCTGAATGGTATCAGAAGGGAAGCGCTCGAGTGTTTCGAACGAGGAAATCGTCTAAGCGAATACGGTACTTATCGCCGAGTAAATGCTACAAAACATTCGAATCGCTTTCTTTAACCAAATCGTGCGTTATTTTTGAAAAGTCTACGTATATGACAAACACATTCTACGATCGATAATATTTTTCAAGTAGGAAGCAACCTTTGAGAAACGAGGAGAAATTCACTCGGTGGAATATTCTATCCAGTTTTTCGCAACTACGGCTCGCCTTTCATGGATAAACTCGTTCGCCGACGGTAGCTGAAGAGACACGTAACCCGGCTAACTTGCAAATTCTTTTGAACGGAAGCCGCCCTCTCAGCTCGACAGTCGTCCCATGGTGTGTCTTATCTCTTTTGGCGATTGACTGCGTCGTGACTGCTTGGCGAACGAAGCTCGCACTATCTTGCAGCGTGCGCTACGTGCTCTTCAGGTGAAAAGAGATCGATAAAAGTGATCATTTACCAGAGTTCGTTTCCACGCTGAGCTTTTTCAGTGACATCGCGCGAGCGTCCCGGAAGCTTCCGCTTCCTATCCATGACTGCCATGCTAGCGTCGCATACGAGTCACCCTTTGCCCATTCCCTCCCCTCCCTATGCTCTATACACACGGTAGATCGACCAGAAGGATTCGCATATACGCGGGAAAGCGAACCGCAACTGCCAACTTCGCCTCGTTACTCCTACGTTTGCAACGGTCTCTGCCAGTGATAACGAGATAAAGCCGTTCTACCGTGCATCGACGAACAGCAAGGCGTTTCTGCGTGACTGTTTTGAAAATCCGACGACTGTCCTTTCTCTCTGTTGACGTTAACTGCTGAAGATCGCATAACCAAACGTTCCAGCCATTTTCCAACGTATAATCGAACCGAGCGAAACGAAAGTCGCGAAATAACAGCGAAACCAAACTCTATGCTGTTTGAGAAATACGATACACCTGACTGATTTCAAATATCGATCCGTTACGCGGTTGGTTTTTCATTGTTCCTTTCCCGTCGTTTTCCGATCGCAAGATGGATAATAATTTTATAAAAGAGAACGCGGAATTTGGAGTTCTTTGAATTCATATAATCGGGTTTGTTCATTTCGTTGATCGGACATGATAACGATATCACAAAGAATTGTGTAATCGTATACCGTTTATCGATCGATACAGGTACATGAAGAAGTCCAAGTATTTGTACGGATACCAGTAATTTTTATCATAACTTTGTAATTTATGTCACTTTGCTATATCTGCGTATATAACAACGAATTGGTATATTTATGCTTGAGATTTTTATGCAAAATTATGCGATACTACGAAAGGGTGCAGTCTCGCCGCTGGCAAACATTGTTGCGCGGGACTAGAGACCACAGGAGACTAAAGAGGCGTGAAAGCTCTCTACTTGCCGACTTCTGCATTGCGGTTTTTTAATCGCAAAGTTGCTGTGCCCTCCGCTATTCGGAATCAAACATAATTCCCTGAGAATCTAATACGTCTGTAATCAGATTCATTTGTCTCACCTTATGAATTGTACAATTACAGAAAAATAAAAGAAGACTACGGATTAAGTAGAACTTAAGTAGAACATTTGTAGGTTTTTGAATAAGAAATTTAATAAGCTGTTCTTACGTACTAATACCCATAATTCACCTTTTATACGTAACCTTTGAATGTTAATCCTCGCGAAGGTTCTAAATTATCATCAAGTATTTGATGTACAATTAAAAACTTACACATTAAGGAACTCAAATCGTTATCCTCCCGAATTCTCTTTCATCTTGATTGTACGTTTACTATTTTGTACTGCGTTAAAAATATCCCATATCGAAGGAAATTTAATTTCCTTATACAACTAATTAATAATTCTTATACCAGTCGTCTGAGCACCGCTCTATTCTGTTTTATATTTAAACATTTATTGACGTTAGTTAACGTCTTCCTTCCTCTTAAGTTCTTAATTTCAATTTAGGCCAGTTTTACATCGATATTCTACGAATACTACCAAAGCACAGTTACAAAGTTCATGGGTCCATCTTTTCGGAACTTGGATATTCTTAGTAACTCAATTAACGTGGATAATGCAACGCAGGAAAGGAACCTGTTAACAGCCTCTGGTTTTCTTTAAAACAAACATCTCCGCGAACAAAACAGCTACATGTAACAAGCACTTTACACATTCTTTTGCGATCAAAGTAAGAACCCGTAAGAAGTAATCGACGATCCATTAGGAAGGGAAACTTGCTTTCCAGCGATAATTCGTCGCGCGGACTCCTAATGAAAACCGTCTCTCCCCCAGAAACGGATAAAGACCGGCACAAAAGAGCGCACGGCCGCGCGCAGCGAATAAAAGCTTTGTGGCGCTAACTTCGCTGGGATAATACTCACCGCCGACAATTTTTATTCTGGCCGACACGCGCGAAACTGGCTTTCTGTCTCTTTCTCTCTCTCTCTCTCTCTCTCTCTCCTTATCCTCTCGACGTATGATGAAACAAAGAAGAATCTCTCTTAGGGAACGGTATAAGTTTCTACTTGCGGCAAATGTGATTATATCGATCGTCATTGTGCGAGCACAAAAAGCCGCGCGCGAATAAATGGTAGAGAACGAACGTTGCGAAAAACGCGCCCGCGGATTCGAACGGGGGAAGAATATAACCGAGCGTGAGCGCTGAAAACTAGTAGAAAAAAAAAAAGAACGATTCGAGGCTCGTTTCCATTTTTTATTTCTTTACTTTTCCATTCTTTTCTTCATTTTCTTTAGTTGTTTTCTCTTTCCTTTCCTCTTTGCCTTCGGCTTCCTTTTTGTTTGCGCCTTTCATCGGACGAGTGTAAACATTAAAATGCAAAGGACGCTCGGTTTAAACCGAGAACGAAAGAGAAAACGAGATTTCGCGAAGCTTAATGGATCTTCGCTCTTTGCGGAAACATTTGCATTTCTTGATGGTATTTCGCATTCCTATCCTGTGTTCCTACGTGGTTCTGGTTATGAAACGGCGAAACGGTTACGGTAAATCATGTTTACCTGAAGCTTCCGTTTGTTTTTGTTTTTCTTACTAGCCACAGAATTTTTTGTGTTCTTTCGCTTATATTTTTCTTCGTTTTCTTATTTGTCTTTTGGCAACGCGTAACGTTACAAAATAGTTTTCATGTTTTTCAGCTAAAAAAAAAAAAAGAAAACATCGGTTTCTATGTTGCCTTCCGTCATTTGTGCGTAATTCAACTGAGCCCTTGTTACGAACGTAAATGTGTTTCTCCTGTTATATACATAAATATAAACGAGTCTGTGGTGCACTTTGCTATAAAATACTATCATATTATGGTGAAACTAAATCGCTGATTTTCTTCGATGCATTCGTGCAAATATACGTATAGACGTAGATACATTGCCGTGCGTTATGTCAAATTGGCTTCGGAATAAAAAGTATAATCCGTGAGAAAAACGATAAGTAAGAGTTATTTATTCGACGTAAAGTTTAACAGTAATAGTAGGCTTAATTTTAACTTATAAAAGTGAGAATTTATGACGAAGCCTATAAAATTGCAGTGCAATATTTTAATGTACGTTACGTAGTATGCAAATTGTAACTAACTCTGACAAGGGAAGCACACGCAGTGCAACTCTCGGATTTTAATGAAACTTTACAGGGACATAAAAAATTAAAACTGTGACTAGCCGTTACCACAGGCACTGAATATTTTATGGGATATTTAATAATAAAAGTCGGAATTTCTGTAAAGATCGCAAAGCGTGTACATCCGTCAATCGAATTCCTAATCTCGTCCACGTAATAATTTCTTTATTTATAGATGTTCTATTTCTGTCGAAAATGAATTATGTCGCGGTTATAGCTGAAAGAAATCAAATTAACGTATCCGAAATTCATTTATCTTTATCAATAAGTCGCCATGAAAATCGAACTCTAGCGTCACAAAAATATTTCAAGTGCTGTAGAAATATGATTAGAAGCATTACACATATATGTACCATTATGTCGATAATAATTCGTACTTCCTTTATTCAAATTATAATAATTTTCTTTTCTTCAACATGTTTCAGAGTTTCAAAGGGCTAAGAAACCTTTCAAAAATTGTGCCAGCCCATATTCCTTAAATTAATTTATTTCCGATCGATTTTCGCTTTCAACACTCGCCTGACGATTTCCTTCCCCAATTGTTATTAATTAAATAAAATTAATACCCTTAAAAACGTGCATCAGTAATGCATCGAGAAGTACAACACGATGGAAATTGTTTTGAATAAAAATTTGGCAATTTTTAAAACGTAGTAAATTAATTAATTACAAATTAATTATTTTTTTAATAGAACGTTCGATTTCAAAGAAATCGTGTTCTTTCAAACTAAATGTTCCTAATAATTGTAAAAGTTCCTAATAATTTTTAATTTCTGGTTAAGCGACGCGGCTTGCAGATTAAAAAACAAGATTAATTAATTATTCGGACGTAAATGACTTCCTGACGATGTTCCTCGTTCCATTACCGCAAATGACTAAATAAAAGATAGCATCGACTAAAAGTTGTTGGCCAAAACGCCGTTCGACCCTATCTTCGCTGTGTTTCTTATCGGAGAATCGGGAACAATTTCCCGTTCGTTTCTATTTACGAACGCGATAATCCAGCGAACACTCGAAATCAGGAAACTTCTCGCCATTGCAAACGCGAACCTAACCGAGCTTCCGCTATTTAACTACCTACATGGTGGTCAAGACTCTCGCTAGATTGCTTTCACCGTTTATTTCACATTTCTAACGCTTACGCATCTCAACAAACGCATAATTTGTCGGAACTTGAATATTTATCACACCTCGAAAATTTACGTTAGATTGCGTTCACTACGAATTCTCGAAAAGTACATAATTATTTGTAAAATTGTTGAAACTGTTTCGCAACCTGAGCCTGACTTTCTTATTCTTCTTCACTGTCCGTAGAACCTTAACAATAAAAGTCTCTAAACTTTTGACTTTTTCTAATACTAATACGTGTTTTACCTTTTTAAATTAAATTCGCTGTTACAGTCAAATATATTTATACTGGGAAACTGTTTAAAATCGATTTCCCCGGAGACGGAGCCCTAGGTAAAGAAATTTCTATTATTCTCAATTTATTTTTACACGAAGATTGCCCCATGCTCAATTGCGCGCGTTGCGCTATAAAGCATTATCGTGTGATATAGTACAGCGTACTCGGCAAAATACGCGCAGCGTAATATTACTAAATAGAGCTTAAATTATTAAACGAGACAACGTTGAGCAAAGATAAAAATCGCGGCAATATTTCAAGTCGATGTTTCATGAGGCTTGTACGATTTTTTTCTTTTATACGCTACCACGCGCAACATATGCTACCGTAACGAAGACTAAGTGGAGACAATTCTGGAAGCTTTGACGTTTAACGTAAACGGTATTATTAGGTTGCCATCGTCGTATCCGATCATCGTGACTTTCAACTTTATAAGAAAGAATATAACTTACAGTTAAAGTGTATGAAACGTATGAAAACTAGATTCTCTGTTGCATCGTAGTTCTCCCTTCGTCGCTATCAAACTTTCATTTATATCGCGCAGACGGTCGTCTAATCGTCGTGAACGTTTGCAAGATCAAAAATGTCAAAATAACGCATAATTTACTCAGAAAAAGTTTCTTTTTTCATTCGAGTAGTATTCGAACACTTTCTTTAGCACTACCGTACTAAATTGTTCTATTAGGTTGACAACTAAGTGATTGCGTGCTTTGTCAATACCACCTAATGGCAAAATCCGCAATCATTTATTTGCCAACCCAATAAAACGCGAGGAGAAAATTAATCGAATCGCATAATAACGCTATGACGAGTTGCTTCGCTCGAAGAATCGCCTTATTTTACCATGAAAACGTACTCGTAACAATTGCACGGCAACTGGGTTTAAGGCCTAAAACTATTTGGCGTTCACACACCGCGGAGAAGTCAATTCGACGAACGATTGCTACGTGAAACGAAGTTGGAATAGTTCGTTTCTCATGCGGAGGGATCGATTCTACCGAATCGCATGTTATCGAACCAGAGTTTAGGGGAGATATTCTCGTTTCGTTGGTCAGAAATCTGCGAAAGGTGGTTTTCATGTTCGTACGGCGAGCGTAATCGTGCAAACACGCGCGCGCCCGTGCATTACACGTTGATGACCGCTTTAGCGAGAAACGTTCGGAAACCCCTGAGATACTTTGCTGGGGGAATTGCGAGCGTGAAATGTACGGGTCAACCAGCTTGCACTCAGAATTTTCCGGATCGTCGATACGTTTTCATTTCTATAGAAATCGAAATTCTGAAAAGCAAAATATATTCTAAGCGCCGTCAAAGTTTTTTTTACGATAAAGGGATCAAAGGCATGGAGAATAACAAGGAAAAGACAGCGAATGAAACATGCATATGTATTTACGTGTAGGTGTATGAATGTAGGCGAAGTTACTGGCACGCGAAGGAACTGAATTGTTCGGAATCTTTGACCCGTGTACAGCCCTACGGCTAGAACCGAAAGAGAGTAATCGACACCAGGCCCTGCGAGATATGAAAAGAGTAATTATAAACATACGCTATACTCTTTTTCTGGTTACTAGTATTTTCTGGACGCGCGTTCCAGTTGCCATGTAAACGAGCTTGTGCTTTCAGAAGCGCAAGAGTCATCAGCCGTCCGGTTTTTAGACGAACTTAAACCTTCGCGGAATGTCCGACTTTGTGGCATATTTCAAAGTTGGATTTTCTCATTTCGCTTTAATCGGATTGGAACTGTTTCGGTGGATATAATCGTCGTAGTTTTCTTCGTCGAAGTTCTAGACTCAACGAAACAAATATCCTCGTTGCCTTTAGTTTTATTATTAAGAAATATTAAACATTTCTGTCTGAGCGTGTACGTAGTACGACTTTTGTTACGAAATTAGCTAGTTGTTAAGCAAATGATAAAATGCATCAAATACAGTAATAACCATGTTGGAAATACCAACGCGGATATATAGAGACAGAGAAGAAAACGCAACGTAGGATAATCTGTCGCTGAAACCAAAAAAAAACTTACTCTCAGGGAAATTCGCCTCAAACTGAAACACCTGCTATTCACACTGCAGTTCAACGATCAAAACGTATGAAACCCAGCGATCGAAAGTACAACAGTCGTAAAGACCGTGCCCCGTGACTAGTAACTGCAGAAACTCGCATTGTGGCGTAGAAAACAACGAAACTTTCTTATCTTCAGCCCTGCGTTTAACACGCCAACGTCCGAACGTTGGTAACAAAACAAAGACATCGCTCAAAACGGAATCCACGATAAATCTATTTGAAAAAATAATTACGGACAGAACGATTAGAAGGCACTCGTGCAAACTACCTGAAAACGACGCTAGCTCCCGATCGTTAATATCCCGTAATCTCAAGACGAACGAACCGTCACCCGCCGGCAGCCGTAGTCTTCTCGTCTTAGAGCCTCCGGAATTATGGATGCGTTCCACTTCCGGCAACGCGCGAAACACGGAAGCGCAATGCTAACCCCTTCCCGCTCGTCCCGCCCCTTTTCCATCCCTAAACGTCGCCCCTCCTGCCGCGTTCATTCTAGCGGCAGAATGTACGAGGCCAGCCGTCTCTCCACGTCGAAGTTGGCAACGGCATCTGGAGCGTTAAGGCGAATGAGCGATGTGCCGGTGTCTTGCGGTATGATGGATCGCCCAATACCAGCCAATATGCAGTATTGCGCGCGGAGTGTGGCAAACTGGTATCCATGCATCAAATCGGCGCTAGGCGGAAAGCGAGCGGTCTGCTCGCGTTTACAGGATACGCTGTAACGCGCCGATGTGCCCACCAGCTTCTCGTGATCAGGTTCTTGTCACCCATCCCGTAACCGCAACGCGAACTATACGCGACGACCATACGGCGCTTGATCCTGCTATACCGGACACGCATCCGCGATTTTCCGTTCGCCATTCGGAACCAGCGAATCGATATACGGACACGGTAACCGCTCGAGAAATTGTCCGATACAGATGTCGCGTCTATCCAGGGACGGTATCGCGACGTCTTACGCGGTGATTACGCGACTCTGTGGTTACGGAGTGTTGCGGTTACGCTAGCGGAAAGCGTCGTTTCGTTTCTTCCTCCGTTTGTTTCCTCACGGATGAACGCAGGTCGTATATACAGTTGAGGCGATTAATTAATCGAGAAATAGTTAAGTATTCTTTTTGCGATTTTAAAATGCGCAGATATTCGTGTTAAGATATAGCGGGAATTGGATAAGCAAATAATTTAATTTATTCTACAGCACAACTGTTATACATATATCTTATATTGTAAGGCTTACTCGCACGCTCTCTTGTTGTCAACCGACTCTTCCAGTTGCTTCTCAACGACTGACTCCCGACTCTTTGCCCAACAAAAGCCTGGACGACCTCTAACGTTTACACACACATATTCGCATGTTGACACTCAAAAACTAGTATTTCCATCACGCATCTGACCCAGGACAGCACAGAAAATTATACATATCTCAACAATTCGTTAGAAATATAATACGTTTAGTACGATGCTTACTACTAATTATTTCGTAAGCTATGGACTCTGCAAATGTCTAGACAAAGGACCTTCCGACAATCCAACATATATTCCTTCGCCTAACCTCAACCTACAAGCTTTCATAAATAACTGGAGTACAATCTTTCTACGTAGTATTCTCATTAATCGCTGTCAGCGATAAAGTCCCTTTGCTCTTCTGGAGCGTCAACGAATAAAACTTGTAAGTTTTACATCTGTCGGATTCATCCTTAATGTCTTTACAGAGAGAACACGACGGAATTTAGCTGGACAGGTTGTATTTAATTAAAATGAAGGACGAACCGAATAAATCCAACGTTGTCCAACAAATTTAAGTAACAGAATTAGATGGCAACTTTTTTCGAAGATTACGAAATACAAATCTCTAAAAAAAAAGTTAAAGAAGCGTTCTGTTTGCGATTGTCTTGCCAAAAGCTTAAAATACGCTTTAATGCATTTAAAGGCGGTGCATTTGAAACGCACAGGGATAACGATCCGGTTGCAGTGACTGCGAACGCAGAACTTCCTCAAAACGTCGCGTAAGAATGATCGTCTTCGCGCGATCGCGCTTCATACCGGCTTGGCTAGCGACGAAAAAGAAATTGCAACGAAACTTACAACGTGTAATTATTCCATTCGCGATAAGCCAACGGAACGAGCACGCTCACAGCGGTTTATTTGGAGTCAGCAGCTTTAATTGTGGACCAAGCGAAGTGTCTACTAATTGTAGGAATGGCGCACAGCGAATTCGTTTTAATAATACCGGCGCTGATTGCCATGCTGCTCGCGAGCCACTTGCGGAGATTTTAATCGACCTCGCGTTTCCGATCTTGCGATTACTTTTTTCTTCTTTTTTAATGGCTTTATTTGCACGAGAAAGTGCTCGCGTTTCGAAAATAGTCGAAATATTCGTCCGGAAGATAGCGTGAGACTAATTATCGCGGTGACAGAAATTATGTTGCTAAGGATAGGATAAGAAACACCGACGTATAATCTAACATCTCAACGTATAATCTCCTTCGGCGAGGTGAGAACGCTCCAACTTGCTTTGGGCGACCAAAGGAAAGTTAACGTATTCGCGTCAACTTCGATTATGATAATTATTCGTGTGCACGTACGCTGTATCTTGATACTCGTTAAAGAGCGAGAGAAACAAATTTAATGTCGCGTGTAATTGTCTCAAATTATTCTGAACGCTGGAACTATTGAAAATCAAGATACGGATTTCGTACGAAAGGAATCGAAATGAAAGATGCATGAACAAATTTAAAGTAAAACGTACACTGTACGAAAGAAGACCATCGGAACCGATGCATCTCTGAAAATCCATAAAATTTCTACGAAGAAGTACTATTTCATTACTTTGACTACTTTTGTAATTCTGTATGACGAAATTTCGCATTATCGTTATATTATCAAGAACGTCGGCACTATCGTTTAATTATATAAGATATTCCCGCTATTAGCTGCTTTTGATGCAAAAATGACAGATCTACGAGGAAAATCAGAGAGAACGAAATTCCGTTATTTTTTAGAACTAATACGAAATCGACGATTCTAGGGACGAGTTCGATAACCTATGACACGATAGAGTTCAAGGTCGCCAAAGTACAAAAATCAGGCGCATATTTTGGAATTTTTACAACGCTGTGTTCGTTACGCTCGCGAAACGTTATTGATCTGATAACCATCGTGAACCACAAGGAGAAAGAAAAATTCATATAAGAAGCACTTTGACTCACCGGAACGTCAATGTCGTCAAAGGCCTGTAGCTCTTATGGCTGTTGATATCGTGCATAGGAGTCCCCCAGAAGTCGTCCTTCAAAATACTAGTCCACGGTGTTTGACCGAGCACGTCCTTGTTTCTCACCACAGCGGGTATATCGTCGTGCACGAAATCACCACCTAACGCGTTCAGGTAACAACCAACGGCAACCAAAGCGACTGTCGCGTAAATGCACCAACCGGGCGGTTCGTTTCCCTCCGAGTCGTTGCACCCGGTACGACCGGCCCTCTTGCTGTTCTGGCAACAGCAACCGTTGTTTCGTCGTCTCATGATTCACAAAACGCGAACTACACTGGTGCGCGAAACAGGCTAAACGTTCTGCCGCGATCGTCGGGAATAATCACTCTCATGGAGCCAAGTTAGCTCTCATACGCCGCTATCTACCGAGCTGATAAATCCTCGTGGAACGAATCCACCGTTCACCGTCACACGACTCGATCGCCGATCGCATCTCAAACACCTCGAAGACAACGACCACGACATCGACCGGATATTTTCTCGTTTCTTTTTTTTTTTTTTTCTTCTTTTCTTTTCTTTTTTCGCGTAGAATCGGGGGGACACGAAAGTCGAAAACAGGGCTTTTTGTCACGACCTGTTCCTCGTGATTGTTCGTAATTAAAGCAGTAAACGTTCCATTTTAACGAACGCCACGCGATCACGGAACGATCGATCGAGACCGACAGATAGAGCAGGCAACAGGGTTTCGAAGGTTTTATCTTTTCTGTTTTTCTAGGGAAATCCAGCGGGAAGCGGTGGCGCGCGCGATACTACCTGTCCGTGGCTCGCGTTGCACTCTTCCATTTACTTCGACTAGACTACTTTGAGCATTGGTGGGCCTCGTAGCGAGCTTGATAAATGACTGCGGAGGTTCATTATTTACCGAGCCGGCACGTCCGATGTGTCCGCTCTAAAGAGAAACGGGTTTCGCGCAAACTGATTGCTCTTCCACAGATAATAGTTCTCGCATGGTGCTCGTTCGGTCGAGATTGTCCCCGCGGGAGGATAGTCGGTCGCGTTCTTCCCCGTATCACCCCCTCCCCATTTGCACAGCTGTAACGATGTAACAGCTCGTTACGGTCACGGGGATCGAGTTGTCCGACGACGCGTTGCAGGAGCTACGCCAACGATTCTACCGATCGGTTTCGGCGACCGGGCGAAACAACCGGCCGATACGGGTTTCGTTCGAACCACCGTGATCACCACGATACACTACCCTTTGCACGAACAAAGAGGTCGAAACGAGCTTGCGTGCATCGGTTCCGTGGATCTCGTCCGTCCAGAAACCGTGTACAACTCGTGGCAACGAAGCGTTCTCTCCAAGTGTTTCAACCTGACCGTTTCTGCGCTAATTCTCTCACGAATATCGACGTCCAAGATCCTTCTTCACGATGCTTCGTGCATACTGACCGTTTCTCGTTTCCACGAGCATTCGATACTCGGCGCAGCTCTTCGTACAGGGGCGCTGACGAAGCGAAAGATACTAACAGTCGACTCGTTAACTTAACGATTTGGCTGTTTGATCCGAATCTCGATGTAACACCACGGGAGGATATCGACGCACCGTGTCGACGAGCCGAAGAACAACGCGCGCTCCTCCTTCTCTCGTCTCTTCCTTTTTAATTCCAGACGCATTCGTTCTCACGACCGGTCCACGATCTTATCTTCTTTTCGTTTGGACGAACGAATCTTCTAAAATTATGGAGAACCAGCGGCGACGCCGATAACACGCGGGTACACACCCGCGCGCGAGAGAGAGGACGGCTGTATGACCCAGATACACGCCATCGTGTCCGGGCTACTTCTATCGCCGCGACTTTCCTATGCATATAGATCTATACAAGCGGTGGTATCTGGCCGGAGGCGCGCACAACCCTCGAATTCCCTGCAGTGACGCCCCTTTTTCTTCTCCTTTCCTTCCTTTCTTCGCTTCGGTTTCACCCTTCGAGCCTTTGGATTCTTCCTCCTTTCGCACCCTTCGGTTTCCACGCTCCTTCCTCCCGCGACATTTCACCCGAAGATCGACGAATCTCTGGCTGCAGCCCCTTTGCAACGTGATCCAGTTTCCAGCCTCCTCTACCCTCGATAGAACAGTACTAGAGATCCACGTTTCTTCTCGTCGAGAAACCGGTTTGACAAGCGTTACAATCGTTTGGCTCGTCCGACCTCTCCACGACACTTTCGTCTCGTGTCACGACGCCCGACAGACTTCTGTTTACACGCCTCGGAGACGACCGCGTTACACAGTTACAACAGGTTGACGCACCGTTTAGAAATGTACAAGCGCCACTCGAAAAAAATTGTATAATCTTCGTGGAACCAAATACGTATAAAACTAGTGGTAGCAGATTGTTATGTCGATTCTCTGGTAAAGGAAATTTGTTCCGATAGGATCGAGATCGCTACGAACGAACGAAATCGTAGCCCTCACGAGCGGAACCACCAAACAGGAAATGCACTCCGCGCCATCAGCGAAACAACCTCTCGGAACGAAGCGATCACGAGCGCGCGACTGCCGCGTCGTTATCAAATTCGAGCGGGTCGTCGCGACGACGATAAGCGCAAGACTAAAGGACGACGGCAACCGCCCGGTTATATACCCGGCGCACTCTGACCCGCAAAGCCGCGCCCGCGCACCAGCCACCCCGGGGCATTTCCCTCCTGCGTTCCACGCTGTCTCTCTCCCTTTTCTCGGCCGCTTTCCATCGCGTGCTCGCTTTCCGCGAACCTCGTGTTTGTTTACCTGCTCGTATGGACCAGAGTCGCTATGGGTGATCCATCGCGAGCAGTCGCGAAGGACTGCGACCGCTTTGCTCGTGTTTCGGCTTTGCTTTTGATTCCGGATGACGCGAAAGCGGATAAAATATGACAGTCGTTCGAATCGATGAAATTTTAAGAGGAAGCGCGATCGATCGAGATTTCGAATTTTTTCACTGGCAAGATAATTTAACAACGATAATAACGGTAATCTGTAAATTAAATCTCTCTCAACGTTGAAACACGACGTGCGAATTTTGTAAACGATCGTTTATTTTGTATCGTAGTAACAGCGAAAGAGCCTGGCAATGAGACGAACTTGCGATTGATCTAGTTTTTATTTATCGAATAATTTTTTTACTTTCCGTATTATTTATTAATCCATCGAGTTTATTTATCGATCGAGCAGTTTTGTTGAAAATTTGCCTACAAATCCATGATAAATATACAAACGCTGACTTTTATTAGACAAATTGTCGAATTACATCAGAAACGAAGGAAACGTCGAGACGAATATAGATCAAGGAATTAAATCCTACTGAAAAATTATTTCAGGAATTAAATCTTTTCAAGAAGATTATTCAAACGATCGTCTCGTTGATAACTTCAAACGGAACTTGTATAAAATTCAGTCTTTTTTTTCGCTTTCGATCTGTTCCATTTGAATTAACAGCTTGGTAGCGCTCTTTTCTTTATTCTTACATTTCTCGTAGAGATACTATATGCTATCTTCTTTGACTTTGAGTCAGGTAAATGTTTTCATTTTTTAGTTCAGCTTGTACTTCTTTAACCGTATTCTTTTACTATCGTGTCATTTATAGATACATATTTCGTCATTGCGCTTTTTCCGTGGTAAGTCCTTCGTTTATCATTTTCAACCGCATTGAATCTCTTCGCTTCTTTATCTCTAAATTCCGTTAATAATTTTCTAATACTTGTATTATCTGATATTTCAAATTCAAGAACAAACCTTTCCTCGTCTTTTAATGCATGCAAGCTTCATTATTCTTTGAAGACAAAGATACATTAAATAGGAAGATATAATTGACTCAAGATAAACTTGTATAAACAAAGTTGCATTTAACAATTTAGTAATTCATTAAACACATCGCTCGCCGAATATTCGTATCTTATCGCAGCTATCGCACAAACGAAACAAACACACAAGAGACCAGCATGTAACAAATGCGCATTTCTGCGCAACTATGAGATCCAATAGATACGACAGATAAAATAAAGATAAAAATAATAAAAATAACCTTTTCATGGAGATTTAAATTGTCATCATTGAGAAAATCAGAAAGAATGGTCAGAGCGAGTAACTGTCCTTTCTTATTACCTTCCTAAATACAGCTCGTAACTACATAATAAAAAGAGTTGTTGGCGGCATTAAAATCAAAAACAAAATTAGCCATTTACCAGGAAAGAAGAGTCGCAGCACGTAATCGTTCTTCGTTATTGCCTGCCTAAATGCGCATCGAGGATTACGAGGGATCGAACGAGGGAACGGATCGGTGGCACCCGCCGAACGTAATGAGAATACGAGCTCGTTATGGGAAGCGATAAAGAGCTTGTTGCGGGGGTGGTATTGCAAAGTATTACAATAGAGACGTGTTTCATCGCGGTCTATGGAACGTTCGTTTTTATGACGTTCCTTGTCCATCGAGCGGATTCGTTCCGTGAAAACCACTCGCACAGCGTTCAAGTACCTAGAAATGGCAAAAGTCGAATTACGATTACTATAAACGTTGGAGGACCGTGGTCGTTACCATGGTCGACGCTGTAAAAACGATACTCGTTTGGCCAGGCATAAAGAAGAAACGTGGGAAACGTCGAAGAAGAAAGAGCGCGCGAACCAAATCGATATACGCGTATATGCTTACGCCGGTTTTTCCACGCCACTCGCTGCTTCACCCCGTGGAAAAGTAAGCTTCGATCGATCATGGAATTTCGGCCTGTCGAATCTACAACGCTTTATCATCGGAACGATTTGCCGAACCAAACATCAGCGTCGATCCGCGACGATATTGCTCGCGTCGACAGTCAATCTTTTAATCTTGCGTATGTACAAGCGACGCGCGCCTAACTAAATAACCGTGCGATTTCCCTCGTGAAAAATCGACGAAATTAATACAACGCTGTGGATTTCATCCGGTGCGGTGGATAACGATGATCCCTTTTCGCGAATCGTCGACGAGCATTTCTTAAAATTCCAGACGAAAAACGAAATTTCAACGGTCCATGTTCGAAGGAAATGAAACTTGTTGGTTATTAACTCTTTGCTAGTTCGCGTTAAGACGATAACGATAATGTTGCTGTATAAAACATTGGTCTTTTTTCGTCATAAATTATCCAAGCATGATTACGTTAAATTGGATGTAATTACGCGTTCATTTGTCCGACGTGTTTATTTGGTACTTTGAAAAATGGGTTACGTGCGTCGTACAAGCCACGTCTTTACAAGCGTAGCAATACGAACTATTTATCCAACTCGAATTTAATTATTGTTTTAAACAATTTAAATGAAGAGGCAAACTGTTCTCTTCGTCAATTATAAAATTGTTCCCGCGTTCATACTAGTGAGATAAAATAATCTACCACTAACCTAACACGGAAAATACAATCGGAGCTTCTTAAACGCTTTGAACGATACCTTTTTACGTAGAAAGACGAGAATATTCGATCTATGCAGACAGATATGTACGTATTTCCATTTTTAAAAAAGACGCAATTGCTCTATGCGCAAAAGATATCATTCGACAAATGTAATATCGTTTGGATCGTTTATTTTCCTGTTTCCTATTTTTAGCTAATTGCTCTGGGAAAAGACCTATGTTTTAAAACAGGCATGTGACCCACTCCTTGTACAATATTAATTTCCGTTTAATTAAAAGACCAACGTCGCCGATATATTCGCGCGTTCAAGCGATGATCTTCACGACGTCGAGTATTTAATAATGCATCCAACCGATGTTAATATCCCAAAGGAAATGGAAGACGCTCCGACCATTGTGAAAGGGTGTCAGCGTCTAGTATTACAAATGCAATTCCGGTGTGTCCTCGGGAAGACAGGCGGCAAGAAAAAGGCACGGTAGCAATTTCAGCAGGAATGCAGGTTGGATCGTCGCAGTCGGCTATGAGTCAGTATGGTTCGAACATCTCGCTCATGCCGAACGGGAAATCCGATTAGAAAGCAGATGGACAAGGAATTAGCATCGCAAGTAGCCGTCGATTACACAGATTCTATAAAAGGATTATTATCAGAGATCCAGATTTCCTGTTACATCACAACCTTTCGACCATGAAGACGTTACAAGTACGTATTATCGTATTTCTGCTTCTGGCTTATTAAATTATTGCACCGTTTGGTACGTATTTTTGTCTTGCTGCGATAGTTTTAAAACTTTGATTTCCACTATATGCGATCGTTGAACTTTGCGTCTAATTTTCGATTATCTGTTTTCAATGAAACGATTAAAACCAATCTTAATTACCGATACGAAACGGCTCGATCTACGTTTATTTTGATTACATTTTCAATTTTATGTGAAATATAATTGATTCGTACAGGTTTGTTAAAAATTTAACGTTATCGTCAACTCGGAGTGTTTTAGACAAAAAGGCCTATAAACCTATTACAAATATACATTATATATTATAGGTCGTGTATATAAGTATCCCGATACATTTTCTGGTTAAACAGTTGAAATTCATATTTACTTTGCAGATATAAAAAAAAGAAACAAAATTCTCGAAGAGCCATTAAAATCATCGATTCAAACTTCGCTAATAATGTTAAAAAAGTAAAGTTAATCCTTTCGACGCAAATTTATCTTGTAAATCCTGTTTCTAGAAAACCTTTCCAATTATTTCGTATGCGAACACCGTTAAGATCAAAGCGAGTGTAGCAAATAATTTCCCAATCAAAACACGAAACAACGAGTGCTCGAAACATCGTGCGTTAAGTTCCAAGTACTATGATCGCAGGAACGATCACAGTGTTTAACGAACCAACAACAAGGATTCGTCAAACATCGCAGCGCGGTACGAGGTTCCGGTGTCAGAGACAGCTTGGTCCGCCACAATGGGAACTTTATGGACAATCAAAGGTGGAGAACATTCGGCCGGTTAGAAGGAAAGCTCGAGAGACAAAGAGAGAAAGAGACACAAACAGACGGACAAACAGGCAGGCAAGCGGACAAACAAACAGACCGACAGACAGACAGACAGACAGAGGGAGAGAACATATATTTAATTAATGTAGTCACGAGTCAGGCACAGTATACACATCGAGCCAGACTATTTTTGCGACGATTGTACAAGTTGGAGGCGCCAACTGCGCATGCATGGACCTTTGCACGTGTATGCGTACAAGCTGTCGAATTCGCCGCAAAACTCATGCATTTCGTGCCGCAACTGGACTATCCAGGCGACTGGAGAAAGGCAGTGTCCGCAATTTCCGGTAATGTCGCGCGAGAGCGCTTTGACGAGGTCCCACCGACATCGAAACTCGTGTTCGCGACGTCCGACGAAAATTCACCGCTACCTTCGCCATCCTATGTCACCATGGGCCGGTTTTATCCTTACCATCCCCATCTCTGGCTTCCTTGCCAGTCATCGAGGGGCGGAGTATCGCTGGCTTACGAGGGAAAGGCGTAGACATTCGGGAACCTGCAATTCCGCAGGGAATTTCTACGGGACCGATCTACAGCGAACGTAATCGGAACCCTGCCGAACATGCAGCGTCCTTTTACATCAACCTGTGCCATGTCGAATCGTATCCATTGTTGGGCTGTTCGTATGCTACGTTTGTAGGTGGGATTATTGAAATTGTCCGTGGTTCCGTTAATTCTTCGGGTCACTGGCGAGGGTCAACCGACAACATTCTCGGGGCTTTTTGGGTTTATTACGTTTCGGTGTACGTTCGTCTATGTCTATCTCAATGTCGGGGAACGTGGTAGTTCGGCGAAGGAATGTTCGCTACTGTCTTAAGTACTTTTCACATAGATGTGCAAAGAGACACGCGGTACATATCCTGCGATGATTCGTCCAATAGGATGTATAACGATCAAAGAGTGGTATTGCTATATCATATCTATGTGTCCATATCGTATACGTATTATATTTCATCGATACATATTTATAACTTTTCTGTTCTGAAATGTCTTTGTTAATTTCATCGATTCCTAGTCACTTTCGACCTAGACACCTCAACTGATCCGTTAAGGCAGAACGTTTCCAATACCACTGCTCCTTTGTAAGACTCGCTTCAAAATGAATAGAGCTATTAAAAAAGCAATTACGTAGACGATGGCAAATACTTGGATTTGAAGCGAAGAACTTCGGATTAAAACAAGCAACTATGATGGAGACACTGAAACCATCTAGGGGAATATATAAGGAATAAAAAAGGAAATTGGCCGGAAGTGACAATGAACTTTATACCTGCAACGTACAGGTATTCGATCTTCGACCACGTCGATCAACAGTCAACTCTCGATGGATTGGATTACACGTGAAAGGCGTAGATGTAAGTTTGATGGCGGAAAGTTTCTGGAGGAAAGTGCAACCCACCGACATCGAAGAAAGGCTCGGGTCCTGTGTCAGCACTAATCTTCTGATGTTAATTAAGAAGAATTAGTTTACTATAAATGAAAATTATTTTATCCGTACTTTCTGTTAGATTGGAATTATCTCGATAAAAACGGTTCTGAAAGGTCAACGGCTATAGAATTCTGAGAAAGCTCGATATGAAAAATGTATACACAACCGCAAAGTACGTACGTTGAATCGAAAGTGACCGTGTTACGTAAATATTCTGTATCACGAACCAAAAACTTCTGTCAAACTTCGCTACGCGTAAGTCGCTCAAAAAAAGAAACCGTTTACGCAATTTGCTTTTTCACGGTATACAGCAAGAGAGACTCGGGCGAGTCATCGAACGTAAGTATTACGAATTTCACATTTTAAACGTTACCAGACGTATCGTAACTTGGTTTTGCGTACGAAGTGTTAAAAATACATATGTTCCACATCTAATATCAAAAACGCAAGAAATTTTAACGACAGATAAACAGTTACGTTCCAGATCATTCTGATATCTACTTTTTATTACTCTGTTAAGAAATTAGAGCCAATTTCTCGCTTCGTACAGATTACGATTGTAGTTGTACTAACTTTAAGAAGCACATTGACCGCTGTCCTATCGACGATTCTGCATCTAAAGGTAAATCTCGAACAAACTCGAAACTCCATAAGACTGTCATTTTTACGCGATATAGCCCCCGGTCGTAAAACGACGACATAAAGTGACGCGACCTGGTACGAAGAACGAAGTTACGCGTGTGGTTGCGACATCATCGATGTAATCGTCGGACACAATCAGCTACGAGGGACCTGGCTCGATCGTTCCGAGGCTTTGCACGACCGTGTTAGAGCTTGCGAAGTGGCTTAAACAACAGCCAGACGACGAGTTGACGTAGGCTATTCGAAGTTCCTGAGACCTGGCCAAACATTGATACCCCAGAATTCGACCTAATAAATTCGCGCGTTTCTTGTGATTGACTTGCCGTTACGGCAGCAACAGTCGCAATCTCTGATCAGCGGCTTAACACTCGAGAAGATTTGCCAACGAGAGCGAACCACTGGAAGAAGGGACGAAAGAGGCGAGCAGGGGTTGGTTTCTCGGTAAAGTTTCTGGACCGGGGACAGAGGTACGCTGGATAAGCCGGATTAAGAATAGCCTTACACGAATTCGTCGAATTATCTCCCTCTCGAGGAATAATTACGCTTGGAAATGTTCCCTGTCTCGAACACGCGTCATTCCTAGAAAGAGAATCGCGTCACAGTGCGAGAATTGTCTTATCCAACGAATTATTCGAATCGAATTCTTATCGAGTTCGACGAATTAAATTTACGAGGAAGGATAACGAATCGGTGAGGATACTCGCGTTATATTTGTTTATGGTTGACGATGAATTTGCGAAGAAATATTTTTTATTTTGCAGTTGATAAAGTATTTCTTCATCGTAGTTTATCGATATCGGTGTTATCATTACTTTGTCCCAATTTTATTTTTAATATTTGCGTAATTATTTTGTTCTAATATTTCGTTTTTCGTCAGCAACGAAAAACGATGCACGAATATTTGACAGAGCTGTATATTTATCGAGACTGCAATTGTACTATGTTTTATACAATATTTATAATCAGAATTTGACGATTCTGTCATAATTGCGCGATATAATTACAGAATATTATTTATTGCATTTATTACAACGTAATTTTGCTGAAAAAGTTCATCGCCTATTTGATTGCCCGACTCTTGGCTTGTGGCTTCATTTTTCTTCTTCTGGGAGCAAATTAAGGGACAAAAGCTGTGCGATAAAATAAGGGCACAGCCCTATTCTACGTTATATAAAACACCTTCCGTTCTTACAAACGAATCCAAAACGCTAAAGGAATTATGTACATACACGCACAGTTCGTTCTGTACGTATTTTCCACCGAAGCAATTCTCGTACCGTGTAAGTTACACGTACATCGAGAGAAACATACCATCAACGAGATAAGTGCAAACGAAACGTCCAAACAGAGGTATCGAAGCGCGGGTGTATTTAATCGGTGGTTTACAACGAGTCGTTCGTTTTTAATCGAAAGATTTCACGATTGGCGATCTAAACGTTCCACGAACGATCGGAGGGAATGGCCCGCAAAGCTCTTTACGACCGACACGTCGGACACGCGCGATTCCAACCGATCCACGACCGATCGACACTCGTTCTCTCGCGTTTTACATTATTTATGCGCGGTCGTGTTCAACCACGGCTGGACGTATAATATTTCCGCGCGACACTTCAAGTAACGCATCGATAAATCAACCGGCGGAAAATGAGGACGGAACGAGAAGACACGACAACGCGATTTCGACGCGAATCCTGTCGGTCCACTTCTGCTGTCTCCTTGTCGGTCCGTTTTCCGCCGATTATTTACGACTCGCAATTTGGGTCGAATACCGACCGCCCGTCGGAATTCACGCTCGTTTATCATGCGAGGAAATTATTCCTAATTTAATGGGACAATATGGTCACGCCGGGAATTCGTCGTTCCCTGTGCGAACCGCAACGGTGCGATTGTGAAAAGGCGTTCGGTCGAATGGCCTTTCGGTCTGATTGAAACGACGGTGAAAGTTCGGTGTTTGAAAAATGTTGTGCATCGTTGTAGGCTTGAATTATGGATTAAGGTGGATAAAAATAGCCGTTATTTTTTACGCTTTGCGCCTAGACGTTCCTTCTACCGTTAAAAAAAAAAAAAACTTGAACAACGTAAGAATACGTGTATGAAAAATGAGAAATGGAATTTTTCGTTTTGAAGTTACTTTTGTATGAAATGCGGTGCCATCTGTGAGTTGTTACATGTAACAACTTATCCCGAGGGACGTAATACTAATGAATTTCGATTCTTTTACGACAATATTATCTACGAATATTTTTTTTCTTTTTTTTTTATTATTTAATTTGTACTTTACAATTTGTCCAGCTGGACATTTGGTAAATTTTTCTAATTTAATTGCTAAATAACACGTGGATGGCTACTCCCAGCGGGATACCATCTTCGAGTTTGACTATTTTATTTCTCCACGAATATTTCTCGATATTTTGTTCGAAATATAATTCCCTAGACTATTATTATCGCGTTAAGTAAATATAAAATATTTTAAAGAGTCTATTTTAGATCTTAAAGACCAAAGAAGACTACAGGATAAAGGCATGGTACACATATGTATGTACAAGAGAGCAATTTTAGAATAATGGAACAATAAGAATGGTGTTTGCATCGAGTCTGTTTCTTTTTTCCTTCCTGCATTGGTATTACGTTATTTCTAAACATCAAAGTAATCCATTTAAGGCAAAATAACAAATATAACTCGCGCGAACAGAAACAAGATTGCGGCTATAATTACTGCAAAATGGCGAAACATTATTTACGGAAGAAAAGGGGCGAATTCATAAACGCGCAAGGTAATCATTTCCCTTAAATTTTGTCTTGAAATTAGCTTCTCTATAAAGGAGGAACGGCACAATCTTGCACACGCGTACACCTCATATAATTATAGAGTAATCCCCGTTACCATAAGAATATAGTGAAACGGAAAAATAAGATAAAGCTGAAAAGCCATTAGAAAATTGTTAAAACCTTTAGAAATACGAGTATAAGAGTATAATAAATGCTAATTTCGTTGGAAAATATTTCATGATATCCTCTTTATCCAAATATTGTAATATTAAATCAAGCGTTATTAAACGCATAAATATGTAAAACTAAAAAACTATGAAGCATATAAAATTTTTATATAGTACATGTGTACAATAAATGTTATAATTGTATTGTAGAAAATTTTATAACATTTTTTCTCAAATCCGTTAGGTATATATTCGTTAGGTAGGATCGAATACCTCGATTCAATAATAAATGTACAAATAACTTACGTACGAGATGTAACGAGGATCATAATTGCATTTCACAGTATTTTATAACGTTTTTCTTTTCCAAACATTTACGTAAACAAATTTTCTTCAACTATCTTCGTATATACGAATTTTGAATTGATAAATACGAGTACAAATTTGCGCAAACGTTTAGTCTAGCACTTTGTTAACAAACATCGAATACCTCGATTCGATAATAAATGTGCGAATAACTTTCGTACGAGATGTAACGAGGATCATAATTGCATTTCACAGTATTTTATAACGTTTTTCTTTTCCAAACGTTTACGTAAACAAATTTTCTTCAATTATCTTCGTATATACGAATTTTGAATTGATAAATACGAGTATGAATTTGCGCAAACGTTTAGTCTAGCTCTTTGTTAACAAACATCGAATACCTCGATTCAATAATAAATGTGCAAATAACTTTCGTACGAGATGTAACGAGGATCATAATTGCATTTTGCAGTATTTTTTAACGTTTTCCTTTTCCAAACGTTTATGTAAACAAATTTTCTTCAATTATCTTCGTATATACGAATTTTGAATTGATAAATACGAGTATGAATTTGCGCAAACGTTTAGTCTAGCTCTTTGTTAACAAACATCGAATACCTCCATTCAATAATAAATGTGCGAATAACTTTCGTACGAGATGTAACGAGGATCATAATTGCATTTTGCAGTATTTTTTAACGTTTTCCTTTTCCAAACGTTTACGTAAACAAATTTTCTTCAACTATCTTCCTATATACGAATTTTGAATTGATAAATACGGGTACGAATTTGCGCAAACGTTTAGTCTAGCACTTTGTTAACAAACGCGCGTGAAACTTGTAAAACAGTACGTGTTATTTCTGTCCGCTCCATAACGGATCGCATAAGATTCGTAGCGGCAAACATTTTGACATTTCTCAACTTTTCACCCTTTTTTACTTTTTGAAACGCTCATTCCGCTAAACCATCTAATCTAGCGGGAAAAAGGTAAACGACGGAAAGAAGCAAGGGTGAAACGCAACGTACGAAGTCTAGCAATTCCAATTCTCGCGTTGTTGCAAAACCATATCGTCGGACGCGTATACGCGACTCGAACGCTTGAAAGTGTTCCAGGTCGATAGAAATTTGATTCTCTTCGAACAGTATTTTCAGTCTATTACCGTTCGCTCGCTACTCTATAAAATTTTCACTACGACAAATTCCATCGATTTCGAATAAACAAATGCTCTTCGGACCGCTCTGTTCTCGTCTCTTTTTCTCCTGTTTACCATCCTTCTCTCTCCTTCTCTGACGATCGGTAGAAAAGCGTTTTTATGGAAGCGCTGTTCGGGCACGAATGAAACTCTCACGACGGGTGTAGCACTAACATAACGTATATTTATCGCATCAGAGTGTTCCTTCGAAATATTCACTATTCCATTTCCCGAGCCGGATACTGCTGGCCAGTTTTGCGTCCACTTTATAGCAGCTGAATAAAAAGTAAACTATGATGCATCCGTAAAGCCAGAACAGGATACTCTTCTCTCTCTCTCTCCATCGCTCTCTGTCTCTGTCTCTCTCAGTCTGCTAGGCTCCGTGTCACATTCAATCGGTAGTTAATACTTCAAATAATAGTGTCTGCATGGATCCAGCGAACTCGCGTGTTTCAGCTAGTGTCATTTGTCTAACGAGCACATTCCGACGATTCCGTGTTTTCTTTCTTTTGTTTTTTTTTTTTTTGTTGAATCGCTTCCAATTTTCTTTGAACTCGTGTACTCTTCCAAAGCGAGTTGTTTGTAAGCTTATCGTAATCATTTAAAATCAGAAACAGCGAGTTTTCGATTCGAAAACCTCTTTCTCTTTTCTCGCGTGTTTTCGCGACTTTTTTTACTTTAGCATTCGATCGCGCTATTATACGTTTTCTTTGCTATTCTTCTCTTTCTATTTCTCATTTCGTCTCTCCTCCTTGGACATTACATTATACGGACAATGTATTGATACACGATTTTTCAAGAGACCAACAATAAGCTGCGACGTTCCGATCGTATAAGCGATACGTTCATCAGATACACTGCAAGTTGCTGGAACTTTTAGCGAACGGCCGACGTCGTGGTGCAGTTTTAAAGTTGGTCGTTTAGAGAACCGATGTGGCTGTCCGTTTAACGAAGCACTTGTTTCTCTGTTACTCTCTTTTCTTTTCCAAAATCGACTCAAGTATACCTCGACTATTTCACTATTTACGCATACGCAAAATAAATGATCACCTTAGGAAGCAACGTTTCGAAGCAGACAAAATTCTTCCGACGTATTTCAACGAAGGGGAAGAAAATTTGTTAGCGTTCGATGTGTACGATGAATCGAAAAGCAGGAAATTTCTTTCACGTGGATTGTCAGAGCCGGTGGTGAAGTTGAGGTTACCGAGAGTTGGCGAGCGATGCCCGATTTCAGGCAATCGAAGAGTACGCTGAAATCTTTTCAGCATATCGAATGGAACTCGTGGCGAAAGGTGAACGTAAGTGTGTTTACGTGTTGAAACATTCCGACGGCATGCAGAAACTTCTTGAAAGCTTCTTGCCACCGTCCAATTCGGGATTAAACTTATGTCGTACATATCCACTGGCCGCGTCTTGTCGTATCCGGAACTTAACGCGAGTTCGCACTCCAGACTTCCGGGCTTTGTGGCTCTTTCGGAAGGCGATTCGTAGCCAGCTTGGTCCAAGTTTCTCTACAAGAGGACGCCGTTTACGTTTCGATTCGTTCGCACCACAAACCTTTCGATAATGTTACTACGATAACAATCTAATCCGTCGATCGATTAATAAACCAACTTCTTGTTTACTTACTTCGCTTTACTCGATATCAAAATATATACAAAAGTTCGCGACAGTATTTCGATCACTTACAGAAACTTCTTCCGAGTATGTCGTGCGTGTCGCGAAAAAGATTTTGTACGTCTGACATGATCGGCATACAGTTTAACCCTTTGAGCGCTGCGTTGTCCGACGTTAAAAGTGCGCCGTGGACCGTCCACTCTTTACGAAGAAGCACACTTGCGTATTTTTTACAAAAGGCATTGTAGTCTGCTACACACTTTGGTGTTTGCTTTGGTTTGCCAGTCTGATAATTAATTTTTTTTTTTGTTTCAACGAAATCATCGGAATGCGAGATAGACGACATCCATACGTCTTTTTTATCGCCCCACTTTAACGCCACTTTTAGCCTAAATTGAATGGTTGTGCGAGAACGCATATATGCGTTCATAGGGTTAAAACAAATTCGACGATGTATTATATATGCAAAAATGATTGTGTTAATACCATGTCTTTTATAGCCGTATTAAATCGCTTAAAATTATTTACTCGCGTTGCAAATTACCTAGCTACTAGATAAAATAAAGCGAACAGAATTGCGAAAGTTTAACCATCGTAACAGTTTATGATTATCGACCGCAATAATAATACTTTCTTTTCACATAAGGTTGATTATTCTTCTCAAGGTATAAAATGACTCGTTTCTCACAGATGCTTATTTTTTCAGCCACTTACGCGGAAAGCTCTCCGACCGCATCGTCTCTGCTTCCTCCGCGGCGGTGCGCAAATTTCAAATAAAATCAAATCTCCGACTTTCTCGGGGAGAGTCGCCTCAAGCCGGCAGTTCCTACCACGATTTGCATATTCCTTGCGTACGAATTCGCGGCGAATCACGCAAACGCCGGCGACGGAACGTTACAACGACACCCTCGATTCGCAACCCCGGAGAAACTTTACGAAGAATCGGGAAAGAAGCCTTGTTAAGTTCGAGAGATACTAGTAGCAATAATAATCGGAATTTGTTGTATGTATTTATTATATATTTATTTATTCATAGAAACAAATACAGAAGAATAAAAATGATGAAACGATGAAAGTACACACGGTATTCTAGACTAATTATTGTACGTATAATATTCTTGTATAGTATGTTATACGTCTGTCTAAGTATATAACGAGGAAGATTGTAAGCTTCAGGCGGAATCAGTAATAACTATTACATACTTCACCTAACTATGTAATTAACTAAATATAAAACAGGGTGGAAGAAGAAGCATAAAAGAACACAGCGTAGTTGAAGGAATTAGAATAGTTAGGACGACGGAAGAAAATGATTAAAAAACCGCGTTCTTCGAAAGAAAAACCTTGATACATTACTAACGGTAGATATATGAATATCTAAACGGAATTGAAACGGAATTAATACTGCGAATTAATCTTCCCATATGAACTGAATTATTAAGCATTTAATGAATCTAAACATCGTCGATTATTAAAGTTGCAAAGATGAGAGTTTAGAAGAAGAATTAGAAAAATTAACAGAAATTATCCGATAGCTTTTTCCGAAGCAGGTTTCATAAAATTCCGCTTTTCCAAATTTAAACTTTCGTTACGTACAATTGTGAAATATAACCTCGATGAAACTTAAACGTACTTGAAGATTAATCGAAACTTGTTACAAAGTCACAATTTTCGTTCTTGGGAAAGACAATCGATGAGGATCGAGAGGGTAAAGACTGCAGTAACGAACGGAGTTAGATCGGCCGAGTCGATCCAACGCAAACGAACAAACTCGAATCATCGACGGTCGACTAGCATAGTAATACGAATGCCCTTCGTCAGAATTCGTGCAATTCCAAGCTTGCCGATGAATTCGTCGCCAGGCGTGCGATTTCTCTTTGTGAAAGGGCAACGAGAACGACCGAATAAGCCGGAATTTTAAGCTATGAAACTTTCGTAATTACCGAGTGTTCGGTATCCTGAAAAAGTTAGGCAAGTACCTGCCACGCTAAACAAGATCGCTATCACCAACCTCGTTTTCTCTCCCTTTTACGGCTTTTTCTGTTAATGCTATTTCTCGTCAGCTTTTAATTGTTAAAAATCCATTAAATCCATCAAATGGTTCAAAATGATCTATCTCGTAAATTATCTAGCCAGGAGATAAAAAAGAAGTAAACAAAAGTTGGAAAAATTGTTTCGAAAGGTTCGTTCATACACCGCGTTGTATCTAACATTCGAAGACCACAGAGGAAATACGATACACGACGCGTCATATTCTTTCCAAAAATCAGGAAAGCGACTACTGTGATGAACAATATCGCTACTACCACTGCTATTTTTCTCTTTTCCGCGTCTTTCTCTAGGTTTGCTGGTCTTTTTGTCAAGCCCGTCTCTCTTTCGTCGTTTCTTTATTTCTTTTGTTTCTTGCATGATTCTCCCGACCATTCCGATTCACGAACCAGCGAATCGAAGAGAGAAAAGTGTTGGAATGTGCAATAAAGCGGTGTGGAATTGCCGACGCGTACAATAGCAATCGAAGACACAAAGGTTTTTCTATAAATCCTCGCAGTGACACGACGCGCGGCCGTCCCCGATTCGATTATCTTGTCCCGGGTTCTTCTGATTTTTACGTTTGTTCTTTTATTGCAAATTCGAGCGCCATCCGTCCGCTCGACGAAACCGTTGTTCCGTTTCGACCTATGCTCCTTTCAAAACCATTTCACTCTGCATTACCAACAATTTACTTTCTAGTTAATTTGTTTCCAAACTTCCTCTTCCATAGCAAATGAACTCGAATGAAAATTCAACATTACAATAACATAATACGCTGTTTCTAATAATTTGAAAAATAATTGTAAATGTATTCGCGAATTAGATATGTTATTGGACGCTATGAGAATATAAAATGTAAAAGATTTTTGACTGACATTTTTAAAACAATAGCTTCATTGAGATAATGAAGCTTGAACGTGATTTTGAATAGCGAATTCAGACAGCAAAAATAAAAATAAAAATATCAGAAAGTAAAAACAATGAACAAAAATAGAGAGAAGAAATATCGATGCTTCGAGATTATGCATTAACGAAATTAAAAAATTTACATTGGGTATTATTTGCGCAGGTGCATGTGGCAAAAATAACGCGGGGCAAATCTATTTCCATGGAAATATCGTGGCAGCTGTTAAACGAACTGATTTCCAGCGAAATTAATGCATTCAATTGTAAACAGCTATGAAATTGCAAATCTTTTTTAATTATGTTGAAAGCCACTCGGCGAAGCTACAATCTAGCCAGGAAATAACAAGCAGAAAGTCAGATTTGTAGATGGAGGGTGAAAAAGACTCCCCTTTGCAAAAGCGCAAGCTTTTCGATCAAATAGTAGATCACGTTTCAAAAATTCGTTTGAAAAATACTGCTGATAAATGAATATGTATTACGTCATCCTGAAAATTTCCACGAATTTTGTTGTATCTGGGTTTAACGGCATATAAATATTTCAAATACTATTGAAATATAGTCGGGTATATATATCATACGTACACACTGTTACATTCGTAGTAATTCGTACTTTCTTTCTCTAGAATATAATATATCTTATATTAAATAATAAATCTTCGAGGAAATAGAAAACTTTACAAAAATCGTGTCAATTAGGCAAATTTTTACGTTTTCCATTTGCTTAACAATTTTCTTACGCAAAAGGATTTAGAAAATTGAAAAATATGTTTCTACATTGCGTCTCTCTCTCTCTCTCTCTCATAGAAATTTAGATTTGGTCATGAAACTAACGTATCGAATATTATGGAAATTAATTTGAAAGATAAATTCGATTTCGAAAGAGCTACGTTCCTTCATAATGAATGGCTTAAAACTTAATCACGGAAATTTTCAAGATGATTTAATAGCTTTAAAAATAGAAGAATATTTTATTATCGACTGATATAATATATTATTGAAACAGGAGTGGTGCCTCCCTAATTAATACTTCTGAACTACCTATTAATCAATTCGAGCTTCATTTAACATTAATTACCGAGAATTGATTTTCGGGACAAATGATTTTTAATATTTCGCTGAAACGCTGAAAAATTGAACGTTAGTCGGAAAGCCTTTCTATTCAGAACCGTAGGTTGTACTAAGAGGATATCATTGAAATTCATACGAAATTCATGGTACTTATCCGCAGGGACAACGTGGTCTTAAGGATACAATACTACCTTAGACAACGTCGTTCGTAGGTAATACTTTTTTATATCTCACCATACGCTATTTAGGGTGAAGTTGAGAAACTTAATATCCATCGCATGCAATATTATTATATAAATTTTAATCAGAACCGTAGTTAATACTTAATCGAATCGCAAGAAAATAAATGGCAATTCTAACGAAATGAACTTGCTTTCTCAGCTCGTACAAAAGAGACTAATAAAAATAAGTTGATCGGAGTCGAGCGCAGGTTGTATTTTTTATCCTGGATTACAAAAATCCATTAAAACTTTCAATATATTCGCGTCGTTTCTCGAATGCGAGTCTAATTTCATAAGAATGTACGAATTCCAATGAAATGATTCGAAGCAGAATTCGGACTTTAAATAATAAGGAAGGATATATCTGAACAAACGAGTAACAAACTACAATATTAGAAGAACCTGTAATATAAACGCCAAGTATAAGCAGATTTGTACACGATCGATGAAAGGGCTGCAACTAACTTTCTATTGGTCCGCGCTGTGTTTCTTTACAAAATGTATCGAAAACATTTTGATTAATTTTGATTAGGGGAAATAATAATAATCTCATGTTGAACAACAAGATGAATGCGCGAATGAAGCTACGTTGTAGTAGGGAGAAGGTTGCCGAAAGAAGCGACGAGTTAGCAAATAACGTAAATAATAAACTTACTAAGTATATGTTTTGTTATATTATTCCTTAAAACGTTAATACGTTTATTGCAACTATACGCTCCGTTGCAGGATTTCGAAATTTTTCTGGCCAGCAACCGGTCCTCTAAATTTAAATTACTATTTTCGATTACGGACCAGCCAACGTAATAAAAGGAAGAGGGAGTCGCGCGATTCAGGAAACAATATACCACATCAGGAAAGGCTATCATATTCCGATTGTGTTTCGCCAGTGAGGTGAATTCTCGTTTTACCACGTTCGCCGATAATACGCGGATAACGCGCTAGAGACAATGTATTTGAATTTAATACGACGTATTGCGCGTATGTTTGCCGTCGACGTTTGTCTCATTGATTCGTCAGCGTCCCAGAAACTATGGCTGGAAAACGCGTCTCCCGATCGGCCGACAATTAGTCCAAACGCGAAATTGTTCCACGTGGACCACAGTTACGAAATCGCAGCTAATTTCGCGGCCGCTCGAATATCCCGCCGGCTTATTACGCTCGACCATTGTTCCGTAATTGTTTTCGCGATCGTTCCACCTCTAATCGGACTCAACTATCTCGCGGCATGTACCGTTATCGCAGTGAACTTACGGCCTGTTCTTTTTGTACCGTGCGCATATGAAAGAGCTTTGTTCGGTCTGATTTATTCTCCGCGCTTCTGTCCTCCGAGACCACTCGGCAAGTGTATGTTTGAAGTTTGTTACGCGGAGTATCTTGCTTCCACGTAGCTGTTAGTACCTTTTGTTGCAGATTGCTAATCAACCGATTATATCGGCAAATATTTAGTACGAACGGAAATTTTATATCATTAGGTACGATCATCTACGCGTCATACGGTAAATAAGAATTCAATTTTCATTCGCGTGTTTCTAATAATTTGCACTTTGTACGATAAGAGAACGTTCATTCTGAAAATATCACTAATTCTTAACTGATCTATTTAGCCTTAAAACGTTGTCTTCTTAAATGTTGCTTACCGTTTCATTCGAGTTAAGAAAACGTTGCGCTCTTAACATCGCGTTTATCCGATTGCTGGAAAGTTTAGGAGCGGCAATGGCAAGAAAAACGTCACGAACGGAGAAAATATCGTGCCCTGCATCAACGTGGAACGACGAGAAATTCCGTAACTTAATTAAAAGATAATCAATTCGGGAAAACGTGAAACATTCTACTCTGCTTTGAATTCGCCTTAGTTTTACTTAGTTAAACGACTTTGTAAGATCGGTCAACTGTGCTCTCGCATAGTTTTCGAATCGTTTTCGATGAACGCAATTATTTTCGTTGCCCATGTCGGATTCCAGAAATAATTAAATTGCCAAATCAGTTTCGCACGGCGTTGAAACGCGCGGGACAACGGCTTTATCGAGGTTAAAACGGGAATGGTCTCGTAGTTGGAACGCAACAAAATTCCAACATGTTGTTCAGTGTGTTCCTCGTGTTTTCGTTTTGGTCTTCCACAAAGCGAACGCGCCGTGCACCTTGACGCGAGGAGAATCAAGAGACCGACGGAACATCGGTAGAAAATGAAACGATCTCGCTTTATCGCGAAAGAGGTGCCGAATATTAATTAGAAATTTCAATTGGTAATCGTTGATTGCGTTATATTACATTATTGCGTTAACTATAAATCGCAGTCGATCGCAGTTAATCGGACAATTATAAATAAATTATTATAAAGAAATATTGAAGTTCAAATTGTACAAAAGTGATTACGTATGGACGGTATATAATGAAAAAATAATGATTTTATTTTCTACTACGCAATCATACAGATATCTATCTAAAAATAATTGGCTTCTGAAAAGAAAAAAAAAAAAAAAAGAAAACTGTTTGTTCAAAACGAATACGCTTAACTTATTAACAAAATAGATAATGTAAAACATCTTTGCGATGAAAAAAACTACTATTATTAAATTGCGTCGGTCTCAAAGCCAGGATGTGATATATCGTATTTCGTTTTACCATTAAACCAACGTAACTTGTACTTTAACCAGCCAGTTCGAAACTCGGCTTGGTTAATAAATGAAAGGAACGCGGCAATGCTTATTACGCGTTTCTTTCTTCTTTCTCACAGACGCTCTCTTTATACAATTTTAAATAGGACGTCAGTGAGTGTTGCCGCACGAACGATTTCAATACGAAGCAGGACACCAAAGTGGAACGCCGGCATCGGGGCAAAAGTGGTATTTCTCGCGTCGACGTCTCATCGACGGTACCATTGAAAAGGAGAGACGAGCCTCGAGGAAACTCTTGATTCGCGCGCGTGGAAACGCCGCTTTATGAGGCTCGTCCGTTTGTGTCCGCGCGCGATTCACCAACGGAATGCAAAACGATAATGGTGAATTCTATGAGCAAGCCATGCTATGTGTAGTTTAAGAGTAGTCGACAGTTTTAGTGACAATTTTGCTGCTGTCGAATATTTTTCTATAACATTGCCTTTCATCTTCGAATCGAGTTTCTTTATTCTTCTTTTCGATATTTCTTTCGACAAACAACTAACTTCTCCTTCAAATTCGTATTAAGATAAAAATTTGCTCGAACATCGAAAGAGCCAGAAAAAAAAAAAAGTGAATGAAAAATGTCGATCGATGTTGCAACTTCGTAAAATCCGGCTTTTCACGTTGTACACATAAGAGAGGCACTCGCCAGAAATCACGGGATCGTTTCGTAGCGATACGACAAAGTCGTGAGCTTTCTTCGTAAAAATTCGCGGAAACAGGATTTTGCACTGCAGCTGGAAGAAAACGCGGTAGAAAAATAAAGGTGGCTCCAACTGCGCTCGCATGAAATTGAGTTTTGCATACGAGAACTGAAGGAGTCGGGTTTCGTGTATACACGTGGATCCAAACGCGTTTACAAATTTCAGTTACAACACGTTTCTACTTACGCCTTGTTGCCTCCGCAGAAAACGCGTACATTTGCGTCGATGTAATTCTACAATTTCCATTTCACTTCGTTGCGATCTTTGCTTTATCACTTTCTTGCAACCGATACTTTGTTGAACCGTATATTTTGTTGGCATGCGCGTTATTAAATTTAGTATATTTTAAATTAGGATAATAAATTGTAACGAGAGAAACAATATCGTACTTGTAATTAACGTTAATTGGTCGAATCTTATCTTGCTTTTCATTTGTTCTCTTTTATCTCAACCTTTTCTTTCTTCCTTCCCTTTCCCTGTTGTTCTCTCGCCTTATTTCGTTCGATGTTCCTTTTTTTCCGCCAATCTCTCCTCTTTATCGCTCCATTTTCCTGTTTCTCTGTTCTTCGTAACATTATTTTTTACAGAAATATTATTTTTCTATTTAACTAACGATAACTACGATTCAAACGAACGTAATATATCGTCATGATCTGTTCGTTGCAAAACTTGTAATTGATCTGTATACGATTGTTCGAAAATAAGAGGAATAATTAATCGAATCGGATTAAATAGAATAACACGTAGACCGATGTCAATTCAGCAAGAAGCCACCAACGATGAACAGTGATAACTGATATCAACGCGTCCCTACATCGCACTTAAGCCGCCATCGCGCCTTCTTCCTTTATCAGATGACCCAGTTTGCTAACTTTCTTCCTGGCACCACCAGACGTACCTCCGTAATAGATTTACCCGGACTGAACTGTGGAGATAGTAGCATGCCCATCTACGATAAGAACTTTCCTGTTTTCTATTTAGACTGTCGATGTTATATATAACTGGCAATTTATACATGTACGTATAGGATAAAGCCGTACGATTATAAGCATAATATTTCTCAAATAATAGTTTATAATCAACGATGCGCGCTATTCTATAATACGAGTATTTTAATTCTATCGTGTCGAGGTTATTTGATGTGTGAACAGAGGAACGCGTGAATAAATTGTAAAGTAGAAAATATATTTTAATACAGAAGTGTAAATACAAGTAGGAATATAATTTGAGCTAGATTCAGATCCGCACGCTAGCAGTATTACCCTATGACTGAAAGCCATCGTCGCCTGTCTACTGTTTATGGTCTGCCTTCGTCCCAGTCTTTTGTCTATACGCTGTTGTCACACGCTCAAGAAGGCCACCCGCTCAGTAATCAAGTAGACGAAACATCCTGCATACCACAGCTATCGAAACAATAACCAAACAGTAACGAAATAGCCGCCTCTGACACACACCCGACGATAACCCCTCCAAAGGGACTAAAATCACGATATAAAAACCCTCTTAAATTAGCGCTCGAGAGCATTCTATTGTAACACTTTAAACCGTCACTCTGTTGGATCGATTCGATAAATACCATTATCATACATAAAGTTCAATTTCTTTACTTCATTCGTGAAACGTTCGAACTGCGACGCGAGGACATCACCAGCGATCTATCGGTTTCGTGATTTCTTGTGTCTCCGACGTGACACTGTCGATGGCTTCGGTGCTTGAGAAAACTAAAAAGACCAGATGTAGAGTTTTCTTAGAAGTGGTGACCACTTCAACATATCGTAATGTAACAATATCAATGCATATCATAATATATGATTTCTTATTGTTCTATATTGCAAATATTTAATTTAATTACAACGTGAAACTTTAAATATTTAAATACAAAACATTTAATCTTCGTAATTACAGAAAGAAAACTAATAACCGTTCAAAAAAAGACACAGATCAACTTAGACCTGCGTGACTTCAAGTAGAATAACCATCGTATAATCAGACAACTGTATTATGAAAATCTTGACTCCCATATTCTTCCTATAAAATAACGTTTTTAAATATATTTCTTATACTTTGAAGTACTTTACATTTTTAGTTTGACTGATAATCAGTGATTATTAACCACGGGGACTAAATTATCATCGATTAGAATTAATGGATACGTTTTCAAAACTTTCGCGGACCATTTTCAAAGTTCGTCGCGCTAACAAAATTATGAGTTATTATTACCGAATACCTTTAATTAATTACTACTGATTACTGATAAAAAAAAAGTTTATAAGACTTTGTATCGAGTTTTTATATAAAACTCTATACGCAGGATTTGAAGAAGTTTATATTCATGACGATCGTGACTCACGACAAAGACAATCGTATCGTATTCGTGAATACCCAATTTATATAGTGGTACATTTGTGAAAGTCGAAGCGTACGCTTATTGTTATTACTAGTATTAGTACATTGCTGTACTTACATAAATATATGTATGTATATTAGTTTAGTTTACCGAACGAGTTTACGTGGTCAACATAAACGACAGCGGATTACGAAAATAAATTAACGCTATGGAATATGAAATGTTTCACAAATATTTTATAAAAAGATCCGTGTAAGTCGACACGCATGATCACATACATATTTGGATAATGCGCGGATTTTTGTTAACTTCGAATATGACACAACACTATCGTAGGTATCGGATCACGAAGGGTCGAATGATTCAATAATCTAACGGATTTATGGTAAGTAGTAGTCGAATGCTAGTCTCCTGAGTTCATCTAAATTTGGAACTACTCGAGCGTAGGATTTTCAAAACCTCAAGAGTATCGTTGGATTCTATGGGATCAGCGGTTCAGGATTACTGTAAAATTCTGCAGCTTCGACTCCTCCATATGATAACATTACCCTGGAGAAATAGAAAATTGAAGTTTCATCTAATAATTGAAACTTTGCTCAATGGAAAATTACAGGCATATAATTACAGGCCGAATTTGCAAGTTGCTAACGGTAATGTAACTTTATGGTAAACCAATCAGCCTGTCTGAAGTAAATTATATTCGTGACTCGTAAAACGAACATTTTTGAAGTTTAATTTAAAATTAAAACGCTTTAGCGTGCAGACTGTACTCGCATGCACAGATTATTAAATTATTCAACGATAGAAACGAACGGCGCTACTCGACTGTGCAACTGTGCGTTCTGCGCAGTAGCATTTATCGGTGGAATAGCTGCAAGTGATAGAGAGGCAAACATAACAAGAGAGCACACGAAACGTGAGAAAGTATTCGACTGTTTTGTGTGTCTATTAATTTCGCCCTGTCCTTTACACGCGTGCTTAATTTCAAGAGCGACGCATCGAATACATTGCCTGGCGTTCGGATAATTCTGTTCTATTAGTCCTTTGTATTCGTCCGATCCAATCGTCGAAACCAGGTTCGAACGAAACACGGCTTTAATAAGTTTTAATCGACTCGCGAGCTAACAACTTATACGAGTCTTCGCATCTGTTTCTCGTAGCACGTTTAGGGATCGATACAATGAACCATTTTTACGAGTCAAATCGCGATCGTCGAAAAAGGATAGAATTTTCAAGTTTGTTCGAAAGAACGAATCCTTAGCTTAGCCATTGCATGAAAGTAACATAAATTATGGTAAATTCTAAAATAAGTATAAAGAAAAACAGTATTTATACATAACATAACCATTTCCCTGAACTATTGGATGTATGCAATTATTAATCAATGCGACTTCTGAAAGGTTCAATTATCGAAGAAATAAAACAAGAAATTTTGATGAAATATTTTCTTCTCAACGGTTTAATTCAAACTTTGGGAAATCGTTTAAACTCATTGCCTTTTTTCGTGAGAGCAACATTTAGCGGAAGCGAAGATCATAAACGTGACAGTCGAGAATTTTGAATTGTTTTAGAATTACAACAAATAATTATTTTATCCAATCGATAGGATCTTGATATATATACGTAGACGTGTGTAGACAAATTGATGTATTGTTTCATGCGTTATAGCTCGTATTCGCTCGTGATAGTTTACGGATATAAAACCTTCTAATACAGAATGAAAATGTATCAAGGTATACAGTTTCGATTCAAAGCTCGGAGAGAGGGAACGTAATATTGGATAAAGCGGAGTAAAAAATACGCTTACAAAAATATTGGATCATTGAATGATTGAAAGAAAATATTGCACCTATCAAAGATTTGAAACCTGGTTTTAAAACTTTTGAAGGTTTAGAGTTTCAAATACTATTTTTCAAATGTACATATGCACTGTTCAAATGGATTTAAAATCTGCAAAAGGATTTCGTTAAAAAACGTAATCTCTTCTGAATCTTTTAAAATCTAAAAATAATACATCGACCTCGAAAATTTTGGAATTATAAATATATATCGCGTTCGTATTGAAAAATACAGTTTTAAATGATAAAATAAAGCAGATTATCTATTTTTAAGAAAGTCTTCTATGCACGTATTATTTTAAAATGGACTTTTTAACGAATCCTGTCTTATCAGACGCTTTGAAATCTTTTTCAGGCTTTCAACTTCGTCCCCGCTCCTTTTCGCTTGTTTCATAAGTTGGTACGTTTGAACGTAAATTGGCGAATCCAAAGATGCGACCATGCTTGCCTCGTTTTTTCTAGATGCTGTCGGATTAACGGGTCGGTCGGTCCGCTATACCAGCGACCACGAAATACCTGGCTTCGGACATTCGCCTAGAAATCGGCGATTCACCGCGCACGGCCCATAAAACTCACTACGATACATTCCATAAAAATATCCGAATCGCGAACGCAAAAAAATAGGCGGCTGTCGACAGGTTCGCGTTCGCAGAGTAGCGCTGCGCTTCATTTCGTTTCGTTTCTTCCGGTCAGAAAGCCGTATCAACGTCAACAATGCGATTTTGCTGATAATTCGTTTTGATTTTGCGCGTTAACGTGTAAATTAGTGGGATTTTCGGGAACATCGGAAATTTGGTCATACGAGGTTGTTCCGTAATTAGAATTTTTGAATATTTGATATTTCGTGATGCCAACATAGTCCATGATCGATTTCGTATTTACGCAATGTTTTGTCCGATCGTTTAAAGACTGCCGCTAATTATTATACACGTTGTTGTAGGTAACGTTTGAGAAAATAAACCAATTCTTTTTTATTTTCTTCTTCTTTTCAAAATTCTGAAGGTCTATGCATACACAATGTACCCAAATTGTACGTTACCAGTAAGTTGTAGCATAGATCATCTTCTACCGTACATTTTACCGATTACAGATTTTATAAAGCTTCGATAATTTGATAAATTACGTATAATGTTTATATTATACCGCGCGTGTATTTTTTTGCACTTGGTTTTTTGTATGCTTGTACGTTTAACGATACACAAGCAGGCGAATTTCTTAGGTTGAATATCGATTTCGAAAATGCGACGGGTTGTACGCTATTCGTGAGCCCGGAAAATACACATAACGAAACGATCCTGTAGCCGTCCTAAGCGTAACTTGAATAAAAAATTATCCTTGACGATGCAAACGATGAACGCGGTGGCGGAGGTAACGCGTTTTACGAATGAACGAGTCGCGACCCATGATACAAATTCCACTCTCTCTGTACGTATATGACTTATTAATCCCTTTGCGGCCTAGCAAACAAGAGCTACCGCGATGCATTTTAATTAAACGCAATCTCCGCACCGTGAAATCGACCGTTGCATGGATGACTGATCGTGAAAGCTTCGCGAAAAATAATGCAAAAGTACCGTTGAATGGAACAGCTATTCAAGTGCCGTCATCGTAGACCCTTAGGTTACTGAAGCTACTGCTTTGGATACCTCCTACTACGCCTGGTTTTTAACTTTTTTATTACAAACTGAGTATTTTATGATAAAACGAAACAGTAATACGAGTAAGCATAAGTTTCTTATGAAATTTTCAAAAGCCTTTCACCTTTCGACGAAAGTTTCTTTGATAAAAAAAAGTAGCAAAATGAAATAATTAGATTAAACAAAGAATTTTGTTGCTCCTCAAAGTTACTTCATTTTTCTAGCCATATCTCTTTCGCCGTATCGAGTTAAACGAATTATCATAACGTAATTTATCCGTGATTGTTTCCGACCTTCGACAAAGTATTAAGACTTAAATCTTAAGACTTCTTGAAAAGAACCTGATATTGTATTTGTTGAAAATGACAACGCGAGTTCGCGCTCGCCATCCATATGTAGATGATATGAAGATTTTTCGGCTCGGAACGGTGTGAATAGATTTATCCAAAGAATAAAATAATGGCTATTGCGATCCTACCTCTAAATACAGAAATAACAACAGTATTATTACAACTAAGAGAATACACTAATATATCAATTTTTCCAATCACGGGTAGAAAAGAAAGATTTCTGTTCGAAATTGTAAAAGCCTATAAAAAATTCAGGAAACCAGAACCGCGAGTCCACAGGAGGCAAGCTCCATATTCTTATAAAATAAATCTTCCAACCGAATGCAACATACATATGTATATCGGTGTCTTAAAAATTCATAAACTGATAACTGCAAAAGCTGGCAAATGTATTCAGCTATCAACGTCGATAATCGTAGAATTTGGAAAATCGCGCAACCGTAGAATGTAGGAGACGTATCCACGAAGAAGCATCGAGATGTGTTCGTAAACACCGATGACTACGACACGAAATTGCAATAGCATTTCGCGAAGTGTCGATTAATACTCGTCGAGCAGACGCGAGACGCGTTTAATTTGCGACCAGAAGCAGCGGGACATAATTCACTCGAGATGCTCGCACGCAACGGGCCGACGCAAACGAACAAGCCCGGAAACTCGAACAGGCTGAATGACGGGTGTTGGCGGCAGGTGGCGAGACTAATAGGACCTTTCTTAAGGTCGAGTTCAACCGGATTGGAATATGAAGCGGCAGCCACTTAAATTAGGGGCTCGATCTGCTAATGGAGAAGCTACTTACGGTTATTACATCAATTCGAACGTTAGAACGTCGTGGCACAAACGTGCATCCGTTCGTGCAATTAAGACGTTAAATTTTTGCAGCTAGAAGCGCAGTAGATCATAATGCGAGCGAGCCAGCCGTAATACCAATAATATTTTTCGTAACGACGAACTTTCCGAACGACTATCCTCGTTTCAGGTAATTATCTGTGTTTTGCGTCTCTGACTTAATATTACCTCTTACGGACCATAAATTCGTGTCGCGTGGAAAAAGCTCGGCCAATGGAATGTCGTTTACCGTAATAAACGTATCGGAACAACGGTTCGATGGCGCTAACGATCTTAATAAGCGTACTCCGGATTATCCGTTACACGATGAAGAAACAGAGTTCGATGATAATAGGTGTTCGATGTAGCGTGAAAATTTATTTTATACTATAAGCGGAAATGTACGCGTACGGAGAGATCAAATCGGAGGACGAGAAATCGATGATTCGTCGCGTTTTTTTTTTTTTTTTTTATATCATAGAGGATTATATCGTTAACGTAAATTTGTTCTAAAAGATATCTGGAATAAAGTATTTTAGTGTGAAAGAAGAGATTGTGAAAGCCGGGGTATCAAATTTACCCTCGGACCGCTGAAATTTTTAACTTGCATGATATCCCGAAAGTAACGTTAGCAGCGTAATTTTACTCCAACGTCACTCTAAACCAGGTAAGATTACTGTCAGATCGACTTACCTTGGTTCATGAAAAAATCTTCGCTGGCAAACGTTTTATTGCCAGTCAAATTACGAGTTAAGCTCGTTCTACCTATCAGTGACGCTTTTCTCAACGTATACGCGTAACTCGCTTCTGACCTTATCCGTTTCGATTTACCAACAATATGACGTCGCATGTTGATGCTTGTACTTGGTACTATTTAACCAGAAACTGCTTACAAAGGTTTTGTACCGGACGGTTTCGAAGGTTGAAAGAAACTTCATGGAGTGTCTCGTAAAAACGGTCCATAAAAGTGCTACTATCGTTGCGGAGTGCGTCTGTAACTGACGTGAAGGTCCAGTCTGCTGCAAAAATATATTTTATCCACGCCAGCGCAACGTGCTTCCACAATACATTATATTGCGTTACGTGTTCTCAGACATCAAAATGACGTTTTTATTCGCATTTATCAAATCCCCTCCACGTTGGTAACACGCCGTGCGAAACGTTATTTAATCAGATTCCGAACGATAACAGCGATATGGTAATCATAAAAGTTATTCGCGGAAAAGCAGCAACAACCGAACGATTTATTTCGATGGTTTAACAGAGAACACCCTGTACGACGATTATCGGGATCGATATTTCACGAAAACGTCTGCATCGTTGATGAGTAGCGAACGTGTATAAGTTATGGATTCGACAAGAATCCTTTAGATTATCGACTCGAAGCTCATCAACGATACATATGTTAATTAGCTACGGCAAAAGCTGGCGTAGCACGTCCGACTGATCCAGACTTTGTAAACCCGCACTGCATATCAAAATGAGCGAAGGTAATAACAAGCCAAATTAAATCGATGTCGATCATAAGTTACACAGTCGAATGGGGTGCCGCATCGAATATTCTGCGAATAATTCGCCAACCTTGCGTACAAACAATACCGACGAATTTCGAGTGAGCTTAAAGTCTGCCTCGGGTAAACCGATCGTAACACTCTGCTCCACGAAGTTGATTTTAAATCGTTATATTTTCACGTCGATAGAAACTTGGAATTTTCCGCAGCAACGCTCGACTTCAAAAGTAAAATGTATTAGGTTGTACGATAAACTCTTTTTTATTTCTTTAAAACTGCTGCGAACGTTGTTACTTTTGTATAAGATTTATTTAATCAACGATGCGTGTACTATTTTATTTCGTTATCTCTTGCAAATAATCGTATCTACTGGTTAACCTACCGAATAATGTATTTCCAAATATCGAAGCAACTAATATTTCAATATTAATAGTAACGATAAATATTTCAGTAATCTCGAATATCATAAACTCAAATGGAACTCTAATCATTTTTATTGGATGTTACTTTCGTATGAGATTTATTTAACCTACGATGCGTGTATTATTTTATTTCGTTATCTCTTGCAAATAATCGTATCTACTGGTTAACCTACCGAATAATGTATTTCCAAATATTGAAGCAACTAATATCTCAATATTAATAGTAACGATAAATATTTCAGTAATCTCGAATATCATAAATTCAAATAGAACTCTAATAACTGTTATTGAAAGATTCACGAAACAACTATACTAATAAGCAATTTTTTTACTCAACGCTTATATTCATTTTCTTCCTGAATTGCTGTCGTTAAACGACATTCGTCCATATTGTCTATCATATGTTTGTCCATTACAACTAACACCTTTATAACAATCCACAAAATGCAACGCTAAAAGACAAACGAAATCCAGAAAATCTTTTCTCACGGCAAAACGATACGGTAGGATAATTCCCGAAGGAAGAAGCAGGATCTCAGGAAATCAAACGTTACGCGAAGAACACAATGGCAACTCCATATCAACGGCGATTCTATGAGGGGAAACAGGTTTCTGACGACATGATAAAAAAAAGGGCAATGGCAAGCTGCAAAAAGCGCACGACACGGGAAATAGAGAAGGCGATTTGAAACTGAAAGAAAGATCCGGGTGGCTGCCGGGTGTATTAAGACGAGAAAGAGGAAGAAAAGACACGCTATGTATCGCCATCGGTTTCGTTCGCCTGGAGAAACTGCGAAATTTCCCTCGATGCTTTTAACGATAAACGCGACGCGCCCCTACCGTGAATGTTATCTCGCCACCTGTCAACCCTCATACCCACCGCGAGCACCGCCTTATATTCAGCCTTAACGTTGCACTTACCGGGCTATCAGATGTTACGCCCGAGACGTTAAGGCGCCGTCGTGCACAGATAATTTGCGTACAGAAACGCGAACAGAAATTCATGCCTCCGCCAAATCAGCGTCTAGCATGTGTCGCCGTGCCAGAGACTCGATTCTTTGTTCGAACAATATGTTATGGGTAATCGGAGAGAAGCGATTTATTATTTATTTGAAGAACACGTAAGGAAAACATGGTACACGGCCCTTCTTTTTTCAGTTAAATTGTCTTATCTAATATTTTTCTCATTTTTCAAAATATATTGAAACATATCCTCGCGCTTTTTACCTTTGCACCAACGCTGTATTATACGAATTATTACGAAACAATGACTACAATCGAATAGACGAAAAGCAAGACACGTTACGGCCATAAATATTTCGGAAATATTCAGAAATAGATGAATAACAAAAATATATATTTGATCGCCAAATCAAATGTCATCGCAAAGCAAGTGTTTAAATTCAGCGAATTTGTTCTCGTAAATGCGGTTGTAACAGGATGGTAAAAAACCTTCATAAAATTATCTTTATTGGAAGATTTGATTTTAACAGTTTTGAGAAGTCACCGTACGGGTCATCGCGAATCAGTTAATTACGCGAACAAGAAGAATCTCGTAATGAGAAAATCTAAAAAAATAGTATTCCTCTAAAGACAGTATATTCCAAGGATGAAAGAACCCGTTTACATCGCCGAAATAGGACCATGCATCTTTTCGTCTATGCATTAACACAGGATAAGTAGCTTCACAAAGTAATGGCCATGAATTTTTTTTCGCCAAAAGCAATTAATTAATCGCACGACCTTTTGACGTACCGTAATATAAATTACGTCTCCATTCAACTAGCTCTCAGGCGAGGTCCCAGAGAGACCACAGAATTTTTTTAACGCATCAAAACTCTAATGTGTCTTGCGCCAGTATATAATATCGTAGCAGAGAAAAAGAAATTCAGAACGTTAGGATTAATGTTAACACGAGTTCGTTACTTTTGCACAATTTGGACTGTCCACCGGCCGGTGAAATGAGTTTGTTCATATCCGTAGCAATGAAAATTTAACATTTTGGTTACTTCAGACGGCAATAAATGATTGAAGCTCGAACGAATTTACGAAATATGATTAAGGGAACCTCCATATATTTAACGTAATTTGTTAGAATGTTAATCTGAAATTACAAAATTACGTCCCATCGGACGGTCGATCGCTCTTTTAATCGTTGCCTTAGTTAAATTTGCATTAAATTTTGTAAGAAGTACATTGAGATTTTTCTCTCGAAATGTATCTACGCTTTTCTCGAGAAATTCTACCATATTCTCTATATCTTTCACAAAGGATATAACCTAGCAAATACGAAGATGGTACCCCACTGGGGGTAGCCACCCCATGCTATATTCTATTTTTCTACGCACTAGATATAACAATTTACCGAATGTCCTTCTGGACAAATTGTAAAACAAAAATTAAATAATAAAAGAAAAAAAAAATATTCTCTATATCTGGAATTCATTTAACTATGTATTACAGTTGGAAATTATTTACATCGACCAATCTGTTTCACGTTTTTCTAAATACTTGTCACATAAATCACGCAAAATAAAGTCACTATTCGTAAGCTCATCTTTATTCCTCAAATACTCTTAAAGGTATTAAAACACATTTAACATAAAGTTGCGATGAAACCAGAAATTCTCTCTTAACTAATTAAATGAAAAAAATAATCATTCGTGATAAGAAACGTATGGAAGATCACGCGTTATCCAAAGGATAATTGAATTCCACATGCCCTAAGTTAATTCAAACAATCAAGAGCAGGTTCTTTGAGCGCGACACTGTATAGCTGTAAATCGCCAGGGGATGCGAGGCTTCCTCCGCCCTTTGCTTTTCTCTCTTATCTACATTAATCTTCTCCCCCATTGGGACACAGTGCAAAAGAAAATAAGATTGATGAGCAGCATGGCTTAATTAATGCGAGGCATCCGATGTTAGAAAGGTATATCGAGCAACCGAGTCGGAGCTGAAGCGAACAGCGGCTTGATTCATATTTAAAGCCGGGATCTTAATGGCATTGTCGCCATTCATTCACCACCGAGCTTTTCTCTGACAGTCGTCAACGACGCGAAGTGTATTTGGGTCACATTTAAATTGAGAACCACGGGAAACAAAACTGGAAAAAAATGAGAAGATGTTCGTGTATCGTCGACTGGCTAAAATAAACGCCGGTGTGTCCCCAGCCATTCATTTCTCCTGACCTAAATACTTCGTCGTTCGTTTCTCTTCTACGATCAAGATTTTAGAAAACACTTTCATGTACGCTTCGAAAACTATCTCTCGTTTCTTTTTTTTTTTTTTTCTAAGCATATTTTTTTATAACATACGCTATTTTGTGGCAGGATTTCTCAGCTTTACGATAACGCTTCATAAAATTTAGCGGAGATACATTGGTTGTTCTGTTTGTATTTCAAACACTTCAGAAAATACTTTGAAGCCCGAAAAATAAATATTTGTGAATAACATTTGCTTCAATAATATTTACATTAAGATTAATAATAGTCGATATCTTTTTCCGTTTGTAGCTTTTTATTTATACTACTACCGTTAATTTTTCCAATTTTTTCTATCGGTACTCTCTACCTATTTCTTTTGATTCAAGAAATTTCTATTAGAACAGGATTTTCCCTTCAATTATAAGCGAACAAGATAATGATTGTTATCTCTTCACTTGGTACACTTTATATTATCCATAATTTATCATAAGAGGAAAGGTTTTCTTCGCGACGTGACATCTGTTTGAACAGGAGGAACCTATCAATTTCAACGAGGTTTTGTTTTTCTTTGCCGTTTTACCGAAGCATAACCGAACAAAAAGCCGAACATGATACAATGAAAATGAAATGCAAATATCGTTGACCCAAAACGAAAGGAAGTAATCAGTTTTCGATGAAGCCGGTGAATAGAATTACCAGGTTCCATAAAAGGAAACCGCTGATATATAAACGGGTTATGGAAGACAAATTCCAAAATCGCTGGCTTCGTCCCAATAAAGATGATCGATCTAACGATAAACATATTATTCTGGCCGGGTATCGTTCTCCAGAATTCACAATGTTTCTGATTGAATAATATTGTAAATCCATCCTCCCACCGTTTGTCTCTTTCCTTTACCATTTGTAAATATTCACGATTTCGGAACTTTACATTCCTTTCAACGGGGACTTGAAGATACTATTGGAAAATCTGCCTTCGTATGAATTTCATAAAAGGCAAATTTGAATTTATAGATTGAGAAAATTAAATACCTTTCTCTCGGATCACTTTTTTTATAAAATAAGCTGTTCAGAATATCTCGCGATACTTCTGCCACAAGAAGCTATCGCTGTTATAGTATGTGATATATTCTAATATAATGTACAAACAAATATAAAGTACAAACTATTTTATTAAGAGAAAAATGACAAAGAACTAGAAGTTTGTCAAAATTCAGTAAAAAAAGAAACATTGAATTGTAGTAGAGAAGAAACGACATGAATTATATAAAGAAGAAAATACGAGGAAAAATTTGTTAATTTCAAACAAGTTAATAAATTCTGCAACCTATCCTTTAGTCATTAACATGATATCCTCTTCACGTCGAGTAATTTACACGCTGTACGACCAAGCAGAGCTTGCGAGTTACAGATAAAGCTTCTTCGGATGTTTTAATGAAGGAGCAGGCTACTTCTGATCCGCCCAACCTCGCACTTATTACCCTAGACAACATAATACCGACGTGCCAAGGCAGCGAAAACACGAATGCAGAAGGTAGAGAGTGCATGCACACCGGGGGATATCCATCTCAAGAGCACAAGGGTTAGCAGAAAGCCGATGTCAAGAATCCAGGACACGAACGATATTCCACAGATTCCATCAACAATTTATTTGAATCGTACATCGAGAGAAGTATGTCGGACTACTGGTATTTACACACCTTGTTAACAAGAAATTGCTGTGTATTTTCAATTATCAGGCGACAACGTTTTGTGCAATAAGCGTAGTGAAACGTTCTGATCAGTTTATTTTATAAAAAAAAGTAAGCCTACAAAACAGATTGACTTCTCTTAATTTTCGACTTACAATTCCCATTTACCCTTTGAAACTTTCGTAACCTAATATAATTCTACCAAATATCAATTCTCAATAATCGTATCTTTGATTCTTCTAAGAGAAATGCATCACATTACGACAATAGAGAGGAAACGTATGCCCATGAATTTCAAATGTTACACGAACGCACAAAACCTGATAACTCGAAGTTCCTTTGAAATAAGTGAAAGTAATAGAGGAGAGAGAAAGTGGCAATATCTATGAACACGTTGTATTCAGCCTCGTAGCTATATTAATTATAGTTTAGAAGTTCGGTGCCCATTTAGCGGAAGCCGAAGCAAAAACAGGATGCATGTAATGCCTTCCGAAGTTTGATTACGTATGTCGACGTTTCTCCAAGAGTTGCGAATTTTCGAGTAAGGCCAGGTCGCGTGGTTTTATGCAATCGAGCAGTCCCGAATCTTGCCGCTGGCGCTGAAACAGTAATTCGAACTTTGTGCCGTTCACGCTTGAAAGCGTATCCCATGCGAAAACTAATCGAAAGAAGTTGATTAGGTTAAAAATTATCCGGTATCGTTGATCTTATCGTTTCTGACAAATACTACGAGAAGCATTCGTTATTTCTGATAGAAGAAATAATAGTTTATGGCGACCTTGATGGAATACATATAATAACGTAATATACATAATATCTAGATACACGTACACAATAGAAAAATAATGATAATAAATTCCTGTGTTATACGTTACACATATAGTCTGTTATTACTTTATATCTGTGCAAGAAAAGATGTAAAAAGCTGTAGATAATAATATTTATTTGTGAGAGAAATTAACATCTGAAGCATTACCCTCAAGAATTAACGTAAACGAAGCAAAATAATTATTATTGTCACTTACCTTTTTGTAGATTCGATGAGTTTTACTTTGCTCGTGTCATATACTTTTCTGCATCCACGCTATTCTCTTACCGCAACTGAAAATACAATAAACTCTTTTATTCGACGCACTTAATGATATTTCGCAATTGAAAATCGTTTGGCATACCTCTTAAGCTGTTTTCGAAAGAAGTCCAAGACAATGGAGAAACACGCGCGAAGGAGGTATTTATAGTAGGTAACCTTAAAATGTCAAGCGACAGAAACCACGGTAAAACGCGACTAATAGACAAAATTAACGACTGCATTGTGGCCAACGTGGCTGGAACTGATTAAAAGTGACCGAATTCAAAATCTATTTTGAATTGGACAGCCAAACAAAGCGCGTGTAAAAACATTTGACAACAGTAATGAACGTTATTCTCGCTCAGGACACGATGCTCACCAACGATTGTCGCGTCACTGCGAAACTTCGAGAATCGCGCGGATCGAGAATCGAGTCATTCACGCAGCGACGCTTTAGTAAATTTCGGCAATAAAGGCTTGTTGCTTCCGGGAAAATGCAAAACGTTCACGGTAGACAGTTTGTAGGCTTCGAAAGTCAACCTATACGATTGTGAATTGCAATTTTGTGCGATGGTAACGTTCGTCTGGAATTCGCGACTCGGTAAACTTCGTATCAGTTCGAGAGCGATGCTTGATAATTCTGGAATAATTTACTCGCTGGGCCGACGACCCGTGGAAAAGATACGAGGTCTCCTGGAAGAATCGTAGAAAATGTAAGATGTATAAATCTTGTACCCTCCCCTGCTCGCAACTTCAACGAAGAAAGAGCATTATTCTCAATACACGCGGGATTGAGGAAACGGTTTCCTTTGTTTTACGTCACGTTACTTATCGATTGTTTGAATCGATGTAATGTGAAGTATGTCGAGAAAGTGTGCAAGCTGTTGCATATCCTGAGTCGACCAGTCTTCAAATCTTCGATATTGAGGTAAGTTATTAAATGCTGTATCGTATTCTAGATTGATCTTATGCATTATACAATACTTTCAAGAGATACCTAATAATTACGTATACATCATATAAACAAAATATATAAATACATGTAAGAATCATTTCTGTTTCACTCAGATGTTCGTCGAATATCTTCTTATATATTCATATATTAAATTTACATGTAATATATTAAAATTTGCTATTAACATAACCTTAAAAGGTCGTAAAAAGTGTCTTCGTTTCTGATCTATTACTACAAGGTGGCAGCACGGTAATAAAATACATGATTCGAATAATATCTATGTGCACAGCATGACTGTCGATTCACGTAATATTTTCATACTTTGCTTTTAATAATTTTAATTCAAAGAAACGTCAATATAGATATTAATTATTTCATTAATTTTCTCCTTTCGTACATCGTAATATATTCACCGATTGACTATAATCAATCTCATCGAGTTAACCTAATCGAATAACCGATGCATAATCAAAAAATATTTACGAAACCAACTTGACGTCTGGACGTATTATTTTAAGACCAACTTCTCGATTCCTGAGTTGTCGATGGAAAGACAACATCGAGACTGTTTCATCGCTTATACAAACTTAGACGGCGTTATTTTATTGGAGAAAGAGAGGAAAGATAAAAGAGAAACGTAAAGCGTGTCAAAGAGTTTCTTCGTGTTACCTTCATTCAGATAAAGCGTGTATTTTTCTAAGAACAGGACGTCAGACGTAATACAGTTTTTCTCGACGTTTTCCTTCAACGATTCTTCGCAGGCAGCGTCGGCGATTCGACAGAATTTTCCTTTCATCTACGCTCCTTCCACGACTGCGTAGGTATTTTCTTTGCAACACGATGTGTTCTGCTAGCAGGAGAACAGACTTATACCTACATAGTCTCTTATACGTAGCCTAAGTGGAGAGCTTGTTCATTTTCATGGAAACGGACGTGCTTAGGAATTTCCCTTCGTTGAAAATAGCAACCGAGTTCTGTTCTGCAACCGTGCGCTGTATCGGTGTTCTCTGACGGTATTACTTCGAGGAATCGTATCATAAAGCACATCAGAATTCAACGTTTTTTAAACGCGCCTTTACTGCATTCGCATCGCTCTGTTAAATGATTACCTTCGGTTATGTTCCCAGCAACTTTACACTCGAGCGATATTATATTTTTTATTATACGTCTTGGATTTGATTTATATCGCTACTTTAACATACTTTGACAGATCAATTAAATTTATTAAGAGTCATAAATATATCATGCATTTTTGTATCGTAAAATTCTTATCTGCGATTGAAGAACGTTTCAATATAATAATAGAGGACATTTAGAAACAACGGAAGACTTTCTTTTTCTCGATAGACGTTTCTATCGTTTGATAATCACACGTACAATTTAGAGATGAAAGAAATTTTCATATCTTTTAAATATTGTAATTGTGAATGATCGCATTCCGGTCAATCCAGTTCTGGAAACAATTAACGATCAAATCAGAACCAATCACATCTCGAATTACAATCAAAAGCAATTCAGTACTAAATACATCCACTAATCAGTCCAACTTATCGCCAGAAATAAAATCATTTGACATCAGACGGTTTTCCAATACTCTAATTGGCCTTTCAACCCTGCGGAAACGAATCGGGCTGTACCGTGAAACACCCTACCGTACAACAAACTTCGGAATCACCCTCGCAACTTTAACATCGGAGTTAACGTCGATATTTCGTTCACCCTTTTGTCACATTTCTTGCTCTCCGTGAGATTATTATAATCTCGTGCTAGCCAACGGATAGTCTCGTTCATCTCTCTCTCTCTCTTTCTCTTTTTCTTTTTCTTTTTGTCATTGGACAAATTGTAAAATGTTTCTTGACCCGCAATCACGAGATAGCAGTGGAAATGTATCTAACCCGAGTTTCTCGGAACACTGGTCACGAGCGACACGTTTTATTGGCCAAAAAAGAACCGCGTGTACGCGCGCGCACGCGTTCGCGTTTTTTCTGCCAGCGAGGTGACTTATTGCGCCACCTAAAGCTTTTAAAGTCCCCTCTAATCGCCGGTCCGTTGAACGAGTTTTCTCGTTTCTCTTGCTTACCCTACATCCGATAGCCTTCCGTGCGATTTTTCAACAAACCAAATGTTCAAACCGCGCTTTTTTCACGCCTCCATACATTTTCATTTCTCTGTTACTCGCGACTCGCTCGTAAGAAAACAAACTTTTATTTAGAATTTATCGCGAAAATGATCGCATACAGACATTTTTGTTAGAATGTTTGTTTGCAGAGTGATTACGATACACGTTTGCTCGAGATAAGTCAAAGTGTACAGATAAGTGTGGGTATTTACGCTGTCTCTGTTTGAAGATTTTTGCTTAGAATGAAATACGGGACGGCAAATAAGTAGTGTTACTGAGAAGGTTCTAAGACTTTGAGAATTCGATGAAAAAATTAACGTTTAGATATTATTTTGACATTCCACGTATCAAGTTCCACTTTGTTAAATAATAGCTGGGAGTAGAGAAGCCCTTATGTCCAAGGCTAATACGATTATGGTATTCGCGCTCGCGTGCATGATCGTTAACCGTATAAACAATATACTGCGAAAGCAACACGGAAAGCATGAAAGCTTTAGGTACAAGTATTTGGGGAGAATAAATGGAGAAGTAAAGTGGTATACTATATATCGCGATGATATAAAATAAACGTTAAGCCGATGTCATATTAATTATAAATAATAGGTATAAAAGAATGTAAGGTAATATAAAAAAATAGCTCATAATATATGCAGAGGGGAAAGAATAATTCTTGCGTGTGCCACTACTAATGCAACTTACGTTGAAATGTGACTTGTACCTGAAAATACAATGCACGCACACTTACATATATCCCGGGAACATCTTTTACAGTACGTAGTTGTATAATTTAAAAACCTTCTGCATAATTTCGTATATAGTGACCGTTACTAAAAGGAACCAAGAGCACAATAAACTGACGTACGTTTGTACGTACCTTCTCAAGACGAAACATCCACTTTGGAATGGACGTCACGCGCACGCCGCGTAAGTGCGGTCTACCATTAAACGATAAGATTTAAGATTCGCTGCCTTAGAATAGCCTGATATTGCGGCGTTATTCAGCCGTCGATTTGTAAATAAAATAAGAGGATCTTTTCTTAAAAAAAAAAAAAGAACTCTTGACTCAAGTGAAATCCGATCAAAGGCACAGAAGCGAACCTTAAGTCAATGGTCCCAACCGAGAGCCGAATGAGTAATTAATCTCACCTGATCCTCCTATCTACATAAGCCCAGATTACCGACTACCTGGCGAACGAGACATCGATGAAGCTTAGTTAAACTAAGCTACTAGATAGAAACAAGACTACACTTACTCGACCATGTTTTCAAAGTGCGTATATTAGAAGATTAAGGCACTCTGCATGAATGATGAAGTGGCGATGTGCTTAAACTATGAACGCACAATATCGCAAAACGAACACATCGAAAGATTAAATTACCGTTTGCGTTAATTTTACGTAAAATTGGAAATTTTATTTAGAAATGGTTTCGCGTGAAACCAGTCCAAATGTCTTAATACTCGTGAACAAGGGATGTACGTCTGCTATCACTCGTATTATGGGTATACGCGGAGGAGTGCACTTTTTGCAAGACTCGTTTTGCCTCTCGTCCATAAATGTCATGGTTGACGGGAAATGTTTCGTCGGTGCGTTGCATTTGATACTCTCATTTATACGTAACGCGTTTTCGACGCGCCAGCGTCTGCCAATAAATCGTTGCGCAGCGAAGCCGGGCGATTTCTGGCGTATACAGGAGCAAGTACGCGATGATCAACGTGCACGGCTGGAAATTAATAATGGCGATCCCTAATTCGATCTACGTGAGTGACGATTTCGCTCTTAATATCGCGAAGCGACTGATTCCATATCGAGTGTCAACGTTACTCTCGTTATTGGCAATCCGATAGAGGCGCTTGGATGCTCTTGGTTGACGCGGAAACGGTTAAGGCTATGGCTTTAGCGGATGCGTGTCCCGATCAACTGTCGTTCTCGCAAATACGCTAGACCAATGAAACGGATGAATTCTTGTTTGTTATACAACACATGCACAACCACACTGTGTTGGTCATTTTGTGACGTTCGCTATTGTTTGTTAGAGACAATATAATTTCGTTAGAACACGTTGGTCGATTGAAACGAGTTTTATTTTATTTATACATCGTTGGTCGATCTTTTGTCTATTTGTAATTTCTCGCGCATCGTTGCAATGAGAAACGATATTCACTCGATTATTCGATCAAAATAATCAAACTTATATTATGAAACGCTATTGTTCCTTAATATTTGTAGCAATCAAAGAGTAAAAAAATTTTGTGCGCTTCAAGTCCAAGAAAATTTAGAAAAAGATGACGTACGGTAAGATTATTTGAGTCTACGAGGAAGTATTATGTAAAAAAAAAAAAAAAAAAAAAAAAAATAAAGAACAAAATAAATTCTAGAAATAATTACGATAATTACTACCGAAAATATTAATTTCACTTGAACAAACTTTTTACCTCTTTGGTGAGCGGAAGTAATATTCTCGTAGAGAGTTTGTATTTTTTAAAGCTCGTACACATCTTTGTCCTTTATTATTATGTGACTCATACGTGCCTTAATACTGAACACAGCTACGTCGTTCATTACAAGAAACTATAACGTACAAAAATTTTCCTTCACTGATATCAGTCTTGTGCGCGAAACTCACCCTTGAACGTTCGAAGAAGTTAACGCGAAAGCCAGAGGGGTTCGTGCAGAAAATACGGTAAATTTGATAACACACAGACGTACACACATACACACACAGATAGTATTAATTTGGTAACAATTGCTGGCAAACAATTCCGTGCGTCGACCTTGCCCCGTCATGCGTGAAATTGCAACCGCGGGCTATCGGACAACGGAGCGCAACCCTCAAAATTTTAATTTGGCATTTCCAGTCCACGTGCCACCGGTGGAATTTAGTTGCGCGTAAAGATCCGATGGTCGTTTGATCGTCTGACATCTACCGCTTCTAGCCGAGGCAACAGAGGAATTTAATTTGAGGATCTGTTTTCGCGTGAACGCATCGCGACCTCTCGCTTTGTTCTGTCTCGTCTCGCTAATATTTTTTAACGGACACACGTTAACTTCGTACTTCGTTAGCGTTGTTAACAATTACTATAATATTAGCTTTCTTGTTAGGTAACAAGTTGCTACATATTTAACGCGGAACAAATTTTTCCTGTCAAGTTTAACCACTATATAACGCTACTGTATTCGTATTATATCTCAAAATATAGGATTTCGTTAAAAAGAATGAAAATGAGATTAAGAATTCACGATTTATTCTATCCAAAAATGTATATTATAAATTATACCATTTATCATCGGCAATGTATCTTTTGTAGCAATTAAATTTGTAAGAAGCTATTTTTTGATAACTTGTACGATTTGGAATTTCAAGATTCAAATATTTCAACGTATCTTGAAAAACGAAGAAACGTTAGTCTTCTTTAGCCTTGTCCCCGATAAAAATCTCAACGAGAGAAGATAACTCGATCAAGGCTCGAAACGTAATCAAATATACGTACCTTAATCCACGCATTGTACGCGACAACCGTTCAATTTTTCTCGAAGAACAAACTCCGTATAAACGTATTTATACGACCGCCGCGGGCGAAGAAAAAAGAAAAGGGAGATTCGTTTCGCAACACGAACGTTACGGCGACAAACGTTTGTGGCATGTACGAGCGACTAGAAAGATTTGATTGGAACGTTGTGGCAAGACTGCGCGAACGAATAAACGAACGAACGAAAACATTGAATATTCAGGTGGACGACAGATGAACCGAACGGATCTGCCGGTGAATATTCAAAACGACCGAGGCAACGATAAAAATTATTCTAACTAGAGAAAACGTCGTGTCTCAAAGATCACCGTCACCAAGATACTGATTCGACACGGCACTGATTGCGCGATGAATTCCAAATGACTCGGCCGTGTAAAGCTTTTCAAACTGAAACGATTCATAAATAGAATAGTTGACTGATGAGAGAAAAATGCATCATTCAATGGTTCATGCTCCTGTTCCATATTCCATAACTGTATTCGTCTTTACAGCTGTTAAAAAGTCATCCAAATGGAGAGCTAAGTATTTAATCCTCTTATACGGAGAATAAAACATCGATTAAACAGTTAATTGAACATCGTGGGATTTCGAGAGGTAGAACCGTGTATAGAAACAGGTGTATTGCAGTTTCACATGGAAATATTGTTTTGGAATTATTCAGAATAATTTGTCGATACATTTACACGCTGTTGCTGAACAATTTTTTAAATTTACCAGATGTACAATAAATGAAAAGCTTTGATAGTTTCACGCGTGTAATTACATAGTAACCATGAATAATCAGAATATTTGTATGGCTTTCTTCCATCAACTTATACTCTGAAACGATATGAAAATTGCTGGGACAATTTTTTAATGCAGCAATTATTCTATTGAAAAGAACTGTAGCAGCTCTTTTCTAAGAACTTTCGCAATCTGAAATTGATCATTTTTATAAATTTCATATCTAAAATGAATTTGATTATCCATCTTCGAAGAAGTGTACTGAATCACGTCAAAACTATTTTGATTAAGTACACGATATTTTGAAGAAACTACGTTTGCGGTTAAAATTTCACTTGTAAAATACGTTTCATATCCACCAACCTAATAATAACTAATTATCAAGATAAACGATATCTTCACGTTAGCCTTCGTATTTGAATTACCTTCGCGAAAGCTCTCTAGAAAAAAAAAAAAAAAAAAATAACCCAGAACTTCTTGTTCAAACGAAAACGACGAAACAGTGTCAATTTCACGGGGGAATAGAGCGAAAACGTCGAGGCAAAGGCGCCGATATTTTTTCTGTTAACCGAGCGTGATCGATGCTGAAGAACTTAGGAGTCCCAAGCGTAGAGCGAGTCTCGTTGAATGTTCGTGCAAACACCTTAAGGGCATTTCGCTATTGGCAACGGCGGGATTAGGGTGTTCGAGCCGTAAGGGAAGCCATACTCGTGGGTCGACGTAATCAACTGAATGAGCAAGTGACTCTAGAGAACCGCGTAAGCCCGTCGCTAGCTACGAGGTTGGTCCTCTCCAGTGTGGTCATCTGAATAAACCATGAGTGCTGCCTTAATGACGGAATCGAAGCTACAAACGGTCTTGCCGTGCTTGAATCGCCCGTGCTGGACGACATAGGTGGCAGAGATAAATTGCGGTACGTTCTACGACGTGTTAGTGTCGAGAAAGCCAAGCTTACATCCAGTCTTGATGCAACGCTTAAGCGTGACTGCTTCGATTCGCGTGACACCATGAGAATTATCGTACGTGGCTCGCTTCATGGCGAGATCGCGATTTTCGTTGCGTATTGGGTGCGTGTTAAAGAACCGATCATTAAGGATCGTTAGAAATTTACCTCGGCGGGATCGAGATTACGCGAACTTGATGCTTAAGCTGACGCCATTTTATGACCGGCAGGAAAATAATAGCGTAATTGAGCAGCCAGTATATATAAAGTTGAAGGAGTTACTTCTTATTTAAGAAAAAATTGCTGCAGATTTTATTACACGGCAGCGAATTTCCGTTTGGTTGTGTAACAATTTGTTGATACGTTATATCGTTATAAACGTGACACGTATACCGTTGGTCGTAAGTATCGAGACTCGTATTCCTCGTATTTATTGGGAAAAGAATGCGATAAGTTGTACGTTATTTGATACTTTATATTGTAAAACACGTACGATGAAAGAAAAGGTTGTGAAAACAGTACCAAACAGTATTAAAATAACTGCTTTTAAAAGGGACCCGAAATATTTAGATTCGATTTCTCTCTGGACCGTTTTCCTTCTCGTGGGAAAACACGCGATTCTAAATTACATCGCGTCGAAGAAACAGGTAAACAAAGCAACAACAGCAGGACAAAAAATCCTCATTTAAATAGATTTCTTTCGCGATACACACATGCCAGTCTGTTCAGCCAGTTGTAATTAATTGCCGGCCATGCGATCCTCATTAACTGCAAAAGTTCATATTGCTTAAATTACCGGCTTAATTGTCTTACACCAGTCCGCTTTGAAGCATCAACGCCCAGAGTTCACTAAAGCGACGATTTGTTCGAAAACTTCCACCCCCTCCCTGTTTCCCCACTTCCTCGCTACGAAATAATTAAAATACTTCAATTAGCCGGTTGCCTATTTTCCTGACTAAAGTTCGTTTCCTTCGGGTGGAGGCACGCGTTCCATCGCACCGAGAAAAACTTACTCCAAAAATCGATTTGTTCGTCTCTATTCGCGTGCTACGTCGTGAGAACGGACCAAATATAATCCGTTTACACGGACAAGCTTCGCTGTGTTCGGCAGTTGCTCATATATGAACAAAGATGATTTAATTTTCTGTCACTAGGGAGTGCGAGCTAAATCGAAGTAGAATTAGCTCATAAAAGTAGTCGAACACTACTACAATGATTTATACGAATGTGTTACTTATGTTATTAATATTACATTCGCCATTAACGATCATTGTCAATCAACCATGAGTTCATTTCTTAAACTTCGGCGGTATATTTATAACGCGATGCTTGTCAGGTACTATATAAATGTCAATTTTCTAGATGAGGATAGTATTTTAATTTCTCTGCTAACTTTGAACGACCGAACGAGGATCTTCTGTCAAGTGGCGCAGGGATTGAAATATAAAATGATGAAAAGTACGGTTGAGCGAAACAGGATCGAACGGATTAAAAACACGTGAATAAGTACTTGACGAATAATTGATGGAAACCATTAACAAGTTGAACGTTGAATGAATTGCTTTGGCTCTTCATTAAACGAACGTCACTATAAATTTACCTGGAATAATTCTATCAATTTTAACAGAGACTTGATTTATATCTCAGTTATATTAGCTGTATTACATCAGATTGTAGTTAAATATTATGTCATTTGTCTTCCAATATATCTTTGCTAATTCTTCGATCAATGGTTCATAACTGAATCCTATTGCGTATTACTCGAACGATATACGCGTTTTGTAAAAGTAAGCAAAAAAGATATAGCAATAAAAATGAGACAATCTCGTGAGCAGCCTACCAACTTCCTCGAGTTTCGATAATCCAACCATCGACATTTTTAGATTCATTCTCGCCTACAACGCCGATTCTTCGCGAGCAATACCAGCTATAACCGGGTGTCTTTTGCTCCCATGTCACGATACAATTAACAGTCGGCGCTCGGATTTTGCGACGGGGTTACGTTTCCCGTGGCGTACGTCGGACTTGCGGGCGCGAGCGTATATTACGGGCCAAACTCAAACATAATATCCCGGGAAACACTCGTAACTCCATTCCGCGTGAGCCACCGTGGAACTCGTACATTGGCTACCCTGACTCGATCCGACTTACCCTCGAATCAACCCTGCTGCCGGTTCATCCCTCTCTACCCCTCTTGGCCGCAACAGTTTGACAGGTGTTTAATATTACTTGAAAGTTTTGAGCTGCGCCCATGCACGGACGATACTCGCACTTGTCCGTGACGAATGTGCCGCAACTATATATAGTACGCGGAGACGCTTCGACCGAGCACAGCCAACCAACGGAGGGAAAAAACATTTGAAGCAAAGGGGGCGATGTGTTTGACCGTGCGGCCAGCAAACTCTGGGGCTGAATATTTTGCGGACACGCGTTACCGAGACTTTCGCGCGACCGATTTAAGCCGGTCGTCTTCCTTCCCCTGAACTCCCAGTTCGTGGTTTTCGTCGCTCGCTGCCCTCCGATCCGTGGTTTTCGTTGTTCGCTGGCCCCCGATCCATCTTTTTTTTTCTTCTTCTTCTTTTTTTCGTGGAGGAAACCTTCATAGGCGCCCCGCTCTCTCTGGGGAGAGGGCGCCGAGTAGTGCCGGATTCGTACCGGCTAAAACCTCCACGGTGGCCGTCCCAAATGCGATCGAGAGAGACCCGAGAACCGCTACGAGCGACACACCGGGCCCCGGCCCCCGATCCATCTAATCGCCGCTTAACCCGTGAATTATGTTACGCGATGGAACGAAATTTTTGTGCAACTTTTCATTAATGCCTTTATCCTAGCTTTAGCGTGCATGGACAATGTATTTAGAAATGGATAAAATTGTATTGGTTGGCGACCGTCGAAGAATCGTTTAGATGTTGGTCGTGTAATTAGTAAAGTACGTTTGAGATGAGCTTTTTCGAAGATTAGTTACGACATGCTATGGTGATTGCTGTGTCCGTTGATAATGGCTATACTGGTGACTATGATGGATATGGTGAGTGATGACGTTATGAGAGATGATTGTTTCGATTATATTGGTAAATGTTGAAATTAATCTATTAATTAATCGATTAAGATAATCGTATGGATGATTACGGTGCTAGTAACATTTCAAAATACTCTTTTATTTGTTGATCTCTATTTATCTTCAAATAATCGCAGAAACGTGTAATTCGTTGCTCTGGAAAAAATCGTATTTGCGTTTTGATTTCCCAATGCTACAAAATTATCGATCCTCTTAATTGTCATGTGCGCAAAATGCACAAATTTCATCGTACTCTTCCGATATTCGAGCGTACCGAAGTGTCGACGTGAAAATTTGCGTTGGTCACTATACCATAGTGAGTTCGCAGTTATATAACGTGTTTACGAATTTACATATTTTGTCGATGTAACGGGACGAACGTAACGCAGAGGCAGATAATTTTAAAGTAAATAGAGATGCTCTGAATGTTGCTTCCGCAACAGAAATCTGCCACAGGAGAGTGTTTCTCTTGGTGTTGAGACAGCGTTTGTGTTGCGTTTAATTGCAAAAGTAATTGACGTTTCCATAATTTGAATACGAATCTTTCGTAAATAAAAAATTTAAAAAAGTAAAATGCTTTGAAGAGATCGAAAAAAATTGAAGTAGATTGGAAGAGCTAGAGATTAATGTGTGAGATTTTTGTATCGAAATTTTTATCAAAAAGATATTCTTGAAATATGAAAATAAGATAATAGATCGTTTTTAATACATTTAACGAGTCCAGTAGAATTTCCAGGCTTTCTTCTATTATTTATTGCAAGCCACCATTTATGGATAATTATAAACAAGTATAACTTGAATTTACAACATAGTTACGATATTTTCTTACATTTTAATTTACAAATATTACGAGAAATCTTGGTTACTCTTGATCGTAATAATTACAATGTACACATGTACGTATACACGTATATACATGTTATTATCAAAAAATATTCATCTCATATATTACCTTACTGTCGATAATGCGTTAAGCGCAAAGAACTGAAAATAAAATTTAAAAAAATGTCAATAACTGTAACATCTAATCTTTCATGATTCTCATTAACCATGATTCTCGCCGATCACGTCGCCGTGTTTAATCTTTCCTGAACGTAGCGTGTCGATACTCGATAAATATAATTAAACAACTGCTATATTTATCGAAGTATTGAACGAGAGAGAGAGAGAGAAAGAGAGACAGACAGAAAGGGGGATTCGACGACTTCAAATTATCTCGTATAAATAACATGAAACAGAGTTCGTAACTTTCAGACTTCTGATGTCAAACTGTAGTGTAATCTAATTAAAACTAATGCACAATTAGTGAAAATAATTTGTTTTCGAATACGATACGAAAATAACAGAGAAAGAAACAATTAGATACAGAGTAATTTCGCAAATTAATCATGAATTTTTACGAAGTAATCAAAAATGTTCTAACCTATTTTCTATCGTTCATTGTAAATTCCTACCGTCTATACAGATCGCTGCTGTCGATATCTATCGTGTTCAATTCCAACGAATACAAGAAACACTTGTAAAAAAAAACGTGAAATATCAGTGAACTGAAAAAATTAAAATTTGGATGGGATGCATCCTTATGCACCCACCTTACTTACTTAAGATCAGTTCCTCGGATTATTTTTGAGTCTCGTTTAAAAATTAGCATTTCAGAAACAGAGATGCTGCGGAAACAGTATCGAAGAAGTTTTTTAATTCCGAAAACAATCATTTATATAAACGTAGGTAATTATTTGTAGAAATAAATTATTTTCCCTCTACAGTATTCCCATATTTCTTTTTCAACGTTGCAGACGTTAGAACTGTTCGGTTATCTAATAATTTGTATTCCAGTTATTTGTCCGACAAACATGTTTTAGGAGTTGCAAAGCTCAAAAGAAATCGTTTGTTAAATTGTGTGGATCATGGGATATATGTATGTAAACCATGTCAACGAACATACAGGATCAATAAACTTGCATCGCTGGGATAGAATACTTAATTTTTCCAAAATCGACGAGAGGACAGCTTACGAGATTAATTACATTTGTTATAATCGATAACCGAAGATAATTTGAATCTGTTTAAGCTTACCAATGATGATCAAACAATTGAAGCTTCAACGTTGCTCGGAAACGTGTGTATTTCGTGTCTACGAAAGTTTACATTCTAACTTAACAGAGTTTTCGTTGTCAGGTACCCGTACATACATATCTTGTTTTATTTATGAATACAGAACATTCTGTGCTCGAGAGTTTACTTGCAAACATAATATTAAGTATAAAATTAATTATGGCAAAGTTTTGAGTAAATACTAAACAAATGTTTCAAGTTAAATCATCGCGAAAGCTGTTGTTCGTAAAAGATGAAATTCTAAGGCAACATGTTCAAACGTGGCATAACTTAATTAAATATGTATTCCTTGCTTAGGAAATTTATTATATGATAAATGATAATAACTTATTATCATATGATGAATAGATTAGACACACTAGTGTAGCTTTCAAACTAGCGTAGTATTTTACCTTCACTACTAAATTAACATTTTTTTCTAATTCGTTATTAAAATAAAATATTTTATAGTTTTTATAATGTTATTAAATACGTTTATTACTGTTCATTTATTTCTAATTGTGAATAAAAAATTAACATATTTAAACAAGCTTGGAATATATAAGATATAAACAGAATTCCGTAACGTTACTGCGCTTGATAAAAAGAACTCTACGAAAAAGCGGAATTAACTTACTAAATTTGGCACAATTGCGGTAGAATTACGGTAGAATGCCAAAATTTAAGAAGCGTCCCACCATGTCCCGCTTCAAACTTCTTTTTGTCGTAACTTTCCGAGTAATTCTTCTCGCACATCGATGAAAAATAGCCGGAAAATATATATTGAATGATAGTTGGAACGTTTAATCCTATCTATCTCATTCGCCATACACAGCATCATCAAACTATCATTTAGTGTAGTTTTTGTGAAATTTTTTTTTATAATAAGAAGCTCGATACTTTAAACTCTAGAAGTTTGCGAAAATTACTTCGGATAATTCATCGTTCAAAACGATAAATTTTTAGGAAGAGCGAAATCATGAAATTACTCGATGTATGGGAAAAGATAACTACAAAAGATGTGCTCATATCGTTTTATAAAATTCTAATTCTACGAGAGTATACCGGCTCAAAATTTTTCTTAAATTTCGATACGAACCTTCGGAATAACTCGATAATCGTAGATTGTACATCATGTTCTGAAAACACGTCGTTTTTCGTCAACCATACTTCGAAAGCGATTCGGATTCATCAGCCGTGGTAACACCCAGGCTTATCCAGTGCAATCGACTTAACCTGAGCTCGATGGAACTTTCACGAAGTAGATTATCTTAGCTGGTACTGGGCGAGACTCGCGTACTGCGTCCTAGGCAACACGATCTTCGAATCGAGGAATGGCAACTCCAAATTAACACGGTATTGTCTGTCTACGAAGTTTTGTTATTTTACGACGGCGCAACAGTTTTGATTCGATTCGATCAACAATCCCATCATTCGCTAATCCTTGCGTCCGAAATAATAGTAAATACACGAAATTACCTGCTATCCTTATAACTCGAGATCAATAATTTTTTAATACTTAAACGACTATGAAATAAATGAAACGTAGAAAGAATTTTGTTATATCGGTTGCTTCGAAATTATCAAATTCATTTAAATTGTTAAAATTCTTACTAGTTAGGCACAATAATGTCTAAATAATTTTCTAGTCGTGTACTTTTTTATTTTATATCATTTTAGAACGTATCATAAGTTTTTTAGCATAGTATCGTATATTGAACTGTGTAACAGAAATGCTTTTTTCGAGAATCTGAATTTCGAGGGTGAATATGATTAAACATGTTGTTACATGATTTAGTACGAAAAAATAAAATATATATCAACTAACACCGAATTTTAGGTAGTTAGTGTCCTGTTAGAAACCTTTTTACGTGATTAGGTTAAAAGATCATCATCGAAAGTCGAGGAGAAATTGAAAAGTAAATAGTTGTATCGAATTTGTTTTTGCTCCAACGACTTGTATATTATTTTATTAATATTTAACACGATTACTCGCGAAATGGAGAAAAACATATGTTTTTAGTGGAATAATGGAGAACTTGGATAGATATGTTGCAACCTAGGGACTACCAATAGGAAACGATGTTTCTTTGGTAAACTTTAGTAAATGTTATTGTGGCGGAAACCCTGTTCGACGTCGAAGCATTGAAATAACGACAATATTATTATTACGAGCATATATACAACATCGAAAATATACGGATTTTGTAAACAGTACATTGAAGAAAACAACGATAATAAATCTGGTATTGATTTGATTTCGTACGGTGTACTGCACACTGTATTTTATTTGTGTGTTTCTCGGTCTTTGACGATATAAACATTATATTCCGTGTCTAAATAAAAACAATATTTCGATTTCATATAATCCTTTGAAACTGTATTTTAATTTTAGATATGTCTTATAGAATTTCGTTGAAGTTTAGGTATCTCCAGAAACGTTTCTCTCCATAGGAAGACTTTAGGGTCATTTGTGAGTTAAAGAAACTTGTAGCGTTTTCCAGATAAATGAATAAAAAAAAATATTCAAATAAACCATTGAAATTGTCAGAAAATTCGGGAGTTTTATATTTTAAGTCTTAGAGTCAATCGATTATTTGATGTTTATTATGTGTATAGTAAAGTGTATTATGTGTCAAGATAGGAATGTTATAATTATTCGAAACAATTCTAGTTAACGAGAACTATTTCGAAAAAACTCTTCTGTATAATTATAACGAATACAAGTAAACAATATTCTATGAGAGATTCTTAAAACTGAAAAAGTATTATCCAGATCGTAAAAGAGAAAAAAGAAAAATCTTCTATTTCAAACCAATTTGCCGGAAAGTCTTTTAGCGAGTCATCGACGCGTGAATTTATAATCGTAAAAGGGTGAAAAAGTCTTTTACAAATTTATTGAAAACGTAATATATTATACCAAACACGTACAACATCAAAATAAGCAACCTGATGAAACTATCTTCCAATATATCAAGACACATTTACATTCTGTCCAACATATTTCGCAGTCTAATAATTTGCAAGTTGCTAAATCAACGTAAGTATAATCAGAGCGTGCGATATAAAGCACGAGCTATTAATTACAGCAGCGACGACGTCCTCTTCTTAATCTTAAGGTAACTGTAATTCCTAATCACCGTCTGAGACGATTAAAACCTCTCTGGTTACGTTTTGCTGGTACGTTCGGCGGGTTGGGCGGAGGAAACAAATAATTCGAGAATTGCTGCACGGAAGCGTTGAGACGAGAGGGAGAGAAGGGGCTGAAGTAGAGGATAAGGGAAGAGACAAGCGGCGACAAGGAGAGACGTGTGTGCTTCTGGCGTTCCACGTCACAGAAGTTTCGTCTTTGCCTTTAACGGCGTTCCGCGATGCATTATGCAGGGTGGCAAGACCCCAAGAAAACGAGAGAGACAGAGATACAGAGATTCCCGTGGTTCTGTCCTCGTTCCGGCGATCGTTGGTCTGATTCGCGTCGCTTTCAACGTTGGAGAAAGTTGTTTCGGTCCTCCGTGCTTGGAATCGACGGAGGTATGCATAATGATTCAAAGTGTCGGGGACCAAGATCAAACAGGAATTCTTAATTTTCGAGTTACCGAATCTTTGAGACGAGCTACGTTCAAGGGGTTCTTCGTTCCTTCCGCGAAATTCTTGACGTATCGATTAGCTCTCTTTTACGCTCTAGGGGTTGTTTTATAGTATGCTGAAAAAGTTAATATAAAGTTTATGTACGTACTTCGTCCATAATACTTATTGTCGATCCTTTACTTGATATATTAGGTTGTGCGATAAATTTGTTTATCTATGAATATAGATGTTGCATTTTGCAAAGATATTATAAAAGCTATGTTACTTACTCGTGGCATTAATTTTATAGGAGCGATCGTGTGTACGTCGTATCTGTCTGCGTCTTCAGATCTGAAGAAGAACGCAGCAACGTTTACGAAACACTAGCGAAAAATACATTCGAATCTAATAATTCGAAATCTAAAATTCATATACTTACGTTAGCCGTAATGGTCAAACGTACAACGAGTAATATGAATAAATATTGTTCGTAATTGTGTTACTAGTTTAACTAATAATAAAGTAATATAAATGATAATACATCGATATAAGTGTTTTGTAAATGAATGGTTTGTTAGATGAAAAATTTCTTTTACGTCGTGTCAGAGATTATTAAGCGGTGAAATTTCACTGGGAAAATTCGGAACATTCCGCATATTTCTGTAAACGTAGCATAACGATCGTTGGAATCGTCGGAATCGGGATCGTCTTCACCTCGGCACGCGCTAAATTCTCCAGTGAAATAACTTCGATCTAACTACGATCCCATACATACAGATCGTATCTGCACATAAATCGAGTTGCGTGGCCGATTGGGGGAGTGTGACACGTGTCGCGTGTCACGCGTGTCACGCGTGTCGCGCGTAGTGCACAGCTCGAAGGCATTCGATACTGCCCGCTGTATTGTGTGCAACGCGATCGGTGCGACAAGCTACGTGCTAATATGCATTTTTGTTCGGACCCTGGAGCATGCCTGTCTTGCAGCCTGATTTGTTCCACGCGCATTGAACGTTCTCGGACTGGTTAGCTTGAAATTTAAGTCTTTACAGTTTGGTTTAAATTTCGTGAAAGAGACGTAATTGACCGTGACTTTGAGCGAAGTTTTTGGCTCAAGAATATAACGAGCTTGTAAAAACAAAAATGATAGAAACAAATAATCTAAATCTCATTTAAGTAAAATATAATTGTAAATAAAAGATGCGTATAACCACCAGAGAGTATAATTCGAAATACGTAACGTACCTAATTCCGTAATTCGAACAATTCTCGCCTAGCTTCTAACGAATAATTAACATCGCTAAAATTAACGTGGTATGTTTTATATTTTCGCTGTATTATGTTTACAACGCGACACTCGGTTCTGACCATCCGCTAAATGTATTTCCAACAAATTTGATCGCCCGTTTGTTTATGAGGGAGCAAATGTTTTTCCGTAGCCACAGTAAATTGTTTATTCGTCGAAATAGTCACGGTATGCGCTTTTAATTTACACGGTCATGGTGTTGCTGGTAAATCTCGTTTTCGTGGAATGCGCGCATGATTGATGGTTAACTTTTAGAAACCAGCTAGGCAAAGAATCGTAAACAAATGAAATCTGCGGCGCGCGTAGACAGTTAATTACAAGATAAATTTCACTTAGAGAAATATTTATTTTAGAAAATTTTATTTCGCGAAAGCTTGAGAGAGTCGAAATTAGGTTATACCAAGTGCTAAGTAAAAAGAATTAATATTCTACTCTAGAAGTTCCAAAAATATAACGTACCTATCTGTATTTTAAGTAATACTAAAATTAAATGAGATTTGTCGATCGATGATTGAATGGAACGTGAATGCAATTTCTTTCAACATATCCGATATATCTATAATTGATTACTTTCCCCGATAAATACGAATGCAAATCCTTTGGAATACATTTCTTTTGGAAATCCATTATTTTGTTATCTCTGACAAAAATAAATATTTATTAACCCCTTGATGTATAATTTCGTTAAAAGAAATTTTCCATACGTATAGTAGTTAATTCCGTTGATATCTCGAACCAATTTATACCATCTTGAAATTAAAACGGTTTTATAAAATGAATACACGTGATTGATCGTTTTTTTTCTTATTAACATGAGAAATACTTCGCGACGATTCTCAGACGTTATTCGACGTCGAGGATCGATTTGCTGGCAGCTTCTAGCATTAATTGTTTCTAGAAACAAATGTCGATTTTATCTAAGCTTATTCCGATATACCGAGATCTTTGGCCAGTACAGTACAACTGTACATCTAGAACCTCGATTCCGTGAATCTGTTTTCGACATTTGTGAAAAGTTGTTCAGTCTTCAGGCACGTTTCGAGCGAATGATTATCCTAAACAAATATTTCCCATATCAAAATATTATATCACGTTTGCCGTCAAAGCGACGGTTTTAACGCGCATTTAACGACCACGTAATTACGCAGCTAATAGGTTTTGTCATTTCGCTAATAAAACACCGCTCCCAAACGTGTCTTATCGAGAAATCCGTCGACGGTAGGTTTCTGCAAACTTTGCAGTAGGGATAGTAACTTCGTAGGCCAAAAACGAAACGTGAAAACCGCGAGGTCGATAAAAACACTGCCGTTCATTTAGAAACGCGGGAAATTGACGAAAAAGCAACCTCTGTAACTGACATTAAAAATGGCTATTGACGATGAAGCAATAAGACTATGATCACGATCAATGCGTTTCCTGACGAAGTACCGTTCTTACGAATATCTACGTGTGCCAAAACAATCAAATATGTATATGTAGTTGCATTAAAAAAGGGAGAAAAATCAAAATTTTTCATAAGTCAAAATTTATCGCCCTGCCCTTCCGAAACGGAATAACTTCCTTCTGAAACATTTTATTGAGATATGTACAATTTTGTGTGCTAGACTAGATTGGCCGCGTAGTAGTGACACACGTATGTGAATATGTGTGCGCGACGTCTCGAAAAACAGATGAACGTAACTGTTCCGTTGGCAGCGTGGTATGAAAGATGGTGAGACAAAGAGCGTGCTGAGACGCGTTCAAACGTATATCGACGAAGATCCTGGAAATCGTTTATTAAATAAATCTAAAACTATTTTAATATGAATTCTAAGTGTAACCTTAGCGTTTCTTTACTTTTATTTCGGCAATTTAGATCCACAATTCGCAACACATTTCTTTAAACAATGAGTAGTTCAGCGGATAATTGCATAGATGCATTAAAACGAGACACGCTGTACAAAAATGTGAAACATCAACGATAAATACACGTACATCTCCTGTGAGACATCCTAATAATTCCTCGTAACGAAAGAAAGATTCGTGTAAAATGGTGATAGAAAACACGATGTGCGTGACGTAAGTCATGCATGTAGTAACGAATGGACAGAGGCAGCTTTCAACGTGTGGCACACACATTGAAAAACATGTGTAGACTGCTCGCCGCGAAGATATAAAACTGCACAAAATTGTTGCTCCCCTGACGGAAATAGTGTACACCCCGTTTCCGGAATTTGGGACGTTTTGTGACGTTCATTATTCAGTAGCGGTCGCACTTAAACGAGACCACGTAGCCACTGTGATGTATACGTCGCAAAGGAAATACTCGTTTTTCCCTCTTTCTCTTCCTCTCGCGTGGTTGTAACCACGTACAGCAGCTCTAATAACCTATGTTCGCGTAATATATTATTCACACTTGATTGCGGGAAACGTGAAAACATTGAAACGAATATTTCGTAGACGCGTTAGAACTTTAATCTGCGGCAACTAGAGTAGTCGCGAGTCTTTTCTACTGCAGGGGAAAATTTCATTATTTTGAAGGAAATGATTCGTTTCACTTACGTAGAGATTTGTTTAAAAAAAAAAGTAGTAGGAAAGAAATCAAGAAAGAAGAAGAAATGGAAAAATAAGAAAAGTATACTGCTCGAAGCAAGCGAAAGATCGTTCCCCGTCTTACATTGATTTTTATATTCGATCCTTATACCTGTACATTTTTGTATCATTATCTCCAAGTCAACCTTCGTTACAGTGTCGCATGAACGATACGTCGATCTCTCTTTACACGACATGTCAGTGTTTGAGAAACATAGTCGGATATTCGAATCAGAATTTTGATTAAAAATCGAATTTAAACCACTTATTGAAACTCATCGGCAAAGAAAAGGTTACGAAAATAAATTTGATGCGATATTCTGCAATCGCGATAACAGTTCATGAAGTATCATAGAGCCGATAAAATTAATTCGCGCAGGTCCGATTTCAAATAAATTAAGTGCCTATGAAACAACCTTTTCCGTAAAAGCTTTTTAAATATTTTCATAAAATCACTGACCCGCTTCAATAGCCGCCAATCACCCCTGATACACGTTTTAGAAGAGTGCGCGCGTATTGTTTCGTCCAGTCTGTTAATTAAATAGTATTTTCGAGGCACGAGAGGCAACTTCCGGACAGGAACGCGCCGCTGAAATATTACGGAGACGATTTCATTGAGTCACAGAGCACCCTTCGTTCCGTATGGTCGGAGAACCAAAATAAATTACAGCTCGTACCCGTCCGCTTCGTTCTGCGAGACGAGATCTTTACCGATTCCAATTAACCCTGACCTATCGCGCCTAACTAAACGAAATGTCACGAATGAGAAGCTCTATTCAATTCCCTCTTTTTTCGATATATCGTTTTTATTATCGTCGAACGAACAGATTGTTTATAAACCTGCTAAGAAAAAATTATTTAAGTCTTTGTTACAAGTTCATATTTTTATGCACATAATTCTAGAAAAAGAACGTTAAAGTACGATATTTTGGATATTTTGATATATTAAGTGCACTTTTGCGCGTTTAAAATTCCCCTTTCTGTATAAAAATTCCTAGTTCAGCCATTGGAAACGATACCATCTGATATGATTAACGTTCTTTTCTTTTCTCTTATTCTAGATATATTCTTTTGTAAAAATTGGATATTCTTTAGTTTGGAATTTCATAACGACTATTTCATCTGAAACTTATTTCTGGAATTATTGATGTATCTTTTTCCAAAATGAAATGAAACTAATACTTCGCGCCACGAATAAATGTAATTTATCTCGTAGGATGTAAGAAGATGAGAAATTTAAAACGAAGCTGTAGCAGCTCACCTGCGCTTGTCGCTAGAGAAATCCCTATCAGCAGAGAATTCTCAAAAGTCCTCGTCTAATCATCGCATCCATACGAATAAATCGTCTGACCTCTGCTATTGCTGCGTCTACTGATTAGTCCACTAGCTGGGCTCAGAGGAGAACGTTACTTTTTTCTTTTTCTCCGACCCGTATATCTTTCGTCCCTTCCTTCTCTTTATTACAACGCTACAAGTTCAATCGCCTAAGCGTCCTTCAAATTTAAATAACAATTCCATAACTCAGAAATAAATCCATTGAAAATATACAATTTGCCACAAACGAAGGGATTACCAACACAAGTTAACACTATTTTTGAAGATCTTAAAATTTCTTTCTTCCCAATTATAATTTTGATCGATGATGAATTAAACTACAGTGCGTTTCAAAAATACATCGACCCCGGTATATTTGAATTTTCTGGCTTTTCCGTCGTCTTGTATCAATACCTACCGTCAAAAGAGTAAGTAGATTATAATAAGATTATTAAAAAAGTTACAGTTAATTCTTGTTTCTCGAACCATCGAAAAGTGTCAGTAGCTTATATTATAGATGAAATGAAAAATACAGATTACATTACTATTTTAGAATAAAATTCATTATCATTTTGATGTAGTATTAGCGAGAAAAATTACATATCTGTCACTGTACAAAACTGTCAGTGATTGGCAGAAAATAATGTTCCAAATGAACCGTGATTGAGAGCTATATAAAATTGTGCTTGTCGAGAGACTTTAGCACCTAATGTTCTACCTTCTATCGCGATGCCCTCAATGCGATTTATCTCTGTAAAGGGAACAGAGGCTTTCTACCATAGGGGTGGATGAGGGGGTTCAGCATCCCACAGGGTTCGAGCTAGTCTCGAAAACCGTTAGGTATTCAGGTATCGTCGCAAGAACCTCTAGAAACTTCGTGGTTTATGACAGAGTATTTGTTACTAAAGCACGAAGAAAATAGGAAAAGCTAAACTTCATTTTCCAAATCCGATAAATAATTACTGATAGTTTATTTTTCGATGCGATCGAAATTCTTAGTAACATAGTCCGATACTTTTCGTGTAAAAATCAACGATCCTATCAACGATCGATTTATCTATTAAGCCATATTATAGAGCAAATCGAGATTTTTAATATATATTTTTAATATTGTAATTTAATATTTGTGACGGCACTCGACAACAAAAATACTTAATTTAGCGTCGGGCGACGGCAGCGCAGTGGTTAGCGCCTTAGGTTACAAACATTCGGAACTCGGGATCAAACCTCGGCGACCGGACTCCGATTTTTCTTCCGCGGTATCAGAAATGAGAAGAAAAATACAGCAGTTACCCCCAGCAGAGCGACATCTACGTCCACAGCAGCAACTACAACTATCACGGCCTATTCACCTCATATTTATAACGAACAAAAGACATACGGAGTGCAACGAATTTTCGGACTATGAAAAATCATGAATGTCTTCGTTTTTCGTCGATAGTCATATGGCCACGTTATCCGCGAAAAAGTGATCGATTATATCTTCGTATGATTGTAATCCTACTTCCCCGTACATACACGGAGTTTCGTATGATGTGTTAGGACGATATGAGAGAGAGAAATTTGTTGAGACACGTGAAACTGGAACGAGAGTAATCCCGCTTCGTAAGTGATTGGGAAACTCCGCGAAGTAACCACCGGGAATAATCAAGGTTCGCGCTTCGTATGTCGGTTCTCGATCGTTCGACCGCTGCCACAGACATTCACGCTGCCGCGCCGTCAGCGTGTAACTTGTAAAGTGTAGATTGAAAACACGAATCCGATTGTGCGAAATACCAGCTACCCGCGCGTCTGCTAACAAGCCAATTTCGTTTCACCTCGCAAACAAATGTTAAAAGGAACTTACAATTAGTAGATTATTTTGCTTATTGAAATGATTTGAATAGCCTGAAAAGTAAGTTTTATTTAATACAATGCGTTCTATAAATATATAGTAGCTCGCAAAAGTATATTAACATCTATAGAAACATTTTATGATTATATCGTACGTATTGTACGAAACATTTTGAAATTTCATTCGCGAATCAAATTCATTCAAATTTTGTAATTCAAAAATGAATAATCATCGAATAATAAAACAATTCTATAAGGTTTTGCGATTACAATTGTCAGTTCTGTTATTGCACATTGTACACGTATAATATATTATACTCCGTGCGAGTTATAGCGACCACAATCTCTATTCGTATCTCGATTCGCAATCGTAATTTTCTACCTAAAGTACATCTTTTCAAAAGTAAGCGAGTGTCTAAATACTTTGGAGCAAAGTATTTCTCGCAAGCGGAAATTATTACAAGCTCGAACGATCGTTTAAAATCTATCACATTGCTTTTTATGGTAAACGAAACATTAGTCGCATTTCGTAGCCCTCTCGTTCGCTATAGAATAAAATCGACGTGGAGAAAATATCGAGCTGATATGCGTACATATCGGTCGTGTTTCCTTTTTAATTCCATTCGTCAGCATTTGCAGAGCCTGTCAGTTTTAATGAATTAATTTAACCGGACAATGACAGCCATGGGAAATAACTGTTCGCGATGCGACGCGATACGTGCACGAGCGGTTTGAATACAAGGGGCAGCAAATCGATCGCGGCAGCGAATAGTTGGTCGCGAGCCTCGTTGGGAATTGAAGCTGGAATCGAGGAAAAGTTTCGTAAAAATATGAGACACGACTAGCGGGCTTAACGAGCCACGGAAGCTAATCGTCGATAGCGTCATCGTGTTCAATTCTACGTTATTATGGTAGATAGAAATGAACGTTGCGCGATGCTACGTTAAATGTAATTTACCATCGCATATTATGCAGACACTCGTTACATTGGTGGTTGTGGCAACGGCGAAGTTAATTAAATTTTATTACAAATAATATTACGTAATATCACGCAGATGTACGCCGAATATTTTAAGGATGACGCAAGCTAGCAGGAATTCGGTTCTGGACAGCTGAAATATAAAATTGGTCGCGGGTAAATTATCTCTCGGTTCTATCTAGTAAATCAAACGACTATTCGCTCTGTAATTAATTAGCCGTCACATCGTCACATTTTACGTGCTTCCGGATACCGAATTGCATCGCCCTTTCAAGCATTTGCTCAGATGTTAAGAGATAAACAGCGACAAAAAAATCGCGACTTTGCCAATAAATATCATCGTTGAATTCCGCTGACGCGACTTGGATTGAAATGGGACAATATTCGTGCGACCAATAGTTCAAAGTCTATCAAATATTCTGCATATCTAGAGACACAGATAACCCAAACTCTGAAGCATCGAGACATATATATTAAGTTTCGAGGATCAGTGGATCGTACGTTATCTCGATGTTCCTGGAATTCATGTGAAATTACCAAGATCACTAGACCATATACGATGAAGTTGTGCGATCATTAAAATCCATAAAGTAAACCCTGAAAATCTGTATAGTAGAATCGAAACTTTGAGATCGTCGAATCCCAGGTATCTCCTTAAAAAATAGCTTTCGATGAACTCGTGATTCTAGTATTTATGATCCACCGGCCTTGGATTGATAATATTCGGAGTGCACTATTCCTAAGATATAGAATTCAATGACCTTGGGATCCAATGTCCTGAAATACTTACCCCTTGGATAACAAGGTACTAATGTACTGGTACCAACAGATCGTAGTCTCGATTATTCGGCTGAACCGCAGAAGGCACAGTCCTAACTTTTTCTAGCCACTGGAAATCTTATTTTCAGACCTTTTCTTGCCCATGTAGGTTAACAGCACCTGCTACGAGGCGGGCTCGTATTTCGCAGAGGAAAGCAACTAATTACACGATCCCTGACACCAAAAATTATACTCGAAGATTTCTTAAAATCGTGTCAACTTCGCGGACACCAAATTCTCCGTCATACGAATCACGAAACTAATTAGAAGTATAACATTTTTATTTAGTCTAAATGGCTATTAATTTTATCGTGTCACCTAATCTTCTACTAAATTTCACATTTTTTAATTTAGCTTGAACGCAACATAATAATTGCTATATACGTATTTATTTACTTTGGTTCTGAAATTTCTCGATCCACTTCGTAAGTAGAATAACTCAAGCTTTGAACCGCCACTAAGTTCTGACTAAGGTTGTTGCCTTAAGTGCTTGGTTTCTACATCCCAGTGATAAAACTGTCCTCGCAGTGGACGAATTGTGTTAGTCGATAGTTCGTATTCCTACTGCCGGGACCATGCCATATTTCCAACAGCTAAGCAGGAGGGATAGCACTACGGAGTAGAATCTCGTCTGTGGGTATGTCACGCACGACAGGAGCCACCAAACTGCTCGGTTTTGCGAGGGTCGTCCAAGTGAAATAGAAGGAAGCAGACGGCCAGAGGCGAAATGTCAGGGGGCCTGCTGGGATTATTTGCACATCATGTCGTCGGGGAACTTTGCCAAAATCTCCGTGATCGTATACATCAATCGCAGAATCGTAAATCTTCGGCTGATTCGGGTTACTGCTTAACCGCGTGCTCCCTGTCGTTGTGTACTGTTTCAAAGCAAGCACTCGGCGTATATCGATTTCGGAACTATGAGTGGCTGGGTTGCCTTTTGACGTATCATTTTCTACGTAATACACGCTGATAACAATTTGGAGAAGCATCACCGATAAGTTCGTAGTAATCGAAACCAAAGATACTTTGGCTGATATTTGTTCGGTTTTGTTTGACAGACGGAAATCGAATTACATAACTTTTTTTTTTGTTAAATATGGGACTACGACGAAAGTAGTTAGATCACCGTGTTTCTCAGATCGTGATGCAAATATACGTATATTGATTGTATAAGAGCGTTCCTGGATGAAAATTCTGTAATTAAAAGGAGATAGTTACCGTGATATAGTTGTCTTTTGAGAGAGATGTTTTTGAAAATGCAATGAAAGGTCAAAATTAAGATAAAAATAAGTTCATCTCAATAGTTGTTAAATATATTTGTGTATATACGAGAATGGTAAGTATATTTCAAGATGAAAGTGTCTTCAACAGCGTCGTATCTTGCAACTTTTCTGACACTACTATCGCATTCTAGTCTTTAAAACGTATCTTAGTCTACAGATAGCATTATATGTTTTCTCTTACGTCCCGTTATACACAAGGTGTTGACCCCTATAATATCGATTTCACATCGAAGTAACGAAGAACTATTTAGATAATGGAGTATTTAAGTAGTAGAATGTTCGAATATCGGAACATTTGGATAGCAGGAATACCAATACTGGCAGTTCTGCTGTAATTTGATCTCTACGTGCATGGAATGATAAATTTTATATCAGAATTTCCGCACGTACAGTCTACTTAAATAAACTATCCAATAGAGGTACCATGTTTACATATCAGTTCGTACGTATGTATCTACATTAAAACGCTACCTTCGACCTAGATAGGAGGATTTGTCAAATTGTCGTAAGCTGAAAAAACTGTACCTACGTTTAAATTTGCGCGTATTACGTTTCTCCGGTTCGTTCCACTTTTTCAGTCGGTCTATATCGATACAGAGAACGCAGTCCAATATTTCAACTAATTATCCCTGCCTTAAACGTACTTCCAAAGGGGAATATTTGGATATTCTCGATGCCCATTTTTTTAAAAACGGATTCGTTTCACTAAATTTCCATCCGTAGGCCCGATATCGTGTTTTCTCGTTTTCCGCATAAAGTTGCAACGTGTACGGACATTAAGTATCAATAGGTGAAACATAATGCGCAAGATCACTGGATTAAAAACGACGTTTGGTCGCTGGCTGGCTACTTTTCATACAACATTAGGATTCAACTCTTGCTCGATGGATTTGAAACGTATGCCGATATATAGGAGCGAATTCGTCCACGTACCCGCCCCCCACGGACTCGCTTCTCTCAGTTTTAATACCATGCTTATGATTTATGCATCAAAATACATATTGCATCGGGTGCGTTATGTCGCGTTATCGCGTATCGCATTAACGTCGATGTTGGTTTCGGCCGGAGGACGTTCCACATTTTCCAACAACGGCAAATTACATGGAAGCATCGTCCTTGCGGACGAATTGTAAAAGATAAATATGAAAGCGGTGTTCCGATGCTTCGAGGATTCTTCAAAGCTAGACACTTTTATTTGTTCTTATATCAAAGAAAAAATTAGATACGTTCTATAGAGAAATGAAGATCCGGCGCGGACTTGCTTAAACGTGTGACAAATTCTAGATTCAATCGATCAATCAAGATTATATCGTATTATCAACAAATTTATGCCATCTATTTGAACGCTCCTATATGTTATTGAACGAAAGGATAAAATGTTTGGGTTGATGTATTGGAAATATGATATATAATTGTTCAATTTAAATGCGATATATTATCGTCAATTGTTACATATAAAAACAGTCTGTTTGAAACGTTCTCATTTCCGTTGATCAAAAGCATGTATTTATCTTCGAGCGACAGTGAGAAGCGGACGGAGGAACGTTAAAGTCCTTACAAAGAAGCGGGCAAGCGTAATCTTAAGTAATGCGTGCCATTCGTCTGTTGTTAAATTTTTATAGCGGCGCACCGACAAACGGCCAACGGGATGGAGTTGCAAATCAGGAATTTGTCACGGGGAACCACTCTTAAACGAGTGTCCCCGCTTTCAGAAGTCGCGAGCATCCCGTCTGATAACGCTTTTAAATTTTCGTTAGCGCGTGCCGCACGCCACGCCATGCCGCATCGTCCCCGCTTAAACGACGTAAAGTAAGAAAAACGGTCACACGGCGGAGAAACACACTAGACATCCTCCGTTCTATTCAGCAACTCCGTACATTTATATTGCTCGTTCCACCGAGATATTCTCGGATCTCGAACGGGGCGGCATCTATGGACCATCGTACGAGTGGATTTTCGCGAACGGTACGAATGTCCTTTGAATTATCCAACGCGTCCCTATTGTAGCCATATACCAAAACCAGCGACACGTCGGAGCTCGATGATGCTCCAACTTGAAATGAAAGTTATAAGCGAAACTCTTGCCGCGAGACAGTAATCGTAAAGAATAGGAATAGGGGGAATGAGAATTCAGGACTATCTTGCTAGAATAAAATTTCAGTCTGTATTTTTTTGTTCATCGAAAGATTTGAAATAATCGGTATATTATGTCATTCGTGACTTATTTCTGTATAAACTTATTTTTGTATCCAATAATTTTCCAATAAATTGTGATATTTATATATTAATATCTATAATTACATACCTATATAAATTTTGACGAATGAAATAATCGGCGATTAAAATTCATTCTTTAGAGAAGTCCAGAAATAATTACCTCTACATCACCGAATTTCTCTCTGTCCATCGGATCCTACACGAATATATCCGTATGCGATATTTTTATGGAATTATTACCTATATGCCTTTTGTTGCTGCACTCGAAAATAATTGATAGCGATCGCTATCATCCACTCAGGTTTTCTCCGTTAACAAGATATACGCAACGGCCATTCATACGAAACCATTTCGTTCTTTACTCCCCGTTCTTTGCTGCCCCATAATACCTTTTATTTGCGTAGCAGCAAATATGCAAATCTGCCAGCGAGCTGCGCCACGGTATATAACGGACCAATATTAACAGATACGTATCACGATCATTGCATGGAACCAAAAACGATAAAGCACGGCACAACCGGAACGTATCCATTCCGTGCACTCTCAGCGGGGGCAAACAGTAATTACAGAGCTCGCGTAGTCTTGGTCAACTCCGAGAAAATTCCGATACAATCTCCAGACCGTGCAAACTCTGGTCTCTACCTACAGCTTTCCTCTCTTTTATTTCTTCAATTGCAACCGGCACAAACCTCAGGATAGCCGGTTTCTTCATTGTGCGCGCCCGCTGTTCATTCGTTGCTTCGTTTTATATTATTAAGTTTCTAAGGTACCGAAAAGAGCCAGGCGAATGTGTTCCGGGCGTGGGATAACTCGAAGCAACGCTAATATTGCCAAAGATCTTGCCAAATTGTCGCAATAAGTGTCCCCGGCGACGGTGTGGCTTCTTGCGACACCGCATTCTGATACGTTCTAGTCGTGCTGTGGATGTTGCCGCGCAACCTGCTTCCTTCTACGGAATGATTATCAACCGCCCCGCGCTCTAGAGGTTAATCGAGCCACCGCAGGAAGAAATTTCGGCTTCATTGCCCGTCGAGAAACTCCTTTCCCCTATCGTACGCTCGCGATAAAGCCGGCTCGCCGACTATTTTCTTCTCGGCTTCGTGACGTGACTTTCTTCTTCCCTTTGCTTTTCCCCGCGAGAAGTCTGATTATCCGCGAGATACTTTATGAAAGATAGGTCGAAACTGTTGTCTAAGATGCTTCGTTGAAAGCATCGGTACAATAGGACGGTGAAATTTGTAACTAACGTTTACAGGTAGTAAAAGATGTACAATGATTCATGAAGGTATTTGCATACTTGTGGACAAATTTTATGAATGTGCTACGTGTACCGTATGACATTTTTTTTTAATTTTCTCATTGATTATTAAGTAATAATTTAACAACAATTATCAATCGTTGCATAGGTCGTCCTATTGTAATATTGTGGCTTATTAGTACAATGGGTAATCGATTGTTCAAATATTACATTTTGGTGATCGATTCAAGCCCATTTCAAATTTTGCCGATTTAATTATGATAGTCGTGCCTCATTGTGTTGAAAATAAAATTCATAGAGAATGTCTTAATTAAGTATTCGGATGTTTACTTCAGTCACTGTACATTCGGTGGAATTGCTAAATGTCCTACTTATCTTAGTATAGAATACGAACAAAATACATTGTATTTATTTATTTTCGCAACAAACGCTCGAAAAGACTATCTCACGGATCTCCACTTATCAGTTTTGTAATACTAAAATTAAAAAGTTAAATATTAGTCATAAATTATTCGGCAAGGCCGAGAGCTCGTATCAGCACAGCTGATCAAACGAAGTATCGGAATACAAAAATACGAGTATTTATAATTCAAGAACTTCGACCACACACACGTGAATGAAATACTAAATGCACTAATTCAATGATTTTCAGGAATATTCACAAACATGCTTAAATATAAGAAAATTATTTATGCATGTATCGAGTAATAGGTCTATCAACTATATCAAAGGTACTGATATTTAAATAGATTCTTTTTTTCGCTATGCCCATACTAACGAAAATCGGCGGTAAAAAGTATTAATACACTCTCCAACAATAATCGTATGCTCTGTGTAAACTGTTTTTAATTTAAGCGATTATTTTAGCCTTTGATCTCTTTGTAGATCCGAATTACGATACTTTGTACTAAAAAATACGTACATATATGCTCAGATTCATATTACGTTATAAAAGATATATATTGTACGCCGAATTTCATTCTTAATTGTCTTTTATTGCAGAAAGTTTATTCAGTTTCACTATTAAATCAAAGAGAAATTTATATACCAAGGGGTTTAAAATACCAAATTCTCAGTACAAATCATATTCAATGTACCATTCTCAAAATACGTTTCTCCAAGTAAATATCTTACAAAAAGCAATCCTCGAATCCTCGTTTCACCAGCTAAATAATTACACCCAAAATATCAACCATTACCATAAATTTTCCATATCCTCGCCAGCAACTGTCAGTTTTTGGATACAGAGAGCAATGTTTTCCAGCTTAATGTGCCTCTTGGCTAGGATTCTTACCAAAACGAGGCAACGCTCTCGTGCGCGCTACCATTCTGTAGCAGGCGCGTAATACGCATTGCGTCACTAGGACGTAATAACTCTGTCGCAATAGTCGCGATGACATTACCGGTGCATTAGGGTTAATTCAATATCAGCCGTAGTTTCTCATCTTTGGCATCTTTGCTCGTCCGCGTCCTCGTCGGCGCGGAGTATCGAACCGGTTCTCCTTTGTCCTCTGACGCTGCGGAAATAGTCGACCGAGTGAAACGAGCTTTCGCGACTAGCGCTCGTAAATGAATAAGGTGTCGGAAAGTTTATCGAATCGGAGCCATGGTTTTCGGATTAATCCTGCGGTTCGCTGAGACGCGCCGTGTCGCGGTAACCTGGCGTCGACGAGAATTAAAACGCTCGTCCAAGATTGCTCCAACGATTTTCAATGATTTTCTCGATACAAAAAAGATCGATCGAATCGCTGCTCCAAATTATTTGTGGAACGATTTACTTTATACTTCCAACGGAGAATTTCAACGCAGATGGTGCGACGTTGGCAATTGGCGCTTGTGAATTGGTAGTGAAAAACGGCGAGAATTTTTCACGATAGGGGCGACATTTTCTTCTAATTTTATATTTTGTGCGTCGCTTCATCGATTTCAGAAATTATGCTATTTAAGGGATTAAGGATTATTGCAACTTATGAGATCCATTCTTTTTTCTTCTGGTTTTGCGAAGGAAAATTGAAAAAATCTGACAAGAAACGCTAAATTTTTTGTTCGTGAAGTGAAATATATAACTGTACCAAATAATGTTGTACTAGAATAGAAAATGAACATTTCGGTTTTGATAAAGCATCGTTCAGTTTATTTAAATAAATTTTATTCTTTGAGATCGTTAAACGCGAACAATCTTCGAGCGTCGAATATTTTGAAATTTATTGGATAATAAATAACAGATGACGCAAGTCGACGAAAAGATTGAAATTTTATATTTGCTATATAAGATTCAAACCCGTTGAATTCGGCTTTACCTTTTATTGTTCTCCAGTTGAATATTGGAAATCGTACGGACCTTAAAATTACAAATTATTTCCTTTTGTTGGAACGTTATTTGGTAAAAGATCGCTGTCAACGCCGGAAAAATAATTCTCAATAACAAAGACAAATATAAGGAATAGCTGCATCTTGTTTTGTACACAATTTTCTTCATTCTCATATGTTTACCTAATTTTCTTTTTCTTTTCTCAGTTCTTCACCAATCTCGATTACTCGCGTCCATTACCTTTTACCATTAATTATGATGTCGCTTGAGCTGTCAAAGGAAATGATAATCCAGCGTTGATTTATTTTAGCTTCTCGCGTATCAGTATCCTGAGCGAATATGACCACTGGATCGCGGAATAAAAATAACAGTCGAACGGACGACGGTGCAAGCAGCCAGTGACAGAAAAGTTATTGGATCGTGTCTGCGGTTTAATAGGATTATTGCAATGGCCAGTCGAAAGCTATCAGCTCACGCCGCGACGTCTCGAGGAGGTTCGAAATTAAACATTTCTCTCTTTCTCTTTCTCTGTGTGTTTCCAATGTCATCCTGGGAAATGTTTCTCTTCTCGGCTTATACGGATTTCTATCAGTTTCCCTGCGGAAGAGCATCGATATTTTGTCTCGTACGTTCTACACTCTGCTTCGATAAATCTCTCGACACACAGAATGTTTAAAACATTCTATTTCTCAGCAAATTTCCTTCCGCAATTTTTTTCCAAACACCTCGTATATCTTCATAATTCTTGTTGAAGTTTTATTGATTTTCTAATAAGAAAAATGTTCGTTCTAATTCTCTAGATTGTAAAAATATACAGGGTGTTTCTTGTTTTTCTCGACACGTTGTAGGAACATGATCTAAAGACGAAAAAACAGGAAAAAAAGTTACACGAAGTTTAACTGAAAACATTTTATTACAAAGTTACAATCAAATATTAAGTGGAGCATAAAATGAATCTATACGTATTACGAAATACAAAAGATCGATCGTGTTTACTCTATCTGTTTCTATATAATATCTCGTATCTTGAAACAATTTGACACGATTGCGACCTAATATCCTTAATTTCTCATATAAAAATTACATATTTTTGTTATGCTACTGTTGATAGAGATTAGACATCGATAATATGGAATTTATCGCATCGTGGATTTCTCGAAAATTTTTGTAGAATATCAACATCTCACTGAGTCATCTATCAACATTCTAAATATTCTGCAATACAGAATCCGTTACTTTGTTGCAATATCCGTTGCATGCTACGTTCAATGCTTACGACTTTCTAATAAAGCGTTTGCAGGCAAGCTTCGCGTAAAATTCTTTTCATACTCTCGCGCGAGAAAAGCGGGAAACAAAGAGAATAGTCACGTATATCGTGCAATTATATATACAGCATATATACATATTTTATTTTACAATACATATTTTATACAGTGATATTACTCATCGAAGATACCGTACATTTACCTCTCCTGAAAAATTAATTCACGTATTCTCCATTATTTTAACATGCATTTCAGATTCAAGACGTTTCGAAGAAGACTGTTCTACTATAAAATCTACAGGAACTTGACGTTCTTTCAGAATATCACATAGGAAGCTGCATTACAATGCAGCAAACATTACAAGGGAATCGTAATATATATCCCACATCGCGTTACGATCTCGAATCCACGGGAAATCAAGATATACTGGTTATGTCGGTGATCCAATCTTCCAGTTCTGCTATAGCTGTAAAGGCAGTTGGATACTGCCTGTCGCATGACCGACTCCAGGATACCACCCCTGTAAATGTCAACAACGCCGCTCATAATCGATGCACGTGTCGAATATCGAAATGAAACACGATTGATATTGATTTAAAATAATTAAAACACACGACTGAAAAAGAAACAAGTATTTTCAAGAATGGAGCAGTCAAACAGAATGTGCTCCATATTATCGACAAAGGGGAAATTAAATTTTAACGAATATTCAAACTCACCGTATAACGTGCTCTGAAAGACGAGAGGCGAGCCAGAATCCCCAACGCAGGGTATAGCAGTGTCCGATAAGGCACAAAACATCCTGTTGGTTAATAAGTCACCACCGCCAGCTTCCTCGCAGTCCTGGTTATTAATTTTCCGCATCGTACTATGTAAAAGTACGTCCGAGACCGGACCGAATAACTGTAATAAACGGCGGCGTTTCTATATTCTGTTTCGAAACACGTTAACCCGAAAGTTTTTCGGATTGTAGTTACCTCGGATATACCCCAACCGAGAACTTTAACCAGCGAATCGTCGTCGATCATCGAATGTGTTTTGGGCAATTTAATGGGCTGCTTCGTGCTATCGTACGTTATACTGTCGGACAGCTACGTCAGAAGAAATATTAATGTAGTATATGTTAGAGGAAATAATAAATGATAAATGTAATCGATGATTTATTTAACGAGATGAACGTGAAATATCTATCGAATAATTCATTTTATTATTACTGAATTATTATCACATCTTTTCAAGATGTTGCTAGATTCTTCTTCGAGTTTAGGATTTATTTAAGGAAGATTCGAATTCAACGAAATCGAAAATTACGATAGACGAAATAGTCTTCAGTGGCCATGAATAATTAAGAGTGTAATGTCCGATAGATTCTGTCTCTGTTTAATGCATTGCGACACTAAATATCATTTCACAATGTTCAATAATTCAAACTGATAAAATGAATCACAGAATTAAAATACACATTCACGATTACGAACGAAGATAACTAACAGCAAAGTGCGCATTACAACCGATACGAAGTTTCGTTTTTAACAAAAATATCAAAGATGTAAAAAAACTAATTTTGTAAGTAACGAATCGATTATTAATTGCACCTTTTGATACGTTCTCTGCTTTCAACGTTCGTTTCGATAATATCTTGACACTCGTAGCGGTCACTAAATAGCGACGACACGTACAGTAACGCGACAAGCGAGAATGTATTACCTCAACGAGACCAACGTCGTAGTCGTAATTAATTGCGTTAAAAGCGGGATGTATCGCGACGCTTTGGACACCATAAATGTCACCACCCTCGTAATAACGCGACGTGCCCGCTCTCACGTGAAATGCCTTCACTTCTATCCTGTAAAGCGATAAGGAAAAGGAAATAAAAAAGGAAAAAAAGAAAGACGCGTGTACGAATCGTGTGCACATGAAAATCGTTCGTCGAGAACGCGGTATGTATTAATCTTGCCTGAGAGCGCACTGCGCCGACGTTATTATCCACTTTTCCCCGACGATACCGCCGCCGCAGAAATGCTCAACTTGGTGACCGAAAAACGTACCATTGTTCTGCAACGAAACCTGCGACGAGAGGCAACGATTTTCTAAATGCCAAATCGACCGTGAAGATCGATCGCACGTTATACTAACCGCAAATGGATATTCCTCTATGGCGACCTTCTCCCCTCCAATAATCCTGGATTCTGCCGATCCCGGGAATCTCGCTGACTCCGAGACGATTCTTTTTCCGTAATCGGCTGTACAACATTCAAATCAGACGAATCGTTTAACGCGTTACGCGCGATATCGATACGTTGATAAGTTCGCTCGGTTAATTCCTTTCATACACGCTCTGCATAACCCTGTTTCCTTCCGCGTCTTTCCATTAATTTTCTTGATTATTTACAGAAAATATTAATTTCATTACGCGGAAGATAAAGTTACGATGCATTTAATCGAGAGTTTAAGGAATATGGACAATAGATCTAGTTACAATTTCTGCCTCGAACGGATAAAATCAAATATTTGTTAATTTCGAAAAAGATACCTCTACATTCTGCCTATATTTTATGCAACTAATTAGAAGAATTAAACACGATAAGAAAATTTAATGTTACAACTGATGCGCCGATATTATAAAAAAATTAAAACGGACATCTGTTCAACATAAACGCAAACATGGTACACATATTTAACAGCGTTACTAACTGTTCACTTCGTTTTATTTAAAGACACTGTCAAATCGACGCTCAAACTGATGTATCTCAATGAATCGCTATATACATGATATACCTAATAATTCGTTAATAATCAACACGTTAATTTACTATCGGAACATTGGTCGAATTTAATTGGACAAATTTTCAAATAATCTGTCGCAATCTTTCGAACTTGCCATTTTACATGAAATATATAACGCAAATAGAATTAATTATAAAATAAACTTCACTCGAACCATATGTGGAAACCGCACAGAATATCGGCGAACCAAAGGCAATCAAGAACAGCAAAGCGTACATCGTTGCAACGTTTGAGGTCATCGAGGGAACCGGGTGTTCCTTATAAAGCCGCAAATACGTAATTTCTGCATAAACAACGCATCCCCCGGAATTACTGTCTCTTTGTTGCATTTATCGGGAGAGTGCTAATGCTTTGACATTAAGACTAAGGCTACGATATTAAGGGCTAAATCGCCATTCATAACAAACGTGTTCTCCGCGTGTAATTAGAGAATGGCTCAAGTTATTAAGATAACGATGGAAAAAAGACACGTTGATTGCACTACGTCGCAACATGTCGTAAATTTGATGCTTTGGTAGAACCTATGCTAATAAAATTCTGACGCTTGTTTAATCTGATCGAACAAATATTGATATTGCGTCGCTGTACAGGCTATTTGCAGCTTTTTCTCGATTTGTTAGAATTAGATGGAAAAATATCAAGTTTCACTCTTTCTTATACGTAATATAGTAACCCGAATAAAATTTGTTAATTTGTTGCGCTTTTTGGATGACGATAGGCGGAAACTGAAATTGATAATTATAATTTCGTGTAAACGCATCAACTAAATGAAACCGGTCGATCGAATGGGTCGAACACAGTATACAACATAATAATACTCGATACGATAGTACTCGATATTACTAAAATCTAAACGAAGGAATTTCTTTTGTACTCCTCTCAACGGATCTTATAATCGATAAATGTAGTTATTATAAAATTTGTAAAATACTTGATTCTAGTATCTCAATGTCTTCGAGCTGTATTATGTCGTAGATTTTTTAATTCGTTCCAATACTTATTTTCAGACGGCATAAGAAAAATCATAGTTGTCAGTATAAAAATATACCTACGTCGCTTAATGAAACTTTTACAAATTTATTCGCAAATTTACGATTTACGAGAGAAACTGCGAAAACTGTTATAAATAGCTTTTTACTAAAAATCTTCATTTGCACCGTTTTTGCGACGACACGTTAGGGACCTTCGTTTGATCGAAGATGATGTTATCAGCGATAGGAAAAATCGTTTTTGATATCAATATCGCGTTGAAAGAATCGTTTTACGTATACCCTCGACGATTATTCATCGCGGAGCTAATTGACCTGTGCAAATGTGGAGTTAATGTACAGGCCGTCGTTGACTTCGTAAATACGTAACGCATCTGTAATTTCCGTCGTTCTCACTTGTAATACCATTTTTTGGCAGGAAGCATCGAATTAATTAACCGGTCGCGCGCGGACGCTATTATCCCCAAAAATAATTTCAATCATACGTCACGCTGCACACATTGTCGTAAAACGAATCGTTAACACGAGATAAATACTGGATCTGGCAACGACAGATGGAACGTGTATTGCCATATCTCCGATTGTGTGTTTCTCGCGTCAACGAGTACCAAGTAACGCGATATTTATTATTAAATTAACATATATCAGGTTCGGTTGAAAATTTGTCGCGCTGATCATCGTTCGAACGTTCTAATCCTACGTGTCAATTTGATCGTTCGTTGTTTTTGCTCGTTCGATATTCTTATTATCGGTTTCCTGGGGTTTATTTTGTTTGATAAATCGGTGATATAGCGAGAATTCCCTGCGTACTGCTTTATTTTATTTAATCATATTCAAAATATCATTGATAATCTCGTTCGTGCTCCGTTTGCGCCATTCATTTGGCAAAGTATTAATGCGAACGATCGCTGCTTCCATCGATTATACCCGACAATGAGCGAATTATTATTTCACATGTTTAATTTCGACCACCGTTTTGCGACTCTGAAACCTTTCGTTTCAAAAAAACGTTCCAAAAAACGAGCTGAAATATTTTAAGCTGATTAACGCGTTCATAGTTTCTATGGTTTATGGTTTACAATTGGTTTATTAACCTTTTATGTTTTCCGTGGTGATTGATTTCTCGCATATAAATGTAGAATCACTGTGAATACATTCGCCGGTTATGACGCGGTATCTTTCTAATTAATCTCAAATGTGTATTTCTTATTTCAGTCTTCGCGTTCTTCCATCTTTCTCAAACGTTTCATCGTATACCTATAGATAATATCGTTCAGATACAGGAAAAGATATCTAAGTAAGAAGTTCAAGCAGCGATCGATAGTGACTGATAAACACGTTTCAACGATCAAACATAAAACTACATAGAACATCGCATTCCTATATAAAACAGTAACTTCTGCAATCTCGGACAATTCAAATTTGATCGTTATTTATCTTATTATTTCGCACAATGTTTCTACCCATATTTAATTTAATATAATTGAAAATAATTACACAAAAACGAACGAGCCAAATATTCTTTGAAAAAGGACACAAAATATATTTTGTGTCTTCTAATTCGTCTAACTCGTTTATCATCGATTACCAAAAGCGTCATAGCGGTACCATAAAGATTCTATCAGCAAAATAATTCCCACGAAAATCAAAAGCGTGTAATGCGGAGAAAGAAGAAGCTGAACGAAAACCTTTTGCGTACGAGTAACGTGCCTAACGAGTCATCAACGAACGCGGAGAACCGAACGCAGACGTTGCGTAAAGAACGTCGCGTCGCATCGACGGTACTTCCGGTTTTGGAAAGATGATGAGTGAAACGCGATTTAATTGCCGTCCGCGTGATATCGTTGACCCGCGAAACGAACACGGAGCTAGTTGCTCGATCGTAGATGAGGCAGCAATTTCACCTCACCGCCGCTCGATGAGCAAAAATTATCGCAACGATTCTCGTAACACGTCGGTGTATTTCATTCGGTTGTTTCCAGCTGGGACACTCTATCCATTTGGCCTTCGCCAACCGATTCTGCGAAAATATTTTAGCGGGATGCGAGTACGCGAAACGCTTGAATTCCTGTAAAATGTGCATTCGTAATCCGGCGTAGACGCGAATCCGCCATAAATTTGGATAAACGTCGTCCTTCTCTCCCCTGCCCCTTCCCGTATCTGTCGTTCACCGTAATTTCAATAATCGTATCGCGCCGATACGATGCACACTTCCGATCAGCGTTTTTCTTCTTTCGTTTCTCTCTCTCTCTCTCTCTCTCTCTCTTTTTTCTTTCTTTTTTATCAGAAATCGGATTACCGTGGCTGATTGTGAGTCGCGAGTCGAGTAAACGCTCCGACGATAAACAGAGTTACATTATTTCTCTTGCGCAATGCTGTCATCGCGATGTGCATTGATTCGTTCGCATTCATAAACTAAAAAAGAACGTGGTTCGATTTGTAAATATACCTACATCCATACGTTGATTCGTAATTTATACACATGAACGTTGTATTACAGGTGAACAGCAGACAAAATATCTCTTGTAGAGGAGAGATAAAATCTCGTGTGACTTTTTTTTATATCAGCGATATATTAATTAATATTCTTGTAACTAACTGCTTTATTTACATTTAGATATTGCTCGACTCGATATAAATATCGTTGTATCAAATGCAACGTTTCGTTTCAATCTTCGATACTCAAATACTTACTTCATCTTTCCGAAATAGAAGAATTATATCGATAATTTAAATACTCTCAATTCAACCAGCTTTCATTGTTCTTTCACTAACCTATGCTAATTTAATAAATGATAAAGGAAGAGAGGCACATAATTGAATTAATAACCCGACTAAAAGTAGCAGTGAAACCGAGTTTCAAGTTTCTCGAATTTCTTCTCGAATATTCGTAAAGAAATTATCAAAGAAATATTCCTCGACGAACTCAAATTAGGCGAACAGTTTAAGAAGCTCGTGCATCAGCTAAATTCGGTGCGAACGTACGCCGTTATTACATTTGCGTTGTACAAATTTCGCTATCGCATAGATCGCCTAAATATTATCCATTTTCTGTTAAGAGCGCGTTGGAGGCGCGTAAAAACGTATATACGTATAGCTATCAGCGTATTATGATAAACCGGAATTTCGGAAACTCTAGAGCGTTCAAGAAACTCTTGTGTGTTATGCGTGTGTGTTCGTGTTAAGCCTTTCGTGCAGTGCGTCGTGGGTAGAACCCAAGTATTAGAAGTTGGAAATTTCAACGAAGAGATTACAACGAATTAACCTGGAAGGAAGTTCGCGTATAAGAGGGATGCCGCGTTTACTAGAAGCTCACCGAAGGAATATCGTTCTGCGAAAACTGTTATTTCGCAATAGCGAAACGAATTTCGATTAAATTGTCGGCTCGTTCCGACTGTAATGTTCCGACACCGAAAGGATCGATGGATAAAAAAATTGCAAATGTTTGATGAGCGAAGATAACTATTCGTAATAACATTATATAGTATAATATACAGGGTGTCCCATTTAAATCGGCCTTTGCAAATATTTGAAATTATTCGCGATTTCGGACGGAATACAGTAGGTACGTTGTCAGTAATTTTTCTGTAGGTAGAAACGTAGAGGACACGTGAAAATCGATTTTATGCTCACCATGGAATTTGTTCAGTTTTCATTTTTAGTTGTTCAATTTAGTACATTAGAATTTTATTGAATTTTACTAAATTTACCGTATGCGGTAAAACTTTCCAATGAAATGTACATACATAAAATTTATTAAATTGTATTTATACTATAAATTAAAATTACGCTATGACATCTACCTTGGTTCCTTTATAATTATTGGGTTTTGTTGTTTTTTTAACATCTACATCTTTTTTCTTTAGTAGAATTTTTATTTTTTATTTTTTTATTTTTTTTTTTTTTTTTAACGATGTAGAAATATCTAAAGCATGTAACGACTATCCCTCGTCGACTCTATTACTGTTAATTGTTGTCTCAATTATTGAAACTTTTTTTGGAATATGAATTTTTATGCCCTTGTGTAAAGTTGTAAATCGGAAGGGTAGTTCGCAGTGTATATTTTTCCACGTTTTTAATCCATATTGGATATTAACTATCAAATACATTAATTTCTGCGGAGTTCTGTATACTTGGTTTAATAATACATCGAATTCACATTGCCTGGCTTTGTACATAGTATAACGAATAACGAAATTTAATACGGATATTTCGATGGAAGCTTGAAGCTAAATAGGGATCTGAGGAATGTTTCATCGAAATATAAATATTTAAATACAAACACCCTATTTCGTTTAAAGTCGGATCGTGTAAATTTCCTAAAAAAAATGTTAACATAATAGGAAACATTGATAAATGAAACGATCTTACGATTTCTCGACGCTCTTCAGTTGAAAAACACGTTATCGAAGCATAAGTATGATGCGACCAACGTTAAACAGAGAAGAGAAATATAAAAAGATAAATCAAATATATTTCGATACGCATGATTAATCCTACAAATGGATTACTCGCTTGTATAAAGTAGAATTCGTACAGGATTTCGACACCTATAACGTCAACAGTATCGGACTTTACATATCGAAAAATTTCATTCGTCGAAATTTTCCCTCCAAGTCACTTTCGGTTCGAGAACGTCCCGATGCAACGAGACAGAAGGATAATGGTAACTAAATTCCGGCTGAAACAAAACTGAAACAATACGAAGTGTCGTTCTCGAAGCGAGAGGGTTTTAGCGCAGTTAATCAAGGGCTCTCGTCCCATCAGTCGCGGAAAACGCGTGGCGGCCGTGGTCAGGAGTGAAATTTAAATGGTAATTTTCAGCCGGATTACACGCTGTGGAATTATTCGTGGTCCTCACTTTCGCAGCCCTGGTCGGCTAATGCCGCCTTATTTTCATTACGTTCAGTCGGCCGTGCTATAAATAATACACGTTACTTCCTTTGCGAGCCGCGTTCATCACATTTATAATACACTTGAGATAGGTATCCGCCGTGCATTCGTTGGATACGGCCATCGTATAATTTTAACGCTACCGCCTGGCCTTTTACGTTTACGAGGGTCGTTTGCCGTTGCATTAATTTCTGCGTTCGTCCCGCAACGTTTCGAAACACGTGTCCGCGTTTCTGAAACTAGGCGCGTTTCGCTGTTCGCGCCACTTCGTATCAGCCCTCGGCTGCAATCGATACAACACATATCCGTACACCATGCCAAACTGTACGCGTCCATAACGCGCGTTCATTGAATAAATCGTCTCCGTGTATCTTTCCTCCCCTGTGTTACTCTCTCCCGTTTTTCCTCCTTTTTTGTTTCCTTTTTCAGCTTTTTTCGTTAGCAAGCTGTATTACGTGCGACAAGATTTGCAAGTGTTCGCGTGTACGCGCGAATAAGCAACGATACAACGACGTAGAAAATAGGAGAGAAAGCGAAAAAAAAAAAAAAGGAAGAAAGAATGATACGCTTTACCAGCCACAAATGGAACACCATTTGTCGTCGTTTCAATTGTTTTATTTCCGGATCGGATTTTATTTACTGCGGAGTAATCGAAATTGCAGTCGGTCGTAGTAAAAATTATATAGAGACCGCGTACGGCGAGAGCGGACGCTGTCGCGTCTACGTTACAGAGTGAAATGTTGCATGGATAAATCGTAACCCGTACGAGGCTAGTTCAAATATTATTTTTCCGCTGTTTGTTCCACGGTGGAGTTCACGCTGAAAATGTACACCCGCGGATTAATCAAATACAAGCGAGACTTGTAAAAGCAAAGTTACGATAATGTCGCCTTTTCGGAGTTGTCGCGCAATTTTTTGGAATAGATAATGTAGCATTCTTATTCCTAGGCAGGGATAAGAGGAGGACATTGCCGAGGATGTCTCTGGTTTTCGTCTCGACTCTAGAGGGTAACGCAGATATGTGCAAGATCTAACGGTAACTCGATAAAAGTTCATTTTTATGATTCGAGCACGCGGCACGCTTTTAAGCGATAGGTCTAAACGTAGACCTGACCAAGCCTGGACACGGTACAACATTTAAAAAAAAAAAATGATTTAAAAAAAGAAAGAACGCGATAGAATACAATATTGGTATTCTTCTCACATAGCTGTCGCATATTATCGTAATCGTGTGCTCTATCGTAATCGTATCTCGTGATTAACGCGATTTCGCAAAAGTTAATATTTACTTAAGTTAGTACTCGAGCATCGATTAATTTTTCTTCCTCTATATGTTTTTCCTCCTACGACCAAAGCTTCGCATCTCCGTTTCGTCCGTTTCACCAACTCCCGATTCACTTCCTTTCTCGGCTCACGGCTCCTGTTTCACGCGAGTTTCCACCTACCGGAAATGAAGAACGTAAGTTCGCACCGTGAGAGTGGTTCGCCAACCTTTCTCGCTCGTTGGAACAAAGAATCAAGAGATAGAGTCAAGAGAAAATTTTGTTACGGCCAATCAATGTAGACACGACGTGGACCGGGAACTATCGGAAAGTTCGCAGCCGCGTGAGACAACGACGGACGAGAAAAGAGGACGAGACGAGAAAAATAGAGGGAGGGAACGTGATCGAAGTTAGCCACGATCGTGCGATGGCGCACACGCCTACGCGACGAATCCACCTGGACGACATAATTTATGTAATATTTCAATGCTCATATCGAGTCATCGTCAATCGTCTTATCAGTTCCGCGAAGAAGTTGATTGCTCTGATTTAAAAGCATACGGTATAGCGTTGGATCTTCAGTCGAGAACCATGTGGCGGGTGTTGCTGCTACTCTGCACGGTGCAATACGCGCTCTGTTTCCAACCTCGGATTATAGGGGGACAGGACGCGTACATCACCGACTATCCATATCAGGTGAATCGATCACGGTTTACGCGATTTTGTCGCTAAACATTGAGCAAACCCATGATCAAGTTTCTCTGTAATAGGTATCCATTCACGATCAGCAAAAACTGTTATGCGGAGGCTCCATAATCAGCCAAAATTGGGTGTTAACGGCGGCACATTGTGTTTCAAGGTTCGTATAAGTAGAGTAACGGAACAATTCGGCACCGAATAGATAATTTACTAATTATCAGGGCGCACGATAGTCGCGTAACGATGATTCTTCACGCGTTAAATAGTAATTATCTTATAGCTTAGGGGCCTGGGAACTTAAAATTCGCTTGGGTAGTACTTTTTACAATAAGGGTGGCACGGAGATCAGGCAGGGGCTTCAGGTAATTCGCCACCCAAAATACAACAGCGAAACATTGGATTACGATGTTGCTTTGATAAAGGTACGTTTCTTCGTCCCCTAACGTTCCAAGTACGTTCTAATTTTTTAAGCGTACAGTGTTTCATTGCGTTTGGTGTCTCCTTTTCGTTTAATCGAAATTTATATACTCGAATCGATCTCCGTTTATTTACACTGCGGAAATTTCTTCCAATTGTTGATAAGCGTTTCCTTTTACTAGTCAAAAAGTACAAAATAACGTTCGTGTTATAATATAGAAAAGAAAAACATTTCTGATCAAGAGCATTTTTTAACGATTATTCCATAAGTATAGTCAATCAAATGTTTCTCAAATTTGCCAAAATTTTTATCGAATAATTTTGATTACAAAATTTTGACAACCCAAACTATTATACCACGTACTGTGATAAACAAAATTCTACTTGTCGTACATCTAAAACACGCACAAACAGTTGTCACGTTTCTAGTCTGTCAACATCGATGAAAATTGTTACGTTCCTATTTCTTATCTACGATACACACGTACAATGATAAGTCACGATCGAAATACAGACTTTTTGAAGGAAACTGAAAGATCTTCGATCCGAACAATATCTGTCGATTACGCCTTTACTTTATTCTCTCGTATCTTTTCCGCAAGAAATCACGTAATTCTACGAAGTACACGAGTACTCGAAAATTTGCCATTAAAAGATAGAGATAAATCTACACCGTCACCTTAAAGAGTCCTGCTCGATCGTAATTTGTAAATTCCATAGACGCCAAACTTAAGAACGATATCTATTCGTAGTTACCGCAGAAGATACCTACAAGCGAAACCACAAAACCGATCACCCTGGCGTCTCATTCGAGCTCGGTAAATGCCAAAGAAAAAGTAGTGGTGACAGGATGGGGATATGTGACGGTAAGTTTTTGGCTTATCGTTTTGAGTAAACCCGCCTTCGACGCGATCACTTGTCAGTTTGCTCAACGTTGACGTTCGCCGAAACTGATGGCGCGTAAATCTTAAGATTTGTTTGTCGATCGGTTGACAATATTCGCTCGTCATGGCAAATATTCGCGGCGAGACGCCCATCTGCGCTGCTTCGAACGCGCTTCACAGACGTTCTGCGCTTCGGAAAGGTATATTATGCAGAAAATAATATTCCATTATGTACTTGTAGGCGAACGGTCCGATGTCGATCTCGTTGAAAAAGTTAACGTTGCCTGTCGTAGACCAAAAGGAATGCAAAAAGATTTATAGTAACGCAAACATCACGCTGACGGACAACATGATATGCGCGGGCAGTTCGTACGAAGACGCTTGTCAGGTAAATTTCTAAAAGCGTTCTTTTTTATTCTTTGTTCCTTTTGTTTCAAAAAGTTTTATAGTACTGTCGCATTGCATTATGATATTGAAAGTTTGCTAGACGCGTTACTATTAACGAAACTATCGGGAAACGGAATTTATTTTTATTGATATCTTTAATATCGCACGACCCACCTCGGTGACTTACCTTTCCACGTGCCACAGGGTGATTCCGGAGGACCGTTAGTGTACAACAAAGTCCAAATTGGCATCGTGTCTTGGTCCTTGGGCAAATGCACAGATCCCAGATTTCCCGGAGTGTACACGCGAGTTTCTGCTGTGCGACAATGGATAAAGGAGAAAACGCAAGTGTAAAATTAATGCCCCTCGGCGTACAACGATCTCACAAGTCTTAAATTTACAAATAGCGTCAGTCAATTTTTGATAAAGACGGAGAATAAAAGTACGTCGAGAAGTTCTATCTATCATCCATTCATCAAATTAATGTACGAGTTTTAGCGATTCAGTTTTATTCGCGTCGTCGTTTCGAGATACGATGAATTGAAGCATCTGTTTTGTTATAATTAATTTGACACTAATTTAACCGTATATATAGAAAGACAAAAACAGTTATACAGGGAAAATTCCGCCTACGCTTAGATACATCTTGTTCTGTTTCATTCTGTTAGAAGAAATATCTCAAATATTGACAATTAAAAGGATTCGTACGATAAAAAAGATTCTTTTGATTATCGATCTAATATCAAGTCTTTTTTTTACTCTGGCTTATATACATACCTCGCAGGGAATAGTCTTCTTATGGATCTGATACGAATGGGACTTTCAACAATTGCGCGATTGAAATCGCGATTTAGAAGTAGAAAACGAAAAGAAAAGAAGATGAAAAAAGTTAGATAAACTAGACGAACTCATCAGCGAGGCTTATTTAGCAGACTCCGACGTGAATGCGGGAACGTTCAATATTGAAAGGATCCTTCTTTCCCGAGCGTATGCGTGATTTTACTGCTGGTTTGCAAACATTCGAAATTTCGATCAAATTGAAAGTAAATCCAGTGAGTTCGAAAATTTATAGAATCGCAAACAGTTTTCCAACCGTGTGATTCAAATGATTCCCACGTTGAAAAATATAACGTTTCTATTCGTTTTGTTTCCCCGAACCTTCGGTAAGAAACTAAAGGAAAACTTTCGTGGTTTCGTTGCTCGCATTCTTTGCCGGAAACGGAGCAGCGTTTCTCCTTGTTACGAGAAAAAGAGGATCACAACGGATCGAAAGGAATTTAGTTATTAATAAAGTTAGAGTTACTTGAGATTGCAAATTCTATTTGTTCGTTGCAGTTTTTGATATTCAACGGACACGATGCAGCTGAAGCGAGACAACAGACTTGCAATAACATACGCTCGTTTTAATCGCTTCGCTCGAGATCGAGACAGAAGCATGAAGATTATAAACGAAACGTTAATTGTCACGTTACTTTCGATTAACACGTTGTTAACAACCGATTATGTACATCTTTATATACTTATACATACCAACGTACAGTGGTTCACGAAGATAGTAGACACCTTTTACGAATATACTCTATGTTTTAAAAGAGATATTCCTCTGAGAACCGATTAACGTACCGAGACACCACTATCGTGATTATATTCGTAAAATTTGAAATAAATCTGTGGCGGATCAAGCAGCCTTGGTCGCCAAACGGACGAGGAACGAAACGACGACGGCACGCACAAACCTCCCGCGGCAACACCGGGCTGGCGATCGTCACCAGAGGGCCAACGGCGATTGGACGATTTTCTCGCTAGTGGTCGAATTGGATCCGCGTTAGAATATATACCGCAATTAGCGAGACGCCCTCTGCGTCCAAGGCAGGGACTACCGGGCATAGTCTTACCGACGAGTCCGCCGGTAGTCCCGGGACGAAACGCGACGAGCGAATCTTCTTTAGGAACCATCTACGAAGATCGGCCGACAACAACACAACTGTGGAAGTGGGGGATCAACCGATCCGCTTCAAATCTGACAAATCTATCAAAGTATAAAATTGTCTAAATTGTTATTACAGCATGGTTTTATTGAGATACGTATAATCTTATATGCTAGATTAAGTTAGATGCGTAATGGTACTACTTGTATGTGAATATCAGTGTGTAGAAACATGCGTACGCGCGGCGTCTCGAAAACAAATGAATGTAAACTGTTCAGTCGTTTAACAGTCGGGTACGGAAGAAAGCGGTGAGACGCGTGCAAGTGCGTATCGATGAATATCTTTGGAATCGTTTATCAAATAAATATATAACTATTCTAATATAAATACCAAGTGTAAATTTAGTGTTCATATAGCATTATCTCGGTTATTGAGATCGAAAATTCTCAACAAGTTTATAGTATCTGATATTATTAAGCGTTCGATAAGTAATACAGCTGTTAAATCATATTATTGAAATTTATATTCGATTGTTTAATTATAAACAGGAACAATTAAAGATATATAAAATAGAAATTATGTCATGGATTTCTGTTATGGAAGAAACATTAAATAAAATGAAAACTCGATGATTCAAATCTCAAACATTCCTCGTCAACGTAAACTTTCGCAACGAAAATTTTAAACAATTAGCGTCGCTGCAAACTCTTCGCCGACATAATTGTTTCCCGTTTCAACAATTAACGTTCTATCGCGCAATCAAGCAATCTTGTCCGAGGCGCACTTTTCACCGGCAAGCGTAACCATCCGAAAACCGTTCGCTCGTCTATTCTCCGCCATTTAAGCTTAATTCTTGCGTTAACTCCGCGGACGTAGGAATCGGGTTGGATTTTAAAACACGTTAACCGAAATTTGAACGTCAATTAGCGGGTACTTTCCGAAAGTTTTCAATTTAAAAGCGAATTAACCGGGGCACGGTCGATTGTCGTTGCAAACGAAAAATAATTCCACGTAACTATCGCGTGATTCTCGCATCTGCGAATAATGAGACGAGCACTTTCGATTGGAAACTGAAAATTTAATTTCGGTATCGCGCCGATCCGTTAACGGCTGATAGAAAAAGTCGATCGTTGTCGAGAATGAACAATAATCCCGTGCGATTATCGCGATTTTCGTATCTACGAATAAAACTATTTTCGCTCGAAAAATGGGAACAGCATTTTTTTCATAGACTGGATAGACGCTAAAGCTACAAATCCATCGAAATAGCAGATTCTAGATCTTATATTTTTGTAATTAGCGGTAACAAGCAAATTTTATTCAGCTCGGAATACAACTACGTATATCTCGAGAAATTTCATTGTACGATTTTTACAGTGATCACTCATCTACAGTATACATTTAGGTACACGTTAAAACTTCTAAGCTGTCGATTATTGTTATCATTTTTTATATTATATTTTTACGTGCTGATGATAATGAAGCGAACACTTTCGTTCTTTTTCTTTCGCCGAGTGAAAATTTTATTTCTCGATACGATGCCAATTAGGCAACGGATACAGAGACGTTTGCAGCGCTAATAAATTATCGAAGGAAGTGTTTCGCGAATGCTCTGAAGCAATTAATGCTTCTTGCATCACGAAGTACGACGATTAAGCAGTTTACTTTCCATCGGATCGGCCAGACCGTAGCCGATATCGCGATACTGTTCATTTTCTTGGAAGAACTACGCAATTTTAAGTGCCGTCGAACCATATCGATGAACAGTTACGACATTATCTTAATTGCGGCAGAACCGGAAGCAATAATAAAGGCCATTCGCCGCGATAATCAATTCGCCACGGATGCCTTTGCGAAATGGTGCTACTGTTAGCCGAATGAAAAACCTTTAGCCTTATGAGTAACCATTAATTTTACAAGAATAACGCAGAGTCTCGATCGATAAAATTTTAAACCTGCTTTTTATTCACCGAGAAGCAAAGAAAAAGGAGTCGTAGTTTATCGTATAAGAGAAGAAAAGATTCGAAAGAAGCGAATGATAGCTGACGAACGAAAAGCTGATCGTCTGGAAGAACAGTGAATTAACAATAAAAAATAAAACAACTTAATTTGCAGTTTATGCGTTTGATTTGTTTGATTATTTGTTCCAACAGGACTTTTTCATGCGCCTTCTTTTATATACCACAGTATACAAAATTCGCATTTTTAATCGATTTATATATAAATCTGAACATCTAAATTTCATACCTAATTTTTTCATTCTTAAAGAATTGCTTTTCTTCAACGACCAAAAAAGGTTTCTTAATCCAAAGAAAAACGTTAACTTTCTATTACATATTACTAAATATTTCCTTATTCATAAAGATCTTTGCTAGTTATAATAATAAATATTTAGTAAGTTTGTGGGAAATATGAACTCCTTAAAATGTGTTTTCAGTTTTAAAACAGCATAGGTACACATTGATATGAAAATATGCATACAGTTACTGAATTTCAACGATACATTTTGAAGAGATAAACTCGTTTAAATATATGAATATATGTACATTTACAAATTTCTTCCATTACATGTTTATGCATGTAACAGTGCGGTGCGCGTTGTACGATTTATCTTTTCCACATTTACAAAATGCAACTTTTAATGGCAACAAAGTATCCGTTATTATCGTGTAACATTAATCCTCTTTAACAGCCGTCTTGTACTTCCAAAACGAAAACGTCAGTGAATTAAAATCAAAAACCATTATTTGGCGAAAAACACGTTACGACGCGCGAAGACGTTTTGAAGTTTAATTCGAACAAACGATTAAAATCGTGTTCCAACGAATAAAAATTTGTATTCGAAATCCTTGTTCTATCATTCAGAATACGAAACGCTCGAGTAAATTATTCGCGTGAAATTCATCTATTCGAACACATAGTGTAAGCTATTTAAAGCTAGAAATTACTGCAATTCAACGATCTATGCGGTCGTTCGTCCAAAAGTTTGGATATATATATAAATGCCCCGTTTTTATTTTATATTCAAATGAAAATTATACAAAGTTTGTACGTTTCGATGGAAAGAAGAAATGAACGTTTAAAACGAAATTCTCAGCATAAATCGCACGTACCATTAACGATTCCCTCGTATTTTCCTTTAACTTGACAAATTTTCTAGAAAAAAAGCACGAATCGATCGAAAACGACCGAAAGAATCCAACGAAAATTACGATATGAAACTTATAACACTACAGTTCACAGTTTCATCAACTCTCTCTCTCTCTCGAGCTCTCTCAAGCTCTCCAATGAGAAAGTTAAGAAACATGCCGTACGTATGCAGCGCGATGCAGCGTGTAAGTCGGCTCTGCTCGTTCTCGCCTTTTCTTGTCGGAGGCAGAAGGCCGTTCGTTATCGAGAATTATTAATTTTACGACTGACTCGAACGTGCTTGAGACCTTCCGTCGGTATACCGTTGCATAAACGATTTTGCAGCTTTGCACAGATGGCTGGCTCGTAAAGGGCGGCGGAAACAAGCGTCGCCATTGTACGTGCCGGCGTTGATCGGCATCTTCGTCTCGTAAAGAGAGCCCGATTCTAACAGAGAATTTACCCTGGCCGATTGCGCGTTCGTAAGAATCATGTCAGACTCGGCATACTAATGCAACGGGCATTACGTTCGCCGAGCAATCGATATCCTTTTAACAACGGTCTGTCGTTGCCTGCCGGTTCGTCGGTTTCTGCATCGTGTGCAACGAACTTGCCTAATGACTATTCGATACGTTCCGTGTATTTCGAATTTTCCTTCTGATCCCACGGGTCGGTTACTACGATTCTTAAACGAGAGTCGAATTGCTGTTGTTGCTTGCGACGTTGCAAATCGATCGTCCTTCGCGCATATTTATGTCGGATGTCTAAGGCATACGAGCAATTACGTTTTAAATGTACGCAGTACGTTTTACGCTGTCGAATTATTTTCACTTAATAGAACGATTTCTAACGGTTAGTATACTTTAACAAATTATAAATTCGTATATAATTGTCTTGTTTCTTCAGATTTCATTTCCGAGTTTCGTTGTTTCGCGCGAAGCAGGCAACGATCGTTATCTCGTGTTTTTCACTCACATAGCGACAATTTCCGGAAGAACGACGTCTTATAGCATCAAAGATATACGCTCGTGCAGAAACTATCGATCCACCGGTACCGTAAATAATCGACCCACTAAAATGAATCGCGAAACTCTGCACGTTACATACGTTTTTTACTTGTTACAGTGTTTTCGAAGAAGAGAAAAATAGTTGGTGCCGAAAGAAATAACGTTATCGCGCGGTCACGGCGTTGAAATTTTACTTTAGTCTTGCTGCTTTTACGTAATCGACGTGGAATTCAGGTCGACAGTCTGAAACTTTCGTGGATCGGAAATTTTTCTCGTGTTCGGGTAAATTGATACGAACGACAATTAACCCGAATATCGAAATAAAAGAAGGGCGAGCCTCATGGCGACCAGGTAGTTCTTGAACCAGGTTCCCGGCATGTATACGCCGCTGTTGTTATTGCAGCTCGTTCCTCTCGCGCTCTCGCAGAATTTTTTCACAGATCGTACGTACGATTGGCTTGTAATTCGATAAAAAACACTTTAAACGCTCGAAGTACTTAAGAAGGAAAATAACTTATACTTTCCTTGCTTTCATTCGTGCCACGATTTACTACATTTTGTCTCTGATTTAAAAAAGATTCGAAGGATTCTTAAATTTCTAGTTAAATAAGAATTTATTAATTCCTATGGATTTCAATTGATAAGATCGGCAACATCTTATTGTACAATATTAATTATTTATTTATTCGGTCAGATATATTAAATTAGTGTTTCCGTATCGTTCGTTTATAGTATTAAATTATTTGCACGTTAAATTGCCTTTATTTGTACGATAAATCTGTTGAAATTGTTCTGTCGTTGTATTATTTTTCTGTACCTAGATAATTGGCTCAATTTTTGATTTATTAAACCGAGACGAGCACGCGATGCTTTTAACAGAGTGCAATTGTCTCTTACTCACGATTATTCGATAGTTCTCGATTTAAGGGAAGTCATTAAATTCTATGGAAATTCATCGAACAATATCGCGCTTTGATTAGTAGTTTTTCAACGAGCAGACAAGTGGAAACGCAAATTCAACTATCGATTCTTCCAGCTGACGAGAGTCGCATCGTAGGAGGCCAGCCGGCAAGTATCGACGAACATCCGTACCAGGTAAGTATTCGAAACGATCGTTCCCGCAATTGGCGAAGATTAATTGGTGGAAATCCGTCGGGTGGAAACATTTCGTCTCGCGGTTTGCGCCAAAACAGCCCATTAAGGACCGATGTATCTTCGTGTACAACGATCGACGAAGCTTTACGTTCGTTCACCTTTACCCGTCGAAGAAAAACATCGTCCGTCGAGTCCGTCCCTCTCTTTTCTTCGACGTATTATCTTAAGTTGCTTCCAAGTTCCTCCCAAGTTCCCTTCTTCAAGGCGAGCAAAATTAACCATCCGAAAATCCTCGACTCGATTCTTCCTCTTCGAGGCGCGTGTCATCGAAAGAAAAAGAAAAATATCGCGAACGTTTCTGCCTGAATTTGAATGTTCAAATCCTATAAATATGAAAAAAGGGAATAATTTAGCGCGAATGCAGCTATAATTTTCTGGTCGTGACCACGATCACGAGTTCGGCATTTTGAAACCCAGTCGCTCGCTTCATGCAGATATCAGGAAAGATATTAATCCTCGTTTAACAGGCTGGTCGTGTTCCGTATTTCGACGATATTTTCTCCATCACAAATTTCACAGTTGTTTCTGGCCTGATCGTCCGCAAAATTGATACACGCCGACTGAAATTTATAGGTGTCTCTTCGATTTAACAATCGTCACGTATGCGGTGGCTCTATCATTAGCGAGCAATGGATCGTCACAGCAGCGCACTGTGTCCAGAGGTACGTACCCTTTTTCTAGTTTCGTTAACAAGCACCGTCGATCTCGTTATGCGACGCGTGTGTATGGTATCTACGAATAGCCCTAGTCGTGAACGATGCGTTAATGAGCGTTCTTTCGTTCTGTTTCGATTTTAGCCCCCTGGTTCGTTTCTTTTCGATCAAGGCAGGCACTTCCGACCTTACGGAGGACAACGCCACTGTAGTCACCGCCGAAGAAATTATTACTCACGAGAGCTACGACAGAAGCATCGCGGATTACGATATTGCTCTGATTCGGGTGAGTAGGATTTCTCTACTATTTTTTATTCCAACGTTGCCACCTTTTTGATCGAAATTGGTGCGATTTTAGGTTGTAAAATTGGTCGTAAAATTGTTTGTAAGTAATAGTAAATTATTTATTATTTTCTGCACCCTGAATCGTCGAAGTTCATAGTACGCTACTTTCTTGTATTTCCGTGCGTGTCTTTTGGATTTAATACTCGTCTATCGCGAAGTAAGATATTTATTTTTTCTAAATCTACTTTGTTTAACCAGAAATTCGAAACAGTCTCGTATTGTTCAATCGTAGAGCGTCGTTTAGATTCTAAGATACAGGAAATTTCGAAGCGAACGAAGAACGAAGAGAAATAGTTTTCTACAAAGATTCGACATCTACCCGTACTAATTTCAAATCGATTAATCGAAATTCTGATTGACACTGAACTCTCGAAAATTCCAATAATATCTGATCGATCTTTTTAAAGATTGAATCTTCACGAATTCCCTGTTGCATACAAATGTTGAATACAAAGTATGGCTTTCTTAAGAATCGACAGATTCGCGTCTCAACGTATAACCGTTTCCTACAAACTAAACTCGTAAACTGTTCGTAAGACTGTAACGACGATCGAACCTGCAAAAACTTGGGTATCACGAGCAAGGTAAAAGCGTGACGACTTCGCGCTCGATTTCGAAGCGGTTGAAAAAAGCAAACGGCAACGAAAATCCGGGCGGTCGGTGAAGTTAGGTCTAGGGCAAACCGAGCGTCGATCGACAAGGTTTATTTATTAACGGGCCTCCGTGGAATAAAGCCGAAGAATTCAATTACCGTTTCACAATCAATTCCGCAATGCACAGCCTCTCAACGATTGGCACCGTTCAAACCAATTACAATTTCAGTTGGAAAAGCGGCTGGTGTACAGTTCGCGGGTAAAACCGATCCTGCTGGCACCAATAGCCGATCATTATACGGCTGGCAGCAATGCGATGGTTACCGGTTGGGGAGTTTTGAGAAACAACGGTCCGCTGACCACACGGTTACGTAAAGCGCAAGTACCACTCGTTTCTAGCGCTCAGTGTTCCCGTTTGTACATAACCAGACCAATCACACGAAGAATGATATGCGCTGGTTACGTGAATTCCGGAGGAAAGGATGCCTGTCAGGTAATTCGATGTCGTTAATCCGTTGCTTTAGTAGCTTTCTTTCGTGCGAATCAATACACTCGTGACATTGATTCCGTTTCAACGTAGTCATTAAGTTAATAATGTTTTGTCCCTCAGGCCATGATCGATCACTTACGATTAATCGATCAATTATATCAAGGTTTTAGACCAAGCGGACGAACGTTCGCTCTTCTTTCACTTTGGTATACTTTGAGAATTAAACGAGCATTCTTTCGCCATTTGGCGAATGTTCGGAAATACCGAATTCCACCTAAGAACGCACCAGAGATGTTCGTTCGATTCTTTCAGATACTCGATTTAATCTTTACGAACGTCCGTTCGCGTTCTTGTTGCGTTCGAGTGTTGCGAATATCCTGTAGAAACAAGAATTCTGGCGTTATAGAAGAAACCCTAGTAACTCTGTAATTATAATTATAATTGTAAAAAATACTCTACGTACGAGAAATTTGGAATTAGGAAAAGAATCTTCCAGGGAAGGGTGACACGATTATCAGATATCAGATAGACGTTCCATTGAAATAAACTCCTCCCCCGATAACTTGAAACCGATAAATAATACCGTAAACTCATGGTATAATATATATGTAATATTTGTGGCGTTAGAGATAAGCAATTTTCTAATTTTTCTCAATAAAACTATGATTTTCGACAGGGCGACAGTGGCGGACCATTGGTGCAGCATGACAAACTGATCGGAATCGTATCGTGGGGCTTTGGATGCGCACGGCCATCTTATCCCGGCGTTTACACGCGTGTGACGGTCCTTCGAAGTTGGATCACCGAGAAAACCGGTCTGTGAACGTTTTCTGTTTATCCTAGTCGCGAGCACAGAACGTTATCGAACCAACTACGTTCTCTGAAATTTTTCCTGCAAACAATTCGCGTCGCTGCCACGGCCGCCATCCCCTTTGTTTACAAAGAGAGTGGAACGCGTTCCACGAGCACGAAAACCACCGCGATTCGCGGTTGCTTTTTCGCAAATAATTAATGTGATCTCGACGCGCTGAAATGTCATCGCCGACTGCTTTTTGTTCCACAATTAGATCACGGGTTATGAGTATTCGATAATAAATGGTGTTCCGTAGTCCGACGTGGCTCGTTCCCCTTTCCACCACTCAATTACCGCGCACGAATCAAACGTACCGATTATCCTTACTCGTCGCAGAATTCTTCTCGAATATTTTATCTCCGTACGATTGTTAATAAGCGACCAATGTTTACGTTACGTTTGTAGAGGAAATAAGCACGAACCGAGGAATCGCTGTTCAGCGTTGCTCGTTTAAACGTGGCGAAAGCAACGAAATCGATAACGAAACATGCGTAAATCCTAATACAAAAACGTAACAAGTGGTCCCGTAATTGATTCGGTTATTTCTCATTGAAAACGTCTATTATTTAATCGGGAATTTCCAGCATAAGAATCCTATCATTTTGTTAATGAACGATCCGCTACGCAGCACCGGGCGAAAATAACGAACAGTTCTGTAAACAAACCATTTCTCTGTTTTATCGTACGAATTTGGTACTCGTTATAAGGTATCCGTACTCGGTGAAACCCGCTAATTAGTTTGTTCGATGGATGTTGCTTCGCAGTTTAAATTCCCGATTTATAAATTCATCGCGTAACAGTTATTTCGGATTTTCTGTCTCTTCTACACGGAGTAGTATTCTCCTCGAAACTCGAACCAACTTATTAGTTTCTGTTTGTTCGTTCGAGCTGAACCAAAGAACGAAGATATAAAAGATGCAAAAATTCGACGAAATGAAAGTGTGCAGTTATACGCGCAATACAGGAGAGGAAAATCGTTCGCGAAGAAAGAAAAGACGTACTTTCTAGGTTCGTTGTATTTTCATAAAGCCCTTTTACTACGTTCGACAAATTTATAAAGCGAGATAGCTTTGACATCGTCCTGACGACATACGAACCGGTAGAAGAATCTTCCATCCATTCTGCCATTCCTTTAAAACGCTAGAAACTTCAGTTTGCCACGACTTCCGGGTAAAGGTTAGCAATGTTGACATTGTAGTTTCACGAATATCATCTCATATATAGTGGATACCGGAATTTGCCGAGATCCAAGCTAGGTAACTGCTGACACGAGTGTATACACCCGGATGTATCATAGTTTTACATCCTAATCCGTAGGATAGAACACCAATCAGCGTCTGGCCTTCCATCAGCGGAGCACCTGGATCACCCTGCAAGCAGACGAGGGTCGACGGTTTCAGTGATTACTTGCAGCTCCGAGTTCTGTCTTTCTCGCGTACAATGTCTATTTCTATTCGACTGAAATACATGCACCCGTTATCGTTTGACATCTATCATTCGAAAATAAACTACTTTGTCAGTTTGTCAATGGGGGAAAAATAATTATTTTGGAAAAGGTATTCGAATATGATAGAAATATATAAAAAAAAGAAGAGTATTTAAGGTATATTAATAATAATAATAATTGCAATGATAGAATTATATTCGCGTAAACGAATTTCATTCATTTTATTTAATACGGACGAAAAGAAATAATCCAGCGAGAAGCGAAAGCGGACTTTGATTTCACTTGATTATTTAGATTTAGAGACGTAAATATAATTCGTAACTTTTTTCCAACAACAGTCGACAATATCGTTCATACGTGTAATAGAATGCACTAAAAAAGTAAAATTATTGAGATTGAAAATTGTGAGAGAAGGTAGATGAAACGACCGATGTCAATAAAGACAGAAGGTTGTTTCAAATTGTAAAATCTAACATCCTCTCGTGCGTTACACGTATACGTATACTATGCGTTACAGTACTCGTCAATAACCTCGAACAAAGAACGCGAAAATTACCACTGAAGAACGGTTTGAAAATTTCACTTGGTTTTGCTTCGTTTAAACGCGTTCGAATTCAAAAATTCAGCGTTCGAAATCTCCATCGCGTTTATCTGTTTTGAAAAGACGGTGCAGCGTTACATAACTTTCGCGGGATTGTATTTCCAATAGAGAAATATTCATGCGAAAGGGACAAGGGAGGGATAAAAAAAAAAAAAAAATGGAACAAAAATTGGAATCTATCGATGATAGAGAACCAACCGAAAGATACGGATTTTTCTATCGCTCTGGCGAATTTTATTGTTATTACTATAACGATGGGGCGTGTAGGAATCTCCGCAGCTTTATGACAATTTTCTATTATGCACGATGAATAATGTTCACTTTCTATTCAGCTGACCGTATTCAAACGTTGCTTATAAACCCGACGTATCTTTTGTGCATTGTATCGGCGAACCGTTAGCACGACGATTCAGTCAGAAATGGAACGCAATGTCAGATATTGGCGTTAATGATACCATCTCGATGATGTCTATAATTAATTGGACTTGTTTGAGAATTTGCCAACGTTCTTCCTTTCGCAGAATGAAAAACAAGCAAGAAGGTTCGGAAGCCATATCGATCACCTCCATAAATTAAAAGACAAGAATGAGAAATTATTCAAAGTTTAAATCTAATTGCAGGAATTAAACTAGAAATTATTTCCAACTTCGCGAAAGAACAAGATTTCAACGATGTCGAGATACGTGAAATTTTTATTTCTCACTTTAGATCTGATCTATCTTAAAGCGTTCGCCCGTGTATGCAATTAAAATCCTTTTCTCTCTTTAAAATACTCAAATCTAACTAACATCAGCGTGCGAATAGCTAAATTGCGCTTTTCCAACACACAAATCGCAAATGAAGTTGCGACGAACCTATAATTATCCGAAATTCCTTGACCCAATGGATACCGAGCGTTCGCCGTTCGTTTCGCCTGCTAATTACGGATCGCATAAATTTTCAACCTCGATGGTCCGGTTTATCCGGTCTTTTCGAATTCTGCCCACGTACGAATCGTTCGAATCTAGATCACTGGATTTATCTGCCCGACGTTATCTTTGCGCTCGACTCAAAGCCTTGAAATCAAGTGCATCGGTTTGCTTGACAATTTGATTCGGTCACCGCACCGCCTGAATTAGTCGAACGCGTGTCTCGACCCGGCAAACGTTAAATCGTTGATTAATTGTACGACCAAATGTAAGCAGCCAGAGTACGCGAAGATCAATTATAATCGACCGAGATTGTGAGATTGTGTGGAAAAGTGGTGCAAATGCGTCGAAACTTTTTGAAACGCAAAATTAATCGATAAGTAGACCGCGGATATTTAGGTAAATTCATATTTTTATAAACACGACCAGAGAAATAGAATCTATACAGAAATTTGTTGAAATATTTTAATTACTGTCTTAATTTGCATACTTTTGCACGTTAGACGCATTTTATGCGCTTTTACATCTTCAGATTTGCCAGAAAATGCAACAAATACAAACGAAAATTTCTAATAAATCCGAACTCTAATGAAAGATCGCATCGATTAATAAAAAGGCTGTTACGTAAGACCATTTGTTTAGAGAACTCCGTTTATGACCTATAAATTTTCCAACAAATAATACGTTCGATAATTTCTTTAGATTTAATTTTAGCCATAGCTTTTATCAAAACAAACCTCGTCGCTTCTATGCATGTGCCTCTCTAAGCTTTTCAATTACACGATAATAACAAATTCAGCGATTTAATCGTTATTCTACCGATAACCATATGATTGAAACGTTAATCGAAATGCTGACTCGTTGAATTATTATCGCGAACGCGTTGTTAAGAGAAGTTTACAAAGGAAAACTCTAACGAACAAAATAGAATCGAACGAATGGTCGTGTTAATAAACGATAAACAATGCCAATGGAATCCAAGAAATTTCAATAGCCATTGAATATTCAGAGGATAATGTGGTATTGGTACATGAATCGGGCATTGTTGTTTCACGTATCATTGTTCGTCAAGAAATACCGTTTCTAAAATTCCAGCTGCATTTTCGTGATAGTTCAACGAATGGACGATTCGATATAAATTTACGATCCTAGATATATGTATCTGATTTCTATGATTGTCTTTTAGGGTTCATACTTTTCGGTGAAAATAGGTAAAAGAATTGGCTGGATACGCGTCGACCCTAAAAGATTTTAGAGATGATTCTACGAGTTGTAGGTCGCAAGTTACCAGTGCTGATAATGAAAAATCGAGGAAAGTCGAGAAACTTATCACGAAATATCCGAGAAATTAATTTTTGCTCTCGATTCTTTAACAGTACCTATATCAAAAAGAGAAGCAGAGTTTGCACAGACGATGCGTAATTTGCATTTCAATGATCTTCCCAAACTCTCTTGCACTTCAAAACTATGAAACTATTCGAACTCCTTAACTCATTGTCAGAACTTCAAAAACTTCAAATATGCAATTCTCAACCCTGTACAGAATCCAGTGCTTCTTCGGCGCTTCTGTCTCGCCTTCGTTTACAACGAACCATAGTAAAAATAAGTAAACTTTGTTAAACTACTTTTCGTTGCCTAAGAGATGCTATCTTCGACGAACAATTAGCTCGACTTTCCCTAAAACATCCACTCGATCATTTACGCTGAACAATCAACCATCCTGTTCGATCCGCTAATTGCACGGCAAACAATGACCACCAAAACAAAGTGATCCGTCTTCCTTACCGTCCAACCTGCCAAACCAGTGGCCAAACGGTGGCACATTTTTTGGGGACTCGTGCCCTGTATTTCGGAAACGGTTGCGGCTAACATCACCGTGTCATGCAAGCAACATGTACGTAACACAGTGTCTCGCATAACTGGGTCGATCACTGTAGCTCGAAAACGGTAGAAAATAGAAAATGTTTTCGTTAGGCAAAATCGTCGATGTTGGAAACGGCGGTGTTTCGAGGATTTTGAGCTCGCCTCTACCTTTTTGAACGAAACTATCGATCTTTTTGTACGATCGATGCGTTTTGTTATTTTCCATTAAAATGCTTAGATCAAAAATTGATTAGTTCAAAGGATATTTTAAATTTAACTTTGTAGAATGCGTTTCATGAGAAACAAGGAGGGACGTACTCTTGAGTTTTCTGCCATAAATACTACGAAATTAAAAGTTAAAAATATCTTTCACGCTGATCGGACTTTCGATCTAAGAGTCTTAATATTATTTTATACAGAATAGAAAATTTCATCTGTCGATACAGAAAAACAATTTTTTAACTCGCTGATCTTTAAATCTTATCCATAGGGAATAAAAAGATCGATTTACATATAGAAAGAAATTTAAAAATTAATCGACTTTCATAGAGAAATCCTTAATACGTTTTCGTAGAAATTAAGAAAACGCATCGATTAGTAGAAAAAACCTGGTGATTCCATTAAACAAGGTACAGGTTTTTTTTTTATTTGGTAGACTATTTACAATCAATTCTCATAGAGAATTATAAGTAAATTATTTTGGCGTGGTACTGTAGCTTGGATTACAAGAGTATACTGTTTGATTCTAGTTGAATTTAATGCTTCGATCTAAAGGATATTGTCTTTTTAGTCTGCGGATCTGATCCTTCGTGTCAAGTAATTGGGTAACTAGTGGGTTTTGTTAATTCTTGTGTTGTATTTATTACTGAATTTGGATATTTCTTCTTTAACTGTAGGTATCCTAAGGTCGCGACGTATTGTTTCGTTGGTAACATACCAAGGTGCATCTATTAAGAATCTTAGAGTTTTCGATTGGAATCGCTAGAGAACGTCCCCCATAGTTGGGTCCCATAGGTCCAAACAGGTTTTAATATGGCTTTGTACAGCACTATTTTACTCCGCATGTTTAAGTTGAAGCGTCTGCCGACGAGCCAGTAGAATTTTAACAAGGTATAGGTGACCTCAAAATCTTTAAAGCTCCACACGTGTCCAAGTATTCATACCGAGCCACGTATCATTCGAAACCATTTAACTTTGCCTAATGAAATTGTTTCCCATCTTTTGTCCTACCAAAGCTACAGTCTATTCCAGTAGCATGGGATATCCTGTATAACGACATATACAGGTAAAATGGTGCAGCGTATCAGTATCGCACAGAGGCAAGCGTCGAGTGGTATCGCGTACGACGAGGTCGAGGAATCTCCTTAGCGAGACCCTTCAGGGCGCTTAACTGCCGTAGGGTTGTCGCGGCTCGCGAATCCACACATATCTCCCTTTCCTCTGTCTATGATCTCAGTTTCCAACCGCTTTCTGCCCCTTGGATCTGCTTCTAGGCCGCGTTCTCTGATCTCCATCTTACCTGACACGTCTCTACCCCGTGGGTCATGTTACCAGCGCAAAGCATCGTCTGGAACACTGGCTCGTAACAGGGCATCCTCGAGCTGCAGATACTCTGATTCACGAGCGGTACAGTTGTCACCGTGAGCCGAGATTCCACCGGACCAGCCTGAAAATCGTTGATCGATCAAACGGATCGCATGGTGCTTCGGGATAGCTAAGACAATGGCTTGACTGGACGGAGCGTAGTGTGTACGATCGTTGATGTGCGTGGATCGGGATATCGATTGTCGTATGAGAAGATCGATACGTGCAGCTTTATTCGGATTAATCAAGCGACTCGATCGCAACGAGCCAATGTCACGCAAGGTAACGAAAACGCAATTCCATCGATTTGACTGATCCGAACGAAGCTTGAGCTAAGAACGACGCTTTGTTTGTGGGGAATTTTTAGAAAATTTGAAAAGGTTAATTTGAATATGGAAAAATGAAAAGTAGAAGAGAGAAGCTTCGATTTAATTCGTTGACTATCTTTAAATGTCTCCTTGAACGTTTTCAAGCGAAGAATTTTCATGGAACGAATATCGCGTTGTTACGGTAGGATAAAAAGTCGTTTGATCTATCGCTTTTGAAAATATCGCGAAATATCGTTCGCGCAATTTTGCCCGGGCGTTAACGAAATTGAAATGCGCGTTGTTGCTTGTTTCTTTATTCGGCAATTGAAAATTGGCCATCATAAAAGGCGTATACATTTGTTTTTTCAGCGTTTGCTAGATATCGTATCAGAACAAAAATGGAATCAGATATCGGGATGAAAGTGAATATTTAGTGAACGAGTTTGCGTTTTAATGATCGCACGATGACACGGAAAGATAATCAGCGCCGAGCATAAAACGAACGTTCGTTTGCTACGATTTTCCAACGCGATACAATGTTAAAAACACGGCACATTTTCATCGTATTTTACCCTGTTATCGGTAGAAATATTTTTGCCAATTTATATCCGATCGTTGAATATAAGACTCACGTGGCACAGCAACGTTTCACGATACATCAAAATTTATAAAATTAGAAACATAGATAAACGATTAACGAATGGCGTTGACACATTTTACCAAACTTTATTGACAACACGAAAGTTTTATTTTATTAATAACAGAGGAAACAGCACCTACCAGAGTGTGCCTCCAGCCTGTCACGTAACACGTCGTTCCATCATCGAGCTGGTAGTCTTTCTTTTCCGGAAGTCCTATTGGCAACAATTTCTCGCCGAATTGTACGGGAATTCTCAGCTGTGCTCCAGAAAAATACGATATAATTAAATATTTATCTCCGAACGTTCTCTCAATATCGTTTTGTTTAACACGATGTTTCCCTTATAAGGATAGAATTTATAAATATTTTTTGCAAAACTTATTTTTCACTTTTCAACCATAATCTCGGGAATTAACATCGTAAACGTCATTGGCACGTTTCGTCTTCAACTTTCCACTAATTCATCATCGCCAGACGTTTATTGAATTTTTCGCGCCTACGTTGAACCGTTCGTTTTCAAGTTTCTGCCACAGCAGGTAAATATTTCTATACCATTATCATTATTTGTAGAAGAGACAGGAGATATCGGATTTAAAATCGTTGAAAAAGAAAAAAGTAAAAGTATTTCGACGATATCGCGGAATATTAGTTTTCTATAAAATTTCTATTGTTTTATATCGCGTAGAATATCGATGGTTTACCGTGCTTAAAAATAAGTGAAATTTCCACAAGGCGGATACAATTTTAGTGGTTTAAGAAGATGTTCAAAAATGGAAAATACGTTTGGTCGGTTAAGACAAGCGTATCGTTTGACTTCAAAATTCTGCCAAAATGTTTAGCTTTCGTTCGACAAAAATCGCGATAACGAGTCGATTTGTTCATACCTTGATAAGCGCGATGTCATTGAGCAGCACGTACTTATCAAAATCTTCATGTACGACGATGTTGGCCACTTCCAATTCGTCTCCTCCGACAAGAAGCATGGACGAACGTACTCGTACGGTCATCGTAGCTGGGTCCGAACTGTAAGCAATTGCGCAATTTCTATAAAACCGCGTGGAATTCCGTGCACGATACTCACCGAGAAACGCAGGACGCCACAGTTATCACCCATGATTCGTGCACCAACGCTCCGCTACAAACATGTTTCCCATATATCTCGATGGACACCTGTATCACACGAGCAATCACCAAACGAAACATCGTAATAGCGTATTTCCTATTCGAAGCTATTGCACGTAGAAAATCGAATCAATGTGCTTAAATCATCGTTTGTAAGTATTTGGATGCATGATCAAATTTCAGCGAAAAATGTATATTTTTCTAAAGGTAGTGAAAGAACTTTTCATTGTACTGTTAATTCTTTGCTTTTTGTCATAGTTGCGATGAAACGTTCTTCTAAATTAAAACTCAAACAACCAATGCCTCTACGTTTGTGCTCTAACTTTGTGCTTATCTATAATTGATAAATAAAAAGTATTAGAATAAATTACTTGGTTTGCACATATATGTACAACCGTGCTACTGAAACGGCTGACGCGTGAATACATACTAAGTGAGTTGAACCGAGTTCTTTTAATCTTATCGCCTTAACTATGCACAAATGTTGGCAATCTTCGAACGTTACAATCAATATTTTGACTTACATGATAAGGATACTCTATGATGTTGACATACTTGATGTTATCGGACGCAAGAACTGCACAGAAAGTACAAAATATTTTGTCTATTAATTCGACGATGTTAACCCTCGACCGTTATCATTCACTCGTAGATAATTCATCACAGTAATTAAAAATTACTTAAAATTAAACAACTGAATACAAATCTGGCGCGAACGTGATACAAATGTAGATAAATGTAAGTAATAAACAAAAATGTATTTGTGATACTTAAGAGTATCGATGTTCATCCACTCGTGGAAAATTTCCTGGTGTATAAATTTAACGAGACACAGAAAACAAGAAAAATTAGGTACTCTCTATCTCTATTTAGATTTAATTCCTTCGTATTCAGGACTAGCGTTTTTCTGACCCAACCGTATTCATCTAGAGTTAATGAAACTTACCATTGCCAAGAAGGATACAAAATAAGATCAGAATTTTTGTAACCATTTTAACACCGATCGACGAGAAGCAACGAGTAACTGATTGGGTTATAGAAGCTATGACCAGGTTAAAAGTTGTCGATACCGGTATGGGGCCAAATATTTCGTTGATATCGCGACGTTATCGATCATTATCCGATGTCCAAGTTCGTCGTCGTTGGAACTTCAAAGGAATCCATTTCGCGTAGCCCGATAAATTCGGCGGAAAAAAATGAATCGTTCACAGATTCCTGGTAAAACAGAGTTTCATCGACGCGTTCGACCGTTCGAGCGAGATCGCGATTAGCGATATCGTATCGAGACTCGAGATAATGGAACAATCGTGTCAAGATTAGTCACATATCCAATTTGGAGCAATTTGCAACTAATCGATCGGACGTACTTGATAAAACGTATTTCTTGTATACATCGCGTGTGTACTTTGTGAGCTTTCGAGTGTCCGACCGCTCACGTTTTATATTGTTTTATCTATGTCTACCTTCGATAAAAGCTTTCAACGCATTTTCTTATCGAAAGGTTCGATCGAACGAAAATGAAACGTCGAAGGCCGCTGTCTATTAGACTATAGTACGTTAAATAAAATATATTATCTCGCATCGCTCTTCTTCGTTCAGATTTGCATAATTATAGAAATTCCTAATTTTTCGTAATACGTAGATTTCGAATGAAACTTTATACGATAAATAGACTCGAGATTTTCATGCATTCGCGAGAAATGCGAAAGTGCGTAAATGCGTGTGATGCGCGTGATAAAAGGAAATGTAGAAATTTCCTAAAGTAGAATAATCATCGCAATATTTAGATAATAAATTTCTAATAAAATTTTATATAATAATTTCAGACGATAGAAAAGTAAACTAGATTGAAAGTTATTAGAAACGAATATGGAGTAATAGAGAGAGAGAGAGAGAGAGAGAGAGAGAAAAGAAGGGATGAAAGACATTTCAAAGAATTTCAACGCTAGTGCAGATCACGGTAACAGTTATCTTGATCGAACTGTCCAACTGGATAAACTATCGGAGAAAGTTCGCGGTACTCTGGGGATCAAAGGTAGCCAAACGTAAAAAGCATTTCGCGGTTAAACAAACTATTTCATCCGTCAATCTGTCGTCGAACGTCAATATTGTATTCTCCCTTTGTGAAGCGATTGCTGTCGTTCTGTTTTACAATTATAACGGAATAACTAAAGCAAAAGTACGTTCGTACAGTCCGTTGCTATTTCCTTTTCCAAGTTGTTATAATACGAACAATATGGCAGAATATCAGAAAGAAAAATATATCTTGCAGAAAATGACATATTAGGTTCGAATAAAATTTGCGAACACATGTTTCTTTCCTATTACAAGCCGCGATAAAAGGTCCAAGTTACAAAGGAAACGATTAATCGTTCGAATTTTGCATTCGTGCCTGATGATGATCTAATTGCAAGAACTAATGAACTAGTTTCAGTACTGTTTCCTTAAAAACTTATTATCGATGGTATTGCACGACAGCGTTAGTCCATCGTCGATAGCTCCACTCTTGCTTTTGGTTGATTTTCAAACGAAATATTACCAGCCTTGAGTTGCACGAACCAACGTTGAACTGCGTTGTGCAACGCTTACGCAACTTTTCTCAAACGCTAAGTTTATGCAATCAGTAACGTATAATTCGTTACAGATTGATAAGTATCAACTGTCTGTAGTCGCTAACGTCCAATGCATGTGTGTTATTGCAAAGTGTTCCTTCTTCGATGTAGCTGCTAACCACCGATCGTTGGGTAAAATTCAATACGTAGTGTTCTGAAAAGAACACATTCCATGCGAACCAATCGGAAAATTCGCCTCAAGAGAACGCACCCACGTATCACTTTGTATACGTATAGCTCACATAAATATTAAACTGGTATTTTGAACATTAAATCACTCGCTCTTATTTTTCTAATGATTTATATTATATTTACTCGATAACGTTTGCAGAAAAATATTTATCAAAAATATAATACATTCTCTCCTTAAGATATGAATAATATTTTAGGAATATTATTACAGCTACATAGTTATATCGATATAGTATTTCATCGACTACGTCGTATTTTGATTACAATTGAAGGATAATTACTTTTTAAACTCCACTGTGGGTCTTGATCCAGGACCGTACATTAGCAACGTTCGTGTAAACACCAGGATATTGGGGTTTGGCGCACCCATAGCCCCAGGACACGAGCCCATACAGAATTCCATCAGCCGTCAAAGGTCCACCAGAGTCACCTTGGCAGGCATCCTTTCCACCCGCGGTGTAACCGGCGCATATCATTCTATCGGTGATGTCGTTCATATACCTGTAAGCATCTGCACACTCCGATTTGCTCACTATCGGAACCGTTACTCTCATCAACTGTGCAGAAGTCGATCCACCTTCCTGTAACCATTCAGGAATTCATTTTTATTATTAATTTAAGCGAGGAAGATGAATTTTCAGCAATTAACTTTTATTCATTTTATGTGAAAAATACTGGCTGGTATATCTAATAATTATTGCTTCTCAATATGAAATTTAAGTTGATATTTATAATAAAAATATATAATATATATATACTTTTTAGAAAGTTCCTCGAGTAGGGTATTAAGAAATCTTCTAAGAAAGTAAGACAAGAGCTTGTTTCGAAGAGTAACAGTTGAACGTACATTAAACGACAAATGATTTTTTACATAAATAGTTTACTCTCGTTCGAAAGTTAAATGGTCGACCGACGTACCCTAAGCGCACCCCATCCAGTCACGTTCACCATCTGATTAGACAAAGGTTCCGTGTTTGCCAGTTCTATAGGTTGCACATTCGTACCAAACTCGACTGCGCGATCAATCTGAATCACAATTTTTATCGCATTAAGTTCAACAGTTCTTTGCTACTAAATTAAATGATCGATAATATGAAAAAATTGTATTCAAACTAAACTAAGAAAGTATCGCAATAGGTAGGTGATATAAAGATTTTTACGTGTCAAAGTATTACAATTAATTATAATACGATACGTTATCGAAACGATTCTCTTAATTTAATTACAAACAAGTGTTTCTGATTATCGCATAACAACGATACTAATCGCAGTTAATCAACAAACTAAAAACATATTCAATGCTTCGTTCGAAATCCGTAGCGATAATTAAAATAAATATCTCATTCTCGGTAGATAATATTTCAGTCGCTATCATTCGCGTTCTGTTATTGCTTTTCTCTATTTTCTTATATCGTTCTACGGCATTGGTACAGTGTCCTGTACATCTTGTACGTAATAACAAGAGTATTAAATTTTATGCGAATTTTTTTAATTTAACGCGAGTTTCACGAGTCCAAAAACGATACGAAGAAAAATCATATTGACGATATTTCGTCAACCGAGCGTCTCTCGTACGTTAGTATACGAAAATTACTCGATAGATATTGAAAATTCGAATTCATTTATTTCACATACATATATATATACATCTGATATTTTATATACATATGACATTTTACATAAATACAGACAGATGATATTTTACTTTTGGCGATTTTTGTATGGAAAATTCAGAATCGGCATCTTTACCCTGTTATAATCGTTTTATAATATGCAATATTTTCTCTACGTACCTCCAAAAGGGCGACGTCGAAATCGATGGTTCGCGAATTGTACTGAGGGTGTCGAATGATATTTTTTATTCCATAACGAATGCCCCAGTCTTTGTGACTGCTACCAACTCGTATAATATATCGGTTCGGAGCTGATCTGTAATCGATAGAACGTCAAAATACCAATCAGCCCGGATTTCCTTCGTACACGATGTACATACAACGAAATGCACTTTGTTGGTTTTCCAAAATATGCGTATGGTATTTAACGACCTTATTGTTATTGCATAATGGCCGGCAATCGAAATGGAATGCGAGCCACAAAGCCGATTTAATATCGCGATAGCTTTAATAATTATTATCGTAATGAGCCAGTGAACATTCCGACGCGCGAAAATACCCGGATCATCCGTATGATCGTATCATGGTACTTCATCCCGGTGTTCGCCGGATTCGATTATTCGAAATGGCAAAGTAAAAGTAACATCGACTCGTTGACAAGTATAATATGACGTTGTTACAACGAAATTGTAACGTTGCCATGTATTTGAGGAATTTGAACGACCATCCTGTAATTCTTTTCTTCGTGTTACAGATTAAATAATTCGTTTCCAATGTAATTGATTATTATTTTCTAACTTTTAATTGGTATCGCGGCGTTGTAGATGAAACATAGAATTTTAGACAACTATATTAAAAGTAGTCGAGTTCAACAAATCCAAGTTGGCATACTCGCGATAAACGAACAAAATGATTTGAAAATTCTAAAAGCAACGATAGAAATATTTTTATTTTCTTTCAACGGAACACGATCTTAGTTGCAAACATTCCTGCAACACCCTGTATCGATAGAATGTATATACATTGAATTTTATGAAAAAAAATCTCTAGCTAAATTCTTCCTACGATAAACGGTTTTCCTGTTAATTAATTTTAACATTTCGTCCGCGAAATATCGATTTAATGGATAAGCCAAGAGATTAACGCGCAAAGGATAAATTCAATTAAAGTTCGTTGAACGCGATCAAAGTCGAGATTACTACGTTTTGGTCCGGAAGATTCATACGCCACCAATGCGAAGCAGACGTTTATTCACGGTTGCTTAACGCACGCATTACTGTTAACTTTATGTATTTGTGTTATTACCCCACGCAATGAGCTGCAGTGATGGCCCAATTACTACTGATGATCGAGCCACCGCAAATGTGTCCGGTAGTTTGCAAACTCAGTTGATGCGGATGTTGACCTATGTCGACCTCGCTTCCTCCAATGATTTGAGAGTCCGGAAACGGAGGGAGCGGCTTCGGCACAGAGCCTGTGGCATTAAATTAGAGAAAATGAAGTAAGGAGATTCATTAGAGAAAAGCACGATAGATAGGTAGCAATATTTGTTATTCTTTTGATTGTAATACCGCTTGATGATTATGAGAGAAGGATTTTAATACGACATGATGAAAACAACCCGTTATGGATCTAAACACGCGAGTCTTTTAAAAATAGCTTAGTTCAAATTTAAACATTTTTTTTTTTTTTTTTTTTTTTTTTTTGAAAGAACACATTTTTAAAATGTTTAAAGGGATGAAAAATACACATGCCTTTCTATTTCACCCTCGCATTGATTGATATCTAATTACACAGTGCGAATCAGAAAAAGAACTTATTTGGAACGTTCTATAAAGTGTTCGACGAAAGCGGTCGTAAGATTTCGATTCAATTTTTCCATCGAGCCGCAGCGATGGATTACAGGCACCTATCATGTTTAATTACTCTATGAAAACCAAAAGATTATTTATTACTTATAGTCTATAAAACATAGAGTAAAGGCAGCTTCAAAATTTCGATTCGATTATTACTCCTGTCTATTTTACTTTCATACGTTACAATGTAATTACACGACGTGAAAAGCGGAAAAGAAATGATACGTTTGTAACGCGTAGCGATCGTATAAGAGAATTAAAGGACGGTGGAAATCCTTTTGCTCGCACTCACCGAGGCAGCCGACGATGAAAGCAGCGAGTAAAACAATTCGCAACATCTTAGAACAATATGAAGATTGCGCGTAGCGAACAGCTTTTATACGGAAAACTTGCTACACTGATTCAGCGAAAAATCCTTATCTGAAGACAATGCACCGTGTTTTGCCCAAGTAGCACATGGTGCAGACATTCGTAACGTCGTAGTTACAAGGGATGAGCGGGGAAAGAAAGCACAGGGGACAAGGGGGATGGCGGATGGCGTAGGAGAAGAATAGCTGTGCCTTTTCGCAAACGCGATTGCAACGATATCGCGAGATAAGAGTCGCGTCGTAGTATGCAGGAGGCACGATAGGATTTTGAATAAGCGCACACTTCGCCCGATAAGGAATTTTCAATGATCTTGCTGCACGTTCTCCCCTGTGCACGTTTTCTGATCACAATGAAGCTCGGTCTTGCGACGAGCTTTCGCGACAGATTGCTCGAACCATGCCGCGTTATTACGATGAAATCTCCTTAAGAATCGAATTTTCCTTGCTGCTGCGCAAATTTTCCATCTTTTTCTTATAAGCACGCTCGCGTTACAAACGCGAATTATAAGCTATGTGGGGCTGGGTGTAGTGTGTAACACGTAGACCGAGGATTTTTACACAAATTCGCATCTTTGTAAACGCGAACGACGAAATAAATTCCAAATAGCGATTTTCCACTTTACTTTGGATCATTTATTTATTTCTGCATATTAGCTGTGTATATTCCGTACGTGTTTGGATCTTTCAATTTTCTATAAATATATAAATACCTCAGATAGGTAATATGGAAATTAAGAAGAGAAGAAATGATAGGAAGAACATTTTTGGTTCGGACGTGGAAATTTGAAGTTGCCGGACATTTTAATCCCCTCGTCTTTCGTCCCTTCGTTATTTTTAAAATATTCATATAAAATTACGAAATTTCGTAAGAGACTCTTGCGATAATTCGTGCAAAATTTTACAGTACGGAAATAGATTCCATAGACAGATTATTTACCATTGTAGTATATACTCGCATGGATAACGATACATTAACAAGCAAGTATCGTGTCAAAAAATAAATTGTTAGTCGATGGAATTGAAGTTGAATGAAATCGAAACGACGAACTACGAGCTATGAACAAAGAAATCGATAAAAATATTACAATCGCTAAATAAATCATTATTGCACCCTCTGTGTTAATATCTTCTATCGATGATCAATTTTAAATCGAAACAATAATAGTCCGTCTATATTCAAGTTTATATACATATATACATACGATATATAAAAATCGATATATTACATCGAACGTAAGATTTGCCCTCTTACGAATGAAATTTTAGCTTGATATTTCTGGAAAAATCGTTAGAGTCGTAAAATACGTTAGGCTTCCTTTCTCTGTCATTTTATATTATTGCGTCACGCTTTTCGGCATATTCTAATTTAGCCTAACTCGACATATCGACATTTTTTATCTGTAATAAACCTAAATCATCTTTAAACATCCTGATTTATTTCAATTTACAATTGACAGTGTCGCTATTTTCATAGGATGTTATTAGCAACCGGGGACCGATCGCTCGTTCGCGGTTGGTCGTTAGAATTTGAAGGCTAATTGCACACGTTGATTTACACATTTTGTCAGCAAATATATGGATCGCTAACGATTGTCCTGCGATTAAACATCCTGCAACGACCGATTGCCGCACGCCGCGATTCCATGAAATAAAGCGCAATACAACCAACGCGTATTAGCTTGTAACAATTCTAAAAGTCAATTGTGTAATCGGTTTCCCCGGCAGCTTTGTACACTTTGTCATCGAATTTTAATTGCAATCAAAATTAATCGTGTTTTTTTTTTTTTTTTAATTAATCTTCCTTCGATCAATCATAGGTTACATTTTATCTCTCGATAAAACGACCACGAGACGATAATACAGCGTTTTCTTCGCGGTAAAGATTCGCGCTTCGATTTTCAGAATTCTTTATTCGTCTGTTTTTACGTTGTTGTTTGTTCACGAAGATCAAAGCAACGTTACAACGTTATTACTCTGCTCGTATCTTAACATCCTTAGCTTAATTTACTTCGTATCTACGATTCCATCTCTCTAACACCTTTACGCTATTTTTTCTTCTTATCTTTCTGCGCTACTACTACTTGTATACTGTAATACGAAATGTGATTATCGTTCGTTGCATTACTACGGATATGCTGTGTCTAACACAGTCCACCAGATTCGATCACCATAATGGTATCTAACGCTAGGAACAAAACACGTAGCTCGGAACGTACACCGTCTCTACCTCGTACCCTTGTCAGCTTTTCGCGAGAAAACGCATTTTCCAAAAGCCCCGTTAATCGATAGAAGCGCGATAAAGATCCAGTGACACGTTTCGTAATCACGTGCAGCTACAGTCGAACGATTATCGTATCTTTCATATTTATCTCTCTCAATGTTGAAATCAATTATTCACCGCTTAATCTCCAATTAATTTCATCCGTATTTTTCTGTCGTTTTGTTCGCCCAAGTCTTCGCGGTCAGTCAATCGAGATACTTCAATGTTATCGCTGTACTCTATTGCTTCGACTCCACACGATGCATCGATCAGAGATACGTATCTTGTTTATTTAGTAAAAAATCAGTCACGATCGATAAGCGAAAAACTGTCTGAAATATTTAGGACAGTTTCGATAAGATTTCCTTTTTATAACCGCATCGAGGATTAGAGCGGATCGATCGACTTACACGACAGTTTCCTCGTGCCCCGTTATCTCGTTACTAGTTAGCCAGACGTGGCAGCGGAAGAGGAAGATCGGTAAAATTGGTTTTCATCGATGACGATCGAAACGATGTTCGAATTCTTCGATCGGTAGCTCTATTCGTTTTCCTACCGACGTTCCTCGGGACTTTTAATCCGCAAAGAGAAGCGAAACCGTGAAGACAACTGGAAGAGGAATCGAGCGCGAGTCCCATAGCTTTAGTAGCAAAGATTCCATCGACATCGTCTGGTTCATTGCTAATTAATTAGTTTTCGATCCGGCCGACTTTCAATGGCCGCTCCATCCGCTTTTTTCCCCTTCGACGATAACCTCGCTTATTCCACGGGAGAACTTCTCTAATAGAAATTCTTGCTGCAATTATTTCACAGGTAAAACGAGTTGAAAGCCGGACTTACGATCGAGCGGAACGAGTCGCGCTGCTCCGGATAAGGCACGAAGAAACGTGAAATGTTCCGCCTTTAAGGGAACACTTTCGAACGTTCGCGTTGAAAGCAGAAGTACCGTGTCAGAGAACGTTCTTAGTCGCCTTTGCTATTATGGCTGTTTTCACAAAGCGCTTAGTCGGTCGATGAACTGGCGACTGTGTAATTAGATTTACGGACTCTTCATATGCGGCGATACTTTAACCCGTCAGGGGAATCCTATCTTAAGCGTAAACTTCTCTAATCACGGAATTAAAAGTTAATAAATAAAAAAAGAAAAAAAGAACAAAGAAATAAACCAAAGAAACTACATACGTGTTAAATTCTACGTAAAAGTACAAAGTTCCATATCGTTGGAAGATGACTTAATTTTAAAGATGCTAAGAAAAAAAAAATCGTTATCGGTACACGTGGTCTCTCGTTTCAATTTTACGCTAAAGATTTTTTTAAAACATTGGTAGCTCTATTTTTTCCGCGCCGAGGGTTAAACGAGACAACAGGCTCAAACGCGTCACACATAAAACTTCGAAAACAAACCATTCTCATAAAAAATAAAAAAGAAAAGAAAAGAAAAAAACCAGTATATAAATATTTTAATCGAGAAGCAAAAATAGATTCGACATCTCGTAGCAATATCTTTAAGATAGCACAAACTGTACCAGGTCAAATGTTCCGCAATACCCAGGGATATGCGGATCGCGCGACAGCAGGCAGCGCTGTCTACTTATACGCCATATTTCGAGGATTGTTACGACGGAATAAAAGAGTAACACGACAGGCTGTGCACTCGCCGACATCGGTCTCGCCACCAGCGATTAACATATAAATCAAATCTCTGCCAGTGCGACCCATCCGCCGAAACCTCGACCCGAGCTACCCTTCCCATCCAAGCCTACCAGATTTGCCAAATCTCGCTGATGCCAGCGTAAGATACGTGTCTCTGGCAGCCTGTGCTCATCCTTTGGATAGTTTACGAACTTTCGTCCCGTCGCAAACCCGAAACTCGTCGCCGATACAACCTACGATCCTGATTGAATATGTCACGGAGATGAAACCGGCCGTCTGTCAAGAATCGACGAGACTTTCGCGACCAAACTTCCCGCAACTCACCGCCAGCGCGCGAGAAGCTTCGCGAAAGGTTCGAGAAGAAGGTGATTCAGTTTTCGTAGCAATCGTCGAAAGAGATCGTTTTTCGAAATATCGGATAATTTAAAAAGGATGGAAGCTCCAATAGTTTGTACGTCGTAGATTGAAAGCGGATCGTTCGCTATTTGGGTGTTAATGGGAGGGGGATAAGGTTAATTCGTACAAAGAGAAGGCATGTTTTTGTGAATTTTTTGTGACGACACAGTTAAAATTTCTTTATTAAAACCAATAGTACGTTAAAGTATGACATTCGAAGAATATTGTATAAAATTTTCACGAAGAAATATTAAAAAATACGGCAATGACAGCAATTATTCGGACGTGTCTCGAAAAAAAAGTAGAATCGCGGTGCCCCTCGTAACTTAGTGCTGGATCATCTGAAATCAAAAAATCAAAGTTCATTCGTTAGATAATAGTTTTCCCTAGGTAACGCTGGGAGGGTTTTTCGAAATTTCAATTTTTCACTTTTTTGGAACACTTTGAAGGGAAAACCGCGATTTTTTTTTTGCAAAATTTTAAGATTTTTGGATACGACGATGTTATTCGATAAATGCGAATAATAAAGTCCATTGTCGATATTTTTTACGTTTATGCGATCTAGCGACTGCAAAGAAACGGTTCTCTAATGTGAAGTCTTCTTCAGAATAACCGATAAATCCATAATGATTTGGAAGAAACGAATATTAGTTTAAATGTTAATTACACCATTTAATTTAGTTTGGTCGTTAGTAATATCTTTCAAACGTTCGCGTACTTAATCTTAAAATCAAATAAAACAGTAGTAACGTGGAATTGATCGACAGCATATCGAATTTCAAAATTATTCCTCTGTAAAAGATAAATACCTTTTATCATGTTTTTCACCTACCATTTCTATTTCATAATCGAAGGCTGAACGATTTTTAAGATTCTATATGTCATCGATCAGCCCCGCGTTACACATCGAAATTGCATATGTGGTTTTGAAGTTAAACATTCTTTAAAACACTATTCGCTACGATATCACGGTATCGAAGATATTAAAATATTGTTCGTCTTGATAATCGTACCTTTACCTTCCATACAACTTTGTCAACTTGTCAATTATTTTTTAAAAGTTGACATCTTTCGAGAAATTGTTTTTATCCTCGATCGTGCGAATGAGCAGACTGAAAAGCAATCTTTCGATCGATGTTAGTATCGACGGAATCGTCAGCCGGGAAAGCGGAACTATTGATACAGCGACGTCAAAATTTTCCAGTAGCTCGAAGCGAGAATTCGTCGACGAGAAGATTGCCAACGTAATTTGAACGGAAAGAATGGGAGGCAAAATGTGTGACCAAGGCGACAGATCGCCGTAAGTCTGCCGTGAAAGGACTAACGAGTGCCATCCTGGAAGAATTCTTCGGCCAACCGCAGCTATTTTCTGCTTCCTGCATCTTCCCCTCGTACCTGCCCGTGCGTCTTCGCGTTTCTTGTTTCTTCTTCTTCTTGCCGTCCAAAGTTTGTCTTTTCTCGTCCGGTTCGCTATTAGTTCATCTTCGATGTTCCTGTTCCTCCGACCGTTTAGGTACTACGTCGATTGGATTTCTTCTACCGACGATGGTCAACGTCGAAGATTTCGTGATTACTACGAGGCAGTGTGTAGCTACGTGATTTCGAAACCATCCTTGGTGTTTTGATCGTCGAAAATTTCGAAAATTTCAGACGTACGTGCCGCGATATTTCTTTCTTTCTCTCGTGGAAATACAAGGGGAAGAGTAATTTTGAAACAGAGATATTTGAAAATACGGCGAGTCGAATCGGAATCGACACGAATCGAGCAAATTAGATAACTACGAAGTCATGGTTCATTTTTTTTTATATTTTTTGCTTTGTTCTTGATATACATCCCTGTAACGAAATTTTAGTCCGCGATCAAACGAGCAATTCGTCCAATGGTCGAACGTAAACTCCTATTACAGGCGCGCAAAATCGTTGGTAATAAGAAGAACTAGTCAACTTTTGTTCTATAAACATCGGTCGTTCAAACTGCGTTAAACAAAAGTATTATTTACATATTAAAATTGTTTCCTGTTTACACGTATATGTATCCGTAAATGGCCTATTTATGCAACCTTCGCTTCCATCCTCATAAAATAGCTTTTGCCAGTCAAAAAGTTTATACATTATAAAATGCTAATTCCTTTCAAACTTTTACGAGTAAATATCAAAATTTGCGTAACTTCTCCACTCGTCAAGAACTCGACCAGAAGTTCCCAATCACCGTGTTGCAAATATTTTTCCGTATTACCAAATGCTATGTTACGCGGCAGTGTAACTACGTACGCTCTTCGTAATTCATATAAACCCGACATAAATTATACGATGTGGTAAATGTATTAAATGAAAACTCGCTAGACACTTCCGATTCTTCCTCCACGGCGGCAACACCACCGATACGCTTAAGCAACTAAAACACGAGACATATTGAATACATAATTGGCTTGCAGGATCGTTGCGAAGTCTTGGAAGGCGCGAGGATTACCGTGAACCTGATTGCTCGGCAGCTTTGTGACTCAATTTGGATTTTCCACCCTTGTCCCCTCTTACGCTTCGTACCTCTCTCGAGTTTCTACGTCGAGGCTACACGATACTTCCAAAGCGTCGTACAGACCGAACTCCCTTCCTTATTAAACTGTCCAATAAATCGAATAACGAAACGGCGCACATCCGAACAGGAAAACCGGAGAATTTTAGAAAACGCGTAATTTCGATTTTCTCGGATCGACTACTGAAAACAGGGATCGACGAAGGTCCGACTCTAAAACGCAACATCGGTTAATTCATAATCGACTTGCGTAGGATGATCGTCGTTATAGATTTCATTGAATCGAAGCACGGCGAAAGAATACAAGTTTGAAAGAAGGAATCTTTATCGCTGTAACTACGCGTTAAATTCAGTCGCCGTACACGCCATATTGCGATTTGCATACGTTTAAGACTAAATAAACACGTACAGCTGCAGAGCCGCGGCACAGCTCGTTGCCAAAGTTTAAACAGAGTTTAAGGTTCAAACTCTTATTTTGCGGTGCATCTGTTCCGCGCTGGTGGAAGTAATTTATTACGTCGCAAAACTCGTGTCTCCTCGCATTGCATAGCATTTTCTGCTGCACGCACACTCGCCTACGGACAGCTAAAGCCCGTAACACGCGAACAAAAACAAAGAAGAACGAGAACCATCGGAACGTCATCGGTTATTAAAAAACCGAACGAAAGGGGCGCACTCGTGAACTTATCGTTTCTTCCATTTATAAGCGAGAAAACTTGCGTGGTAAAGTTCGCGATACGGAAATTACGCGACGAAGTAATAAATCAAATGGAGATAAACGACAGAAGCGAATGTCGCGATAGGGGGGAATGTAGGATAGAGGGTGAAATGCAGGACGAAAAAATAAAGGAAAGCGTGGAACGTGTCGCCTGTAGGTGAAAGAAGTTGCGTCAAGGGAAATAGTAAGTTTACGGGCGGCGTGTTCGCAGAAGCGGACGAAAAGTTCCGAGAAAACAATGACGAAATAAAACGCCGTAACGTATGTACCCAGGTTTCACGGCAGCCTTGGGCGGTCGTTCTTCCTTCTCGTGCTCGTACGCGAACGTTTCCCAACGAGCCCGCTTTTATGCACTGTACGACCTCGGAATGTTAGCAGTGGCAGCTACCGGGTATAGAAATTGTAAGTAAAATTCAGCGACGGTACACGAGGATAGAATGGCTGAAAAGATCCGAAGTCAACTTTCGGGGTAATTCGTAACTGAAAATACCCCTTCAAATTCAGTTTCCGTGACGGGAAAGCGTGCACGACCTTTCCGTTCTCCGTCAAACCGTCAAAGGATGAATGCTTCCCTTCTTTCCCTTTGTTGCGCGTGTCTATTTGAATTTGTTCGATTTGATTATTCGTCTCGGATAAATTGCCTAGAAGTGACGCGAAATTGGCTTTTGGCAAGGGTAGAGGCTGTACTATCGGGAAACGAAACGCTTAATGCGACTATCGTTCGGGTAAATTATTTTGAAAATACGTGAAACGCCTTTTCTGACAAGACCTCGCGCTTCGGTCGTGATTAAAAACATAAGCCTGTCCGATTTACGCAGTTTCTGCGTCAATTTTCTTCATAGACGTAAACTGTAAATTCTCACAAAACTGAAACAAACGTATTCGTGCATATTTATATGTCGGAGATGAAAGGACATCGGGGCCTTTCTTTCGGAATGTTTGGCAAGGTCCTCGACACTTTGGTCCAGACTTTTCGTTATAGCTGTATTTAAATAATAAAACTGAGAAATAATTGTTTATGATTTAATCCGAGTATAGGTGCCCGAGATATACGACAGCGGGCTTGAGCTCAAAGTGATATAACGGGTCGCCAACGGGTAGCCACGGTCACGAGAGGGACGTGTACCTAACAGAGGTATGGAGTAATTAAATAGCTCTTCTTAAAAACAAAGATTGACCCCAGGGGTACAGAGAGGTACGGAGAGGAGTATATAAGGGCAGTCCCACTTGAACCGAGGTTCAGTCAGATAAGTTCTACTTGTACCGTGGACAAGTACGTTGAGTCACACCCGAATGGTGGATCAGTAAGTTGAGTTCGACTTAGACTGTGGAAGAAATCGCATCCGTCATCCCGTTGACCGTGGATTCGTTATCGAGTCTAAGATCATTCCATTCGCGTCCCGAGTATCTAAATACCACGGTTACTCGTCAAGTTCTGTCACAATCGTAATTGTACTAGTAAATATCTTCGCTCTTGCATAACAACGATGTCTAATCCAAAGAAAGATTCGTTACGCGCCCCTAATTCCAATGATAACCCGAACATATATATATGTCTGAGATGAAAGGACATCGGTCGCTCCCTTTGGAATTCTTTGGAAAATTCCCAATACTGTAGTCTTTACAAATCAACCCAAATACAATAGTTCGAAACTTGAGACAATGAGCTTGGGCTCGAGGCGACGACTAGTCGCCGAACGTAGCCGCGGTCACGGGATGAACCTAACAGAGGTATAGAATAATTGTATAGCTCTCCTTACAAAGAAATATTCGTAGCGACACTTGACAGTAAACATTCCAATGATCTCTGTCCTGTGGCCCGGCCACCCACGGATCCTATTCTTCGGGCAAAATGATTATCTGTGGCGGATCAAGCAGCCTCGGTCGCCAAACGGTCGAGGAACGAAACGACGACGGCACGCACAAACCTCCCGCGGCAACACCAGGCTGGCGATCACCACCACCAGAGGGCCAACAGCGATCGGACGATGTTCTCGCTAGTGGTCGAATTGGCTCCGCGTTAGAATATATACCGCAATTAGCGAGACGCCCTCTGCGACTAAGACAGGGACGAAACGCGACGAGCGAATCTTCTTTAGGAACCATCTACGAAGATCGGCCGACAACAACACAACTGTGGAAGCGGGATCAACCGATCCCCTTCATATCGATGCATCTCCGCGGTACATGTTTAGCCAGCCTGAGAACCTGCTAATAAATCTAAGGATTTAGTTAACTAAGGTTCTTCAAACGGACAAGCAGTTTTTATCCTAACAGTCCGTAAATCTATCGCCTACTACGGGAGGATAAGATGACTCTGCTTTTCTCACGTACGACACCTCCCGCTAGCAACTTCATCTCAAGGGCGGCTAGTATCCTTTTCTAACCACCAACATGGAAATCAATCAATTAGCAACAACGTCCATCTCCCTTACTTTCCGAGCGGAGGCTTTTCTCGACGAATCCGATGATCTCGTGCCCTTAGGGCACACCCCGTCATAGTTTTCCTCTGGAGCATCACCGCGACGGATAGCGCATTCTCTCGCGCGGACTCGTCAGCGAGTAAAACAACGTCTTTACGATCGGTGCCTATTGTCACGTTTTATTTTAACGAGGAGTCAGACTCAGACTTTGGAAAGAGTACATTTACCATCCCGTTGACCGCGGATTCGTTATCGAACCTAGGACCATTGTCATTAGTGTTTAGTTACCGCGGTTACTCGTCGATTCCATAATGCTCACACTTAATTCACGTAACTTCAATTGTACAACGACGATGGCTAAGTCCAGAGAATATTCGTTACATGCCCCTAACTCTAATCCTAATGTCAACCCGACATATATATATATACACTCTAACAATTTTTACGAGGTAACCTGCCTATGTTCGTTCTTGCGATTCGAAAGCTTAAAATCTCAATTCACGAAATACAGATACCGTTACCCGTATATGAATATAAATAAAATGATCGCATACAGAAATAGTCTTAGAAGGAAGATCTGTGCAACGTTACACGGATGTCTGTATCTTCTCATAAATACGTTTACTCATTCGCGATAGTATTGCTCGTACGGTGAGGATTGTTCAAAAAGCTAGGAATCAAGTTTAACTAGAAGCAAATTGAATAATTAGATCGACTATTAGACACGATATACGCAGCTTGAACGTTCGATTCGCGGTAAGACGGTACCCTTATCGACCTCGTCTCGATGCGGTTGTTAGCTTATTTACACCATGGATGATTAAAGCGAATACACCACGATACAGCCTCTAGCGCAGTGCGCTAAAACAATACGTTATTGTAAGTACAATGGCCTTCGTTACATCTAGCCCGCGGGCAATCAGCTTTTGTATTTCAGTCTCACGTATTGTCCGTCGTACGCAGCATATACGTATATACTTATGGGACAACGGAATTTTTCTGAAATTTGGTCTGCTAATACGCAACATCCGTAAATTTTTCTCTTTCCTCCATACCGATTCGCTAATTACCCAGTCGTAGATGGAATAACACGTATTGCAATAATTTTTAACGCGATTGAATTTTAACGACGTAATTAATATTCCGTGATATTGATCGATCGCTGTTCAAATTTTCTCTCGATAATCGTTGTTTCATTCGTACTTCGATTAAAAGGTATCCGTTGTAATTGATACAAATTTTCAAGCAATTTATAAGCTAATTTATTTGACTTTCAAAGAGACTGTAATATCTCCCGAGTTTAATTCTTTAAGTAACGCGATTTGTTTAAAAAAAAAGCTTCGATGGCTATAACTTTTGTAGCATAGTATTTTTGGTTCAAAGGTTGCCTACGCACATAAACACGTAATAACGCGCGGAGAGGAACACGGAGAATCGATAGAAAATTTCCAAACTTTACTCTCGATATTTTGATTTAGTCAGCTCGCTCGTTCCGACTATCTGATAGATAATTTTCGCCTGAAACGTTGTTCGTTTTATTGTCAAATCGCAGTTGCAATCGCGTGCAATCAAAATCAGTCATGCCTTTCATTAGTCATTCACCTGTCAATCACACGATACAATATATTTCTCATTAAAAGAGCGAGAATAACATCGATTTCGCGTGTATTTTTATACGTACGTACATTTATCCAACACGAAAGGAAATTTATCGATTATTTAATTAGAATTTACGGTACAGCAGGATCCATAAAGTGGAATTATAATCTATACGCTCGTACAGCTATCGGACTATATATACCGATGTATAGGCGACAAAAATTAATATTTCTTGATCATAGCAAACGTAACTAAAATGATCGTAAATTTTTTCTCACCAGTTCGATCTTTAATTAACAAATTGATGAAAAATGCTTCCTGGATACAATGGCTTAAACAGACGGTTCGATAAAACACGGTATGACGGATAATATGACGAAAGATAACGTGGATAAAAGCTAATGTCATTATGGACATTCGTAAAACTAATTGCGCTAATGATACTATTGTATACTAGTACTACTGAAATTCGTTCGAATGGCGGTCATTATTAAAAGCTAGGAAGATACAATGACAAAGAAGCTTTCGTCGAGTGAAAGTCCTAGGATGCTCTTTATGCTGCAACGAGAGGACATTGGAACGGCGAATGACACACGTAACTACGAAATTCCTACTAGCTCGGTCGCATAACGGAATTTCTACTCTTTGCCGTAACGGGATTGTCGCAACGACCAGGTAAACTTTTAATACGAAATTCCTCACGCGACGATGGCGTGGCGCCGATACGCCGGAATTCTTTGCCAACGCAAATGGACACGGAATTAACTTAGCTTGACGCGAACCACAGTCGTAATTAAAACGGCTGCGTGCGATGAGCCTCGTCTTAGGATGGATTAAACGCGATTTAGCACGAATCGAGGAATTTAAATAGAGAATAAGAGAGAGAACGGATGCCGATGGTTAACAATGTATAAAGCTTCAGACCGTAGCCTGGATCGCTCTTCCCCTTTCTTTCCTTTTTAATTTAATACAAATATCTTTTGTTCGTATCGTAAGTCTTACCAAGTTGAAATTAACAAGAATAACTCGAGTAAAGCCTTTAAGAGGGATTATTTCTGTTTTCGAACGAACAGGTCGTATCCGTGGATTTGTCTACGAATTGCGTCTGCGGTTTAAGATACAATTATTTCTCGATAAGCGTAGTATTTCACCGTCGTGAAAAAGGATAAAACCGTAAAAGATTAAGGACGATGGAAGTATATTTCACATAACGTGAAAATCATAAAACTTTGAATTTATGGTTTTGCCATATCTTGTACGATTTGGCAATTATTTCGGAGGGTGATTTCGACGCTATGAACCGTTTCTTTTCGAGATAGAAAACGGTTTCGTTTATTAACATTAGCTACGTTTCAAAAAAATGTCAAATTTTTCAGAATTTTCGAGCTGCCAAACTTGCCTTGTCAATAATAGCGTCTATATTGGAAAATAATATACTTTGAATAAATTAGTACTCTTATCGTTACACTGTACGCCTATACAATTTCAACATATTGAAATATCGTACGATATTATCAAGATACGTTTCAGGAAGTTTAGCTCGCACGAATGAAACAGCCAGAGTAAATGAAAGTAAAACTCATTAAAAAATAAAATGTAGAAGCAAGGATTTCAGGAATATTCCATACGTGCAAATCTCGTTACAATTTTAGTAACTCTCTTGTACGAAGTGATATTCGTTCGGGCGCGAGTTTGATTATCGCAGACAGGAAATACATTTTTTTTCAGAGAGTATCGAGTAAATTCTCTTAGCGATGTATAAAGAGTTAATGTCTTAAGTTAAGTAGTTGGTGCCTCGAGGTAGTCAACAGAACGGTCGTTAGCCAAATATATACGCGGAGACCTGAATAATTTCCGCGTTTAAACTTCGCGTACCACGGAATTTAGACTTTTATAGCCACTTTGGTATATGAGTTAACCAGTATATTTCTTGATGTATTCCTTGAAACGCTATTTAAAAACTGACTCGTACGAAGGCAAATATCATATTTATTGCTTTGTCGCATACTATCAGTGCATATCGTCGTAGTTTATTGCCTCTGCATTATACGAATTTAAACCAAGAACGTTGTTTTCGGAAGATCAGCTTTGCCAAGATTATCCTATTCCACGTTGCATTTTATTTCAGAACGACGAAACGAATCAAATTGCATTCATCCGCAATCTACGGTCCAGACATTGCGACACGATTATATTCTATACGTCATAAATACGCTGATTACCTAAAGAATTAATACTTTTTTTAACTCGGGTTAAAATAAACGCAGAGATTCCCAGAGACACGCGCGTAATTGATCCATCAAGCTCTTCGAACTCGCCTAAATATCCCCAGAAATAAACGGATCTCATGAAACCGAATTAGAATACGCATCGGTACGTTTTATTGAAACACCTAAAGATAACGTGAGCAGAAATTTGACTCCGCTACGTCTGACTTTTTATTTCTTACGTTTACGTTTCATTGCTGTTCAACATTAGTCGAAAGATCATTGTTCGCGATGGTCGCGAATAATATCGCGATAGCCCGGGATATAAGGATAGCTTCTAAAGATTAATTTATATTACCATTTATCCTATTAATCGATAAATATATACCGTCTGTACATATAAAGCAAACATATATGTAATATCGTAAATCTCAGGGTAATTCAGGTGATCGATTCCGAAGTCTGAAAATCGAGAATCGATTTTCAACGTTCCGTTTATTCGAATTATTCTTTCTTCTGTGATCTTGTCTATCTCCGATATCGCTCTCTGTCCGTCCGTTTGGGAAATGCGTGTTTTTTTTCTTTTTCTTTTTTTGTTTATTGTTTAATTTTTACTTTACAATTTGTCCAGAAGGACATTTGGTGAAATATTATATCTAAGTGAGTAAAAAATATAGCACGTGGGTGGCTACCCCCAGCGGGGTACCATCTTCGTGTTTGCTAGGTTATATCCTTCGTGAGGTCTGTTGGATGTTTCCTTTTTAGTCTTCTTTCAATGTTTGTTGCGTTGATCGTTTCCGCTGCCAGCCGGTTCGGATGCGTTGCTATTCTTTCTCTGTACCTCCTTGACCGTTGGTATTCCCAGATCTTTCCGAATGTCCTCGTTTCTAACGTATCATGGGGCGTTTACTATAATTCTAAGAATTTTAGCTTATATTGTTTCGATTTTGCTTATATGACTCGTTGCTGCTGTTCCCCATAGTGAAATTCCGTACGTCCAGATTGGTTTTACGATCGTTTTGTATATTTTTAATTTGTTTTCTGTGCTTAATTTGGATTTTCGACTTGTCAGCCACTGCATTTGTCTCCTTGCTGTCTGTACTTTGTCTATTATTGATTTGATATGCTGTTTCCATGCGAATTGTGTATCTATGTGGAGTCCTAGGTATTTTACTTGCCTAGTTTGTATTATTTGTGTGCCGTTCGAGAAGATGCTTGGTGGTATCTGTTTTCGCAGCGTGAATGTGATGTGGTTGCATTTATTAGGGTTAGCTTTGATTTGTTTAGCTTGTAGCCACTTTTCTATTTTTGTAGGGAAATGCGAGTCTCTCAAAAATGGTTGTCCGTAAAACAAAAGAAAGTCGCTGTGTGCGTGAAACAAAGAAAGTCGTGCTGTCCGTAAACAGAGAGAGTCCTTATCACGCTTGAACTCTGGGGAGTTTACATATATTTTTCTAGAAGAAGACAGACAGAGAACGAAAGAGAAAAACCAATAGATAAAAACATGTACAAATACACTGATTAAAAAAAGTAAATCACCTGCCATTATCTACAGTCATATATCAAGATCACAATCTCAATCAACCGATTCTATTGAAAGGAATAATCCGCAAAACATATTATATCCTCTCGAGGCCATAATTCTAAGAATATGTCTGGAAGTCTGTACACCGTTCCTCGTATCAACGATCTCGCAACATCCCTGCGGTAAAATCGAATCAAATGACTACGTATAATAGAGCAGAAAAGGAGAGGGGCATCGAAGAAACGAACTGAAAAGAGCTAATGACTAGCTTATTGTTAAAATGCAAGAGGTCTGCGAAGTGTCATCAATAGCAGCCGAACAATTCCCGTTGGAATTACCGCATGCGCCGTATATAGCGCACTCTATTTCCGAGTACAAGGTACCTTTGGGAGGTAACCAGCAGGTTGACCCGAAGCTTACGGAACCGGATGGCTAACCGCGATCCAGAACTCGCATCCGGCCAACCAGTCCCCTCTCGATAACGTTCGAGTTTCTGAACTTACACGGTTCGCTTTTCTATTACTAGCTGCCAAATGAATTTCAAACGGCCGTGACCAAGCCACTACACCTGTAATTACCACACCTAGCGCGTACACAAACACGCGAAACGATGGTCAACGTGGCACAGCCACTGCTACGTTCGATCTCGATACACGGTTCGTTTGTTTTTCATTTTCAGATCGAATCGGTATCGAGGAATTCGATTACCATATCTCTCGTTTTCTTTAGAACCAGCTGCCACGCTCGACCGCTGCTGGGTTTGTGAGAAACTTTGACGCGGATGTTAGAGACGTTGAAAAATTATCCGTACACTGGACTTTGTGCGTTTATGACGAGATACGATACGTAAAAGTATATAAAATAATCAAACTAGAGTACTTGTTACAATATTTATTAGATTTCCTGAGTTTTATTTACAAAAGTATGGATTTCTTCCTTCTCGTGGAGGGAATTCGAATATTAGCGAAGAAATATAACTCTTAATTATAGCGACTGAATATAGGCTGCTATATATAAAATACGTTTGTTTATCGCAATATCATACGTCGACGTATTAACCGCGATATTATTTTCGAATAAAATTAACTTACTACACACAGTTATCGAGACAAATTTTGACAAATTTCGTTAAACTCCATCGAGGCTCGTGTAATATTTTCTTTTAGAATTTTAAATACAAAAATAAGAATCAAAATATTATTGATATATGTATTTCCTTGCTAATATTTCCAGAGGAAATACACGTTATTCGTAAACAGGGACGTTGTAACCACATTTGTTACCAATGATTATTAAACACCCATAGGCATTGTATTGTTTCATTCCACTTGTTAATAAAACGTACTCGTGTTAATTAAATTTCACATGCTTATAGAAACAAGTTTAAATTTTACACGGCTCACGTTCGTTCTATTCGCTGCAACGAGTCTCCAAAAATCGAATTTTCACCGCTATCATATTGCTCGAAAGAAGCAACAAGATTTCGAACAAGCGTTTCGTAAATTTTCCTACGAATTAATACGCTACATCATTACTGAACGTATAATACTTACAAATCGTACAAATATATTGTCAAGTCGGTTTGCGAAAACAAGTTTAAAATTAAAAAAAAAAAAAAAGGAAAGAGGTTTAGATAAAATTCGACTCGCCAAAAACTACGCACATAATTTTATTATTAAAATGGTTAAAACGTTCCCGTGTAATACCTTATTTCAGTTTCATTTGAAAAACTTTTCCCGGTTTGGATAAAATCCAATTGCTGTCATTGAAAAAAATGGTCCAATATCGAGAACAATTCGGCAAGAAGGAACGACCGCGTAATGGTATTTTCGCGCGGGATGTCGCGCTGCTGGATACATCGCGTGCAATTATCTCCCTTCGGATGGTGAGGTAATCAGAACCACGGTAATTACCACGCTCAGTAATACCGCGAGTTGCGAGTCGGAGGTCGGGGACCGTAAAATGGGTTGGCTCGCGCGGAGACAAGCAACGAGTCAGTGAAAGGGTGAAGATACGCAGCGAAACGCGTTGCGAGAGGCGCGTGCACGCGATAATAGAAAGGGTGAATTCAATGTAAACAATGAAACGAGAATTTATACGTTGTTGAAATGCTTCGTGCTTATATCCGCTGTTCCTTAAATTCTTCAACTTATTTGGGAATGTCCCGAAACGCGGGTCGACGCTATTTCTTTCGCGTTCTCTTAAAAGTTATTGATTAAATAAATAGATCGATCCTTCTGTTTTCGACAAAAGTGTTCTCTTTAGTGTAATATTCCCTATTCAGAATTTACGATGCAATTTATATTTCTTTCCTATATATTTTCATTTTTTTCTTGAACTTGAAACATCTCCGAAGGCTATTTGTATTTATGTAGTTCGTAAAATATATGCTAGACGTAAACTTACGGGGTAAGAGTAATTCGATTACGAAAGGAACTATTAAGAACATTTGATTCTCGAATAAGAATATTTCACATTTTTGATCTCTTTTCTCTTCCTCTCGTTTCCTTCTTTTTCACATTGTTGTTCTTCCTCCTAGGTTTTGTAGATTTTATACAAGCTCGTCTACAAATCTATATTTCCATTTCGATACGAAACTGCATGTTCGTTGGACAAAAAATCTAGCCAATACTGGAAATTCAAAAGCAAACAAATTCATCCTATTCTAGATATCGTATCCTAGAGACCATTTCGATCGAAGCCACCGCGGTGTTCGTAAAACGCGCGATATGTGTACATAGATAAATTAGAAGTAAATAAATATAAAATATCATTCTCGGTTAAGTATGATAAATATCGCGGAGTATCGCAATGACCGCTGGCAAACGGTACGAAGCGATACAAAACAATAACATTCTCTTGTTGCGAGGTCATAACGTACAGAAAAAATACGAGACGCGTATAAATCTTCCGTTTTAATTGTTCCTCGCGAGCGTGTCGGCCGATTTTCAATGTCTGGCATGAAAGCGAACGCCAAAAACGGTCGGTGTTATCGCGTCCCGTTGAAAGGGTAATCCTAGCGATCGCGGGCTGCATTTGGCACGACTCGCGCAAACATATTTACTCGTGACTCGTAATTTGCATTTTAATTACTCATTGCCAGGACAAATATTGCGGGCTTCGTTCTGTGGCGGAGCGTAGGTTTCACTCGGACCGCGTCATCTCCGCTCGCGGCCAACCCACGGAAACAACATTTTCACCTACCATCCCCTATGGAATCTGATCAGTTTACGGTCTTCCAAAAGACACTCGTCGCATAGTGAGTGTCGTCGATCGTTTGTTTAAATTCGATTTTCCAATTCCGCTGTACTTTTATCGACGATCTATATCGTTTCTATATCGATGAAATGAAATTGAAACTGGTTAAGACGATAAATCGTAATTTTCGACTGAAGAAATTGGACTCGATGTCGTTATGCCAATAATTGAGACGCAGCTTTGAATTTATTTGTTTCGACGGTTTTCGTTAAATCAACGATAGCTTCTTTGTTACCAAAACTAAGACGCAAGTTGTTGCTCGGTTTAAAAAGAATTATTATAATCGACTGGACTCGTTCTTGTAATTGTTTGGTAATAAGAAGGACAATATTTTCTAGAAATATGTTATATCACGTACCACGACAAGCTATGGTAATTTTTAATAACGCTTCGCTATGGAAACCATAAATGAAAATCCTTATTTGATAAACATCATCCAAGAAACCGAATAACCTATCGAGCTAAGTAATCCAAGCTGTCTAACAAATACTGACATAACAACGACGTTCCATTGTCAGAATCGTTCGTACCACAAAGCACGTTAGTACTTGCTACAGTCTCACCCATATTGCTAATTACTCAAGGAAGCTGTACTTGCACGTTGATCGTTCGATCGCAGAATTCACTTACGTAAATTCACCTCTAAACGTACTAGGCGTCGAGAACGATCCAGTCCGACGCGTATCGATATCGGTGATGAGAAAATTGCACGGGCAAAGGTTTCAATTTACGAAATGCATTATCATAAAGGAAGAGCCACGCGGAGAGAGGTCGGAGAATTTTTGAAAAACGAATCCAGGCAAATATCGTTTCGTTTGGAGGGTTGGTAGCACGTTGGCCGAATTGAAAGGAGGTCGTTCGTTCCGGTACGATTTCGCTGACTCGATTATCTGCCGGGGCAATGCTTTTTTGCATGCACAGGGTTCTCTACGAAACACAGATTTTTACAGCGGAAACGTGGGCGTTGGTGTAAAAATCTCGCCGCTGTCTGTTCGCTTTTGAACGAAAGAATCTGCCGAACGGGAATTTCGTTTCTCTTTTTGCCAGAGGCGACGATAGAACGCGACCTAGAGACGTCGTATCGTTGAGTGATCAGCCGTAAAATTCAAAACAAGATGACGTTCCCGCACGAGCTGCTACGAAATCGCGCAAATAAAATTGCGGTTTCGCTTCTCCACTGCGAGAACCCTCTCGAACCAGCGAAATAAAACTGTCTAGTTTCTCTTCGCGCGGATCCCCCTTTGTTCGTCGCTTTGGTCCTTTGATCGTGATTCCGCGTGGAAACGATAACGAGTAAGTCGAGACGGCAAAGTTGAGAAATGGAAATACAAGAAACAGTCATATGGCGCGACGATTCTCTAACGAACAATGTGTAATCGGTATCCATCGTACGTACGTCGTCGTGCGAAAGAAAGCCAAGACGGAATATTTGTTCGAAATTTTGAGTGGCCGTCCGTTTATGGCACGGACAGGACCATTCCCTTCTTTAGGAAATTCCGAATTGCATGTCCTCCCCGAGCTGCATACCTAACGACTTCTCGTTGGAATACAACGATATTACAATCATAGACGCAAACACTCTTATACAGACACTTACACAGGTCATACACATTACTGTATAGAGAGGGGGGTTCAAAATCTTCAAGGGATCACGGGTCGCTACCTACAGTCAGTCTGAGAGTAACTAGCCAACTGTCAACGATTCATAAATTCTTTACCTGCATACTTTGTTAATCGCTCGCTTACATGTTAAATACATTTGGTTCTGTAGTTCCGTTTAATAAATATCACCGAATATTATTTCAACGTAAACATCGTGACTTCCACAGATTATTTATCTTAATTTTAAGATTAAATTCTAACACTCCGGGGTCATGTGAAAAACCCCTGGAAAGGACCAGCCGAAAGGGCACGACGGAGAGACGAAACCCAACGGCTGGGAAGAAACAGCAACGCAGGAGGACAGTTCGTCGTCGGACATCGTACCGTACGGGTGAAAGACTTCACTACCAACAAGATCTTACCACCGCCGTGCGTCACATCACGCGTTACGTTTATACAACAAATTCAACACAGTGCTGGATTACTCTAACACTCGATATATTAAACCTCCTCCACCTTGAACGTTAATTCATTCGAGGTACGCGATATCGGTTCGACCTGACCGGTTGCTCTTTAGTCGATAATTCGCAACGATGTTAAAGCAAAATTTAAGGGAACGATCTACGGATAGTTTTTTTTTTTTTTTTATTTTATTTGATAGAATATTTACAAACAATTCTTACACAGAATTTTTAGTAAATTAGTTTGGCTCTGTGGCTTGGAATATATAGGTTAGAGCGAGTTAGATTCTTTTTGAATCTGGTGTTTCAATCTAGGGGGTAATGCCTTTTTAGTCCGCGGGTCTGATCCGTTTTATCCAGTAGTTGGGTGACTAACGGGTTTTGGTGATTGTTGACTCTTGTATGATATCTGTTTTTGAACTTTGCGATTTCTTCTTTGACCGTGGGTAATTTAAGATCGCGATGGATCGTTTCGTCGAGTTTTTGATTGGAATCGTTGGAGGATTTCTATGTTGGAATTACTCGCTGTTCCCCATAGTTGGATCCCATAGGTCCAAACAGGTTTTAATATGGCTTTGTATAGAGTTACTTTACTCTGTATGTTTAAGCTGGAGCGTCTGCCGACGAGCCGGTAGAGTTTTTTAAATTTTGTTTTTAGTTCTTTGGATTTCTCTGCGATGTGCCGTTTCCAAGTCATCCTTCTGTCTAGGGTCATTCCCAGGTATCTGACTGTGTCTTTGTTTGGAATTGGGATGTTATTTATGGTTACCTGTGGGCTGGTTTGTTTTCGCAGTGTGAAGGTTATGTGGCTGGATTTGTTCTCGTTGATTTTGAAGCGCCATTTGTGGAACCATTTTTCCATAGAGTCAAGACCTCGCTGGAGCGTCGAGGAGGCGATTGTCGGGATCTACGGATAGTAGAGCAGAGAACGAGAGACAAGTAGCGATTTTTACGAAGCGAGGACACACTTTATGCTTTTGTATTAATTTTCCGATGAAAAGTAGAACGTTTATATAGGTAAGCTCTGACGGTTTCGAATCAAGTCACGATACTCGCTATCTCGTTCTGTCGCAACGTTACGATTCCATCCGCAAATCATTGCTCTTCCCATCAAATCGGTGCTGTTATGCAAATGAGGAAGCCAGCGGGCTCCTTAAACCGGAATTAACCGCAGGAGAGCTCGTTTCTGGAGAATTTCCGGTATAATGCGCAAACGTATGCGTCATTCTGACAAATCGTAGGACATGGCCGATAAGGTCGAGCACGGCTGGCCATGCTATCCGGACAGAGGTAACCTTACGACCGATATTAATCGATCGGCCGACTGTCGAGCCACTAAGGCTAGCGGCGCATAATTCAGGGAGGCTGCGGACCACTTTAGAAATTAGCCGCATAATCCATCGAGTTACCTAGCATCGACGATCCCTCTGGAATCGTGTGTGTCTCGAACGTTTCGAGCGTGTACGCTTTACATGCACGAACGTACGTACGTGTGTGTACATATTCAACAAGGAAATCGTGGCACGTGCACTTGCAGCAGCTATCCGTGCAATCGTGTTTGCGAAACCTTACGAAAGACCATGTGGCTGAGGGTGCGCGGAATGGAGAAAGGGAATACTTAAATGGGAATAGAGAGAACCAGCGAAGGAAAAACATCGAAGAACGTCGATGTGGAGGAACAAGGGATAAACCAAATTGGGTAAGAGAAAAGGTTGCGAGGGTCGTCGGGGAAGAGAAATTGCCGGGGGAAAATGTGTAAACACAACACGAGGGTGAAGGAGTTAAAAAGATAGACGGGAGTAAGACGAAAGTAAAACCGACTCCGATACGAGAATATGGAAACGAAGATAGCAGCGAAAAGACATGGAAGACTTTTTTTTCAACGAAAAGTCGGCAAGTAGAAAGGAATGTAAAACAACGCGGTAGGTAAAAAGATATTGCAAAGTGGTGTAAAATTAATTTTATCGATGCATCGAATCTATTAGAAGGAATCGAGACGGGAACAAACGCGAACACGGAAGGAACACGAGTAGATATCAATGCGAGCAGAACGAAATACAAAGGAGCAAAATAAAAAAAGGGAAAGAAGAAAAGGAAAGGAGGAAGGACAAAGAGAAAAGAGAGCAGTTCGTACAACAGGTATATACGCGACAGCGACAAGAAGGAGTGGCGAGAGAACAATCGAGGCACTCAATTTCTCTCACTTCCGGTTGCACGGTAGGCGGTAGCCCGGTCGACAGCCGAAGGAGCTCGAAACTTCGACGTGCAACCAAGTTCATGTAGTTCATGCTCGCGGCAGCACTAATGGAACGGTATTTACAAACGCGAACAAACACTCCTATCAATTACAAAACGATTCTGCTGCTGCAGGCATCGAGGCCGTCTTCCACAGCCCCGAAGGCCGATCCGCGCGCTCTACCGCACAGCCACCGTCGTTTCCACCTCCCTTATCCAGCAACCCCCTTCGCTCACCTATCAACTCTTCCACTGTTCATCCTCCTCTTCCTCCTCCTTCTCCTCCTCCTATCTACCGCCTCTCGTACCAGCGAACGTCCCCTCCCCCCCTCCCCTTTCTACACGTCGACGACGAACTTTTGATCACCCGCATTCCCGTGTAATCTCGAGAACGATCGTGCCGAGCTCCGGGCTTCGCAAATATTTGACACTCGAAAGCCGGGAAAGAAAAGGACGCGGTCTTTCCACATCGAAGCAGACTGAGCGGATGACGAGCAGCCGCCTACGATGAAAACGGAAATCGTTGGACAAAAGGACGAGACGACCGTGAATCGGCGGAACGAAAGAATACGGATGGATGAGAGAGGGGTGTGTTGGATGTAAGAAAGGACGGCGAAGCAGGTAGACAGGGTGGACGGCCAAGATTAATTTCTCCGAAATCGACCGAAAGACAAATACCAAGGTGGAACGGAGCGAGCGGAGAAGCGATGATCCCTTAAATTATTAGGTAAGGCGGCGGCCACCGCCGGAATCCGCAATTGCTTTAACCGCATCACCGATCGACCGATCATGGTTTCGGATCGTCGGCTTGCTTCCCGGTGCGTTCGAGCGAACTCTATGCGCGCTACGTTCGAAGGCTACGAGTTTCACGGTAATAGAATGTCGACTAGCGATCCTTGGTGAAACGTTCGTTGGCCAGACAACGTAGAACAAGAGATTCGTTTCGACGTTAGGGACAATTTTGTAAAACGATCGAGTAAATTCGTTTAACGAAAAGCAGTACGTTTCAACTAACCCCATCGAGTCTCAAGTACCAGGCGAAAGAAGTTTCATTATGCAGGCAACAAGTCGCGATACGGAACCTCGCGCGCCGTCTCCGCCAAGTTCCTCCCGGTTCCATAAAACCTACGACACCGGTTGGTCCGTGGATCGTTGAACGCCGCTTTCGGTACGCTCCCATCTTGGAAAGTTCACGGTTAATGGACTCGTCCCTAAACACGAGGGCATCCCGATCACGCGACCGATAGTCTCGCGATGGTTCGTGAAACTCGGATTAAAGCCTTAATTCAAAGTTCGAGGTCGTGGTAAAGTGGGAAGTTCCGTGTCGTGAATATTCGTCCTGGCAATTCCTCGAAAGACGTTCGTCACGGCTGACGTTAAATGGTTCGCTGAGATTCCTCGCTATTCGTCGTCGATGTTCGCCGTCTGACGGAGCGAAACGAACCTCGGCTCCGGTCGGATCCGACCGACGAAACCGAGCATCGTGCTCACCACTTCTTCTCGTCTCTTTGCTATTCTTCGTTCCCGACGAGCTCACTGGCATGGGGTTTAACAATCGGAATCCTAGAACGTTGGACAAGACGTTACGGAGGTATTATTCGTAACAACCGTGCCGGAATCTGTTGCATTTCAAAGGAAACCTCGAAACTCCCGTAAACGATGCTTTCTCTTACCTCGTCTTACCGGGGCAGAGGGGGCGGTTCTTACCAGAGACTTTGCTCTTTTTAATATTTTTTATACTTCTTGAGACACTCTGGCGCGGACGAGACACGATATAGGGGGACTTATTTAGTCTACAGATTCGCCGCGTTGTTAAACGTGAACGTTTAACCGCGATGAAATATCTCTAACTTTTCGAATGAAATCATATTTTTCATCGTCCTTTTCACGCGTTCCGTCGTATAGTTTTATGTAGCGCGATGCGCTTTATATAAAATCGTCTGGGAAATTATCGAGTTAATAGAGCGATACTAGAAACTATGAAAAGTGTCTTTATTAGTCTTCTTCGTTTGTCTGTTGTAAACTGTATTATTTTATTAATACGATATTTGATCTAAAAAAAAAAAAAAATTGTAAAACGATCGAACAGGTATCAAGATATTGTTCCATGGAGTTTGAAAATATTTCGTACATACGTTCATAGATTTCACAGCTATGGAAAGAAATAAAAGTCGGAAAGTTTTTTTCCCGCTCGGGAACGAGAAGACTGGAGGCGAGTAGTCATCAGGTTCGTATTTTTCAGCCTTTTCGAAAAACATTCCACGCGTCGCTGCCAGCAGTATTCCATTTTAATTGAATCCTTTTCTCTTCGTTCGACCGAACGGATACAAATTTACATCGCGATGAAATTAAATTCGTTGACAGAATTGTTTGTGCACGCAGATCATGTTTTCCTTCCATCGCGGCAACTTTTCGACGAATTTCGCACGCCTCCCCGATGAAATAACGAATTCCACCAAGTCTCACGAAAATTCCGACCCGAATAGATTGAAACGAACGCTTGTCATACGGAATCGATCGCTTCCGTTTCGCGGAATGCGCTGCGTCCATTCTCTCTCTCTCTATGCTGCCGCGCGGCTAATTTCACGAAGCAACATTTTTCAAGTTTTTCTGCGAAAAATACGCGCACATCGATACTGTCCTTCTTTTCGCTACTCGTTTCACTCAGATTTAATTTATTAAATCACATACGTGTATATATATATATATATATATATATATATATATCGGAGAATTCGTTTAATTAATTTCTCAGCAACTTTGAATAATTCGGAAGAACGATCAACCCTCTATAATCGGAACTGTTCTCCTCTGATCTTCGTTTACCGTGCGATACTTTAAAGCTAATTTTTAATCAGAATTATATTGCCTACGCGCATACATATGCAAACACCAGAAACAGCTTGTCAGACCGTTCAACGTTTAGACGGAAGTTTCACGTACGTAAGACGTGAATGGCGGATGAACGCGTGGCACGTTCAAAGGGACAGCGTTTAGCACGATTAAATGGATCAGTTGCATTTGTCAGCGGAAAATGCCGGCGCAGAGGAAGAGCTCGGTTTGTCGCGCGCGCAGTTTTCGTCGGAACGGAAGATCGACGTTCCGTTTGAAAGCGGGTCGTTCCTGACGACGAATCGATCGACCGACGATTCCAGCGACAGCGGTGCGCTGTTTCCTTTGAGTCTGGAAGGAAAAATTCTGAAAATCCAGACGGGCATATTCCTCGGAGAATCGTTGAATGCCCTTCCCGTCGCCGTTGATTCCGCTGTACGAACAAAGCCCATTATTGCACGGTTCGGAGGAGCACTTTCCAGATTAATATTAAAGGATGTACCGAGATAAGATAGGAAACCGCGATTACACGGTCAATTGTTGCACCTTTGGCAACCTTCGTCTTCGCGAAAGCTTGCTATCCGAGCAACCCGCTTCGGTTCGGTCTAACGAACTCGGGAGATTTCCTGTGACTCAAACTAACGAGGAATTATGTAGATACCTCGATGTTAAGATCGTAAGACCATATACGGCGTTTGTACAGGCTTGGTGAGATTGTCGTACTTGTTGAATGCTCGCGAGCATAGACTATGCGTCTGTGTCAATGGCACGCAAAGTTCACAAGTATTTCACTCTTGCGAGAATTTTTCTTTTAAAAATGCCCGCGATTTGTTTCGTCGACGGATTCGCTGCGAATTCCTCTCAGTCGGTCGAGTTTTGGGTCGATCGAACGTAGATGCCACCAAACTCTCTCTAATTGAAAACGAACCTATTGCAGCGTCGTCGCCCTACGAAGCTGTCGTTAGATTGCACAAGATTAGCGAAGATTATTCTAGATTAGATAGAATTAGTCTGGTCCTGAGACGACGACGACGACGACGACGTCTACATCTACAGCCGCTCGCGACATCTTCGTCTCGTGTTTCCTATTTCATGTTCCCATGAAACACGTCGATCCTGCGGCACGAGTCGCAAAACGAGCAACGCGACGCGCGGCAAAACGGAACCGTAACCGGTACGGCGTTCGTTTCGCTTGGCAAAACCCGGTGAAAGCGGCAAAGCAAGCCGAAATTGCACAAAGCGACGGAAACCGTGGGAACAACGGGAACGACAGAAGTATGGCCCGCTCGCATTCTGGTATGATCCGTGTAGCCGCGGTTTGGTTTCATTCGATTTTGTGTTATCGAAGCTTGCGGATCGTCGTGCCGATTCAATGGCGATGAATGTCGCCGATCGTTCTGCAAGCGTACACGCGATTACTGGTTCGTTGCTAAATCTTAATCGGTCGGCTTCATTCGCTATCAATGGATGTGACAGCGCCGGAACGTTTAAAAAACGTGAACGGAGGAAATCGAACGTGAAAAATAGCGGTACTTTTCCTTCGATGAAAGTATAACAAAAAAAGCCTATTACAGAGACGCAGATGTCGTTTTTCTTTTAGTAAGCTTTTTTTAAGCTAACTGAGAATTTACTAAGATATCGATATCGAGTTAAATCATTGAGCTAAAAAAATATGAAAAGTTAGAGATTAGGACGAAAAGCCTTTCCTTCGAGATTCATTTCTTGCAATCTAGTTTTCTTTTTTTTTTTTCGAAGAACCCTTAATTTATAAAATGAATCGCTTTGAAATTTAGAAAGTTTTATATATATGTCGGAGATGAAAGGACATCGGGGCTTTTCTTTCGGAATGTTTTGGGAAGATCCCCGATACTTTGGTCCAGACTTTTCATTATAGCTGTATTTAAATAATAAAACTGAGAAATAGTTGTTTATGACTTAATCCGAGTACGGGTGCTCGAGATGTATGGCTTGGGCTCGAAGTGACATAACAGGTCGCTGAACGCAGCCACGGTCAAGGGAGGGACGTGTACCTAACAGAGGTATGGAGTAATTAAATAGCTCACCTTAAAAACAAAGATTGACGCGAGGGATACAGACAGGTACGGAGAGGAGTATATAAGGGCAGTTCCACTTGGACCGACATTCAATCCGATAAGTTCGACTTGTACAGTGGACAAGTACGTCGAGTGACACCAGAATCTTGTATCAAATCGCATTCATCGTCCCGTTGACCGTGGATTCGTTATCGAACCTATATTCATCGTCATGCATCGTCATTCGCCGCTATTGTTAAACTCTGTAATAATCACATTTGTATCGATAAATATCATCTGTAGCACACAACAACGATGGCCAATTCACGTGAAGATTCGTTAGACACCCCCAACTCCAATGATAACCCGACATGTACATTACAAAAATACAAAAAGAGAAAGTAGCAAGTAACTTATAATAGGCAACAGAAGTCGAATCTACACTATCGTATACGTGTGTTACGTCGACCGACACTCTACCTAGCCCAGGCCATACACCGCGAACAAGATGGCAACCATATGTCCGCACATCCTTACCGCGTACCCTCAATAGCCTCAAGAACCTCCATAAACCTCCGGAATTTCTAGCTAAAGTCCTTCACAGAGCGAACTAACAGTTCTTAATAATTCGTTTCTAAACGTTTATTATTTAGTCCGGGAAGATATTGGAAAATCAGTTTTGTCACGTACTTCCCACATGCTTCCCACTCTCGTCACTTTCTCCCGGTGACGGTTCGCACCCTTCCTCACCCACAAACCCAAAAATTGACCAATCGACAGCGAAGCCTATTTCCCTCACTCTCCTTAGCAAATCAGCTTCTCTCGTGCCCTTAGATATGAAGGGGATCGGTTGATCCCACTTCCACAGTCGTTGTCGTTGTCGGCCGATCCTCGTAGATGGTTTCTATCTAAAGAAGAAGGTTCGTCGCGTTTCGTCCCGGGACTACCGGCGGACTCGTCGGTAAGGCTATGCCCGGTAGTCCCTGCCTTAGACGCAGAGGGCGTCTCGCTAATTGCGGTATATATTCTAACGCGGACCCAATTCGACCACTAGCGAGAAAATCATCCAATCGCCGTTGGCCCTCTGGTGGTGATCGCCAGCCCGGTGTTGCCGCGGGAGGTTTGTGCCGTCGTCGTTTCGTTCCTCGACCGTTTGGCGACCGAGGCTGCTTGATCCGCCACAGATACACCCATCACTAGCTTGCCTCCGACACAGCATCGTCACTAAACTTCACTTATTCTTCACCGTTAGAATAGTCAACGTGTCTGTACCGGGTCTCTACCCTTAAATCAATCGCTTACTTAACTCGTACATACGCATCAGCGTAACTATTATCTTTACAAAGTTGTTGGAATAAATAGTAATTTATATCTGTTAATTCAGTGTAAATTCAATCTAACTACATCTACTATCCTAACCGAAATAGGGTGTTACGCCGGCCGACACACTACCTAGCCCAGGCCAGACACCGCTGGCAGGATGGTATCCAGATGTCTACACACCCGTACTGCGTACTCTCAATAGGCCTAAGGACCCCCATAAATCCCAGCAATTTCCAGCCAAGGATTTTCTAACATTCGCTGTTTTACGACCGAAACACCCGAGAAAGTCAGTTTGGTCACGTACGGTGCATCCCATTCTTGCCACTTTCTCTCAGGACGGTTAGCACCCTTTCTAACCCACAAACCTAGAATATTAACCAATCGACAGCGAAGGCTATCTCCCTCGCTCGTATCCTTAACAAATCAGCTTTCCTCGTGTCCTTAGACACACCCATGACAAGCTTTCCTCCGACACAGCATCGTCACCAAACAGCACTCATTCTTCACCGTTAGAATAGTCGACATGTCTGTACCGGGTCTCTACCCTTGAATCAATCGTTTACTCAACTTGTACTTACGCACCAGCGTAACTATCATCTATACAAAGCTGTTGGAATAAATATTAAGTTATACCTGTCAATTCAGTGTAAATCCAATTGAACCACCCTTATTATCCTAAACGAAATAGGGGATCCATCACTTCGTGACGTCCTTTGTCTAATCGTAACGGGAATTTACGACTCCCGTTGACGTGCTTTCTCGCGATCGCGTCTCTCCGCGAATGGTCGAATAAACATAGGGGATCGATCATTTCGCGGCGTCGATTGTCTAATCGTAACGGGAATTTACGACTCCCGTTGACGTGCTTCCCCGCGATCGTGTAACGTCGATTCACGTGACAGACCAAGTCACACACCGCGAGCCGGATGGCGCCCAGATGTCTACACATCCTTGGCGCGTACCTTCCATAGTCCCAAGTACCCACCGGGGGTCTTGGAATTTTCATAGTGAAAGTCTCTCGTCGAAGGCCTCCTTTCATGTTTATCACCTACTACGGTTTAATACGGAAAAGCTGGTTTTCCTCGCGTCCGGTATGTTCGTTAGCAATTTTCTCACGAGGGCGGCTAAAACCCTTCCTGGTCCATCAACCTTCTTATTACCCAATCGGGAACGATGTCCACTACCCTCACTTCCATAACCAGAATTGTCATCAACAAATCCGATAGTTGCGTGTCCTTAGACACACCCACCCCTAGCTTTCCTCAGAGACAGTATCGTTAGGAAAATTCATTCTGTCTGTACTCTTAGAATAGTTAATGCATGTTTAACTGTCTCTATCCTTATAACAGTCGCGTGGTTGGAGTGAGTTGCGATATACGTGTGTTAATTCAGTGTATATTTCATCGCGATTGCTGAAATTATAATAAACTTTGATTAAAACAAAGTTAATAGTTGTGTTACGACTCAACATTTTATTTTATCACCCAACCCCAAAGTTTACGTGACAATCGCGTCTCTCCGCGAGTGAACGAAACAACGTGTAATATGAGTAAAAACAAATTCCTCTTTGTCTTACGTAAGAACAAGGTGCTGTGTAAAACAAAACGTATAGAAAAATCCGCTTATCGTTTAAGGATTGGAGATGCGCGTAACAGGACTTGGTAATCGCAACAGAATCGATCGTATCAGTTCGACCGCAGTACCTCTGTGAAATACGTTAAGTGCGGAGTTTGGTTACAACAAACTATTGTCGTCCCGCTCGTTCGTATCGTTCGATATTGGCACGGAACAAAATCGGATTACCCAGCATTATGACAATTTCCTCGAAAATAGTCTGACATCACAACGTGTACGTATTTGTCTCGTTGCAAGAATTGAAATCGAAATATCTGCTTGCCTCTCTGCGCACCGTATATACTTGATAACTGCTTCTTACTATATGGTATACGTACTTAGTTCGACCGAAGACGGAGCATTACAATAAAGATTAACGATGGAATTAACTCGATAGAGATAAAGGAGGATTAGAAAGAAACAATTACGAAGTTAATAATTGTACGTATAAATTGCGAGCTTATAGAAAATGTTCTGGATTAAGAAATAAGCCGTAAAGAATGACACAAATGATATTGTATAAGCCGATAGAGAAAGTCAAATCCAAGGCTAGTATCGCGTAATCGATCGATCAATCACCTCCGTTTGTAAGTATTAGGACACTTGTAGAAAACGAAGTAAAATTAGAAATGAAAAGCGAATGAATTCATTGCAGATTTCTCATCCTTATCGCGTTAAGTAGCCAATAAAAGGCAGTCGTTTGAAAACCATAAAGGATAAGAAAAGATTCGTTCTTTTTTTTTTTTTTTTACCAAATTAACGCAGTAAAGATCTATTGTCTATAGAAAAAAATGGAACCAAATTACCAGGATATTCTTTCGTGTTCGAAAATAATAAAGAGACGTTACGTCCCTCGACTGTTCATCACCTCGGAGCACGAAGAGACGCGATACCTTATCGGTATCCGTAGACATTCCTCGCGTTTCGATAAGCGCGGTCTCACGATGTACCTTGGATGCGGCACGAGAAAGAAGCGACGAAAAAAATGTAATAAAGCGCATTCTTTGGAAAGTTTACATACCACCTTGACTGAAAACACTTGCCCCGAAACCAATATACCGAGCGATTACAAAGTTTTCGCTTCGAAGTTACATCGAGTTGGTGTTGAAGTTTGCTAGTTACCATCGGAAAATAATCCGCGTATCACGAGCGCAGCTCGACACCGTGTATTTAATTGCTTGTCCTTTTTCGAGCCGTTCTAGTTTCCCAACTAGGCGAAAGAATTATTCGCCAGCACGTTATCAAGCATAGATCAAGTTCTGCGAAAATAAACGAATATTAACTTGCAGCTTGTAGCCGTTTCTTTTCTGCTTGGATTTTGAGCTCTCTTTCTAAGATTTCTATACGTTAAAGTAATCTTGTATCAGCCATATACGATATATCGTACGAAATAATTTGCTATGATATTGTTTGGTCGATCGATCATTCGCGGAGAGACGCGATCGCGAGAAAGCACGTCAACGGGAGTCGTAAATTCCCGTTACGACTAGATAATCGACGCCACGAATTGATCGATCCTTTTATTTCTATTAGGATAATAAGGGTGGTTCGATCGAGTTTACACCGAATTAACAGATATAATAAAATCGTTCATAAACGCTCTTTTCGCCCGTTTACGATATTTTTGGTTATTTTAGATTTGTTCCCAGCTATACAATAAAACACATTTTATGTACGACGACTGTCATTCGAGTGGAAACGATTTTTCATTGAATACGCTTGTAATTGGTTGATAACGAAACGCATTGAAGAGAATATTTCATATCCATGCTTCGTACTGATTTATTGTGCCTCACCTTTTAACAGTAATCATCTCGTGTTACAATCATTTTGGCGGTTTACACGTATTCGTAAAAACATTATAATATACAATAACTCTGTGTCATAAAATGTTCCATAAATTACACAAATCGGTTTACTAGTGACGAATCGTTGAGCAATGTTCTTGCTGTTGTGACGAGACAAGAGGAAGGGAAGGGAGATGAATAGGGTTCGAAAAGGCGCGAATGCGAATAGTTCTATCAAAATCTCACTTTGCCTCTTTTTCCTCCGTATTCTCGTTTCGGCAAACTTGGGATAATTCGATAACGTTGGAATGTCGCGTGATAAGTGGCAATAGCATTACCGAAGAACCGGATAAAAAGATCTTTCGCTAGACTTTCTCGTTCGCCGCGATATCGCGGCCTTTCGAATAAATCACGCGTCGATCTCGTTTGTATTTCACTTGCATGTATGCTTTTTGATCGAGAATGCGCATACGATGATATTGGAACGGTAACAGCCGCGGCTGTATAAATAATTCAAAAATGAAATCGAAGCTCGCGATTTCCATTAGCGTCACCCCCTTACGTCTACCGCGTAATTTCATTTTCGAATCGTCAGCGAGGATCGCAAGAACCGAAAAACGAACATTTGTTTCACGAACTTCTAACCTTTTAACAGCGTAGTCTGAGAAAGATTCGAAAAACTTGCGAAATATAGTAAATATAATTGAGGGATTTGCAACAATAAGGAGGCAGTTCCAACGTTTCATTTTTAAAGCGCATTTATCGTAAGAAAAAGGGAGGTAGAAGTCTCGTATTCCAAAGTGTAAAAATTTATAACACGTTTCGAAGAATGATTTGATTTTCATTGATTCTCAATTGACTTTTGTCGGTTTGCTCGAATTACTGTAAAGTGGAGCTGTCTTCCTATTATCGACAACTCTGTCAATTACGAATAATATTTATTTTCTACAAAGAAATTCAATATGTACGTATGTTCGTATCTGATACCAAAAACGTAGGAAACCTTGAGAATAAACGGATCGTTATTTTCTAACATTCGTTTCGAATTCTTTCACACTATCAAAGGGTTGATCGATTAAGAAATTCGTTGATAGCAATCTTTTCGCAATTGTGTCAATATATATGCCAATATATATATATATTACAATTATACAATTCCGTTACTTTCTTTGACAATATCGTGCTTCGAATATAACGAGACATCGTTCTCCATGACCTTTTCGAATGCGCACTTGAAAAGCTTTCGCGGCTCTTTCTTTTCGACCGAGATCGATCCGTCGAACTTAAAACTCTTAAATCACAGATAGCTAACGAGGTACGTTCGCTTAAGTTCTACGGCCTCGTTTCCCCGTTCGTGCACCGTGTACGTGCCGCGAAACTCACCGGCAGATATTTATTCCGCGATCCCGCATGGCGGTCTCTGATGACTCTGAGAATCCGTGAGTGGAAGCAGCAAGCGAGCTTAGTTTCGTTTAGGACGAACCGATGAACCGGAAGCACCCAGAAGTACGCCACCAACCCCTCGACGCTGATCACGGCTACTTGATTGCCCTACCCTGCATCTCCACACGCGAACTCCTTTCTTCTTCTTTTTCCGTCGTCCTTATTCTCATTCTCCTCCCTTTAAGGATTCTTCTCTTCGACACGGACAAACACGGAATATTCGCAACGACAACGAACATACACGTAAACTTCGCAGTTCTTGCAAATATTTCACGTTCACCCAAGGGATCCTTCGTGTTCCTTTCGTTCATATACTTATACTTTTCAATAACGCGATTAACACGATCCAATCCAACTCGCATCTTTCACCAGCGATCGAGACACGCTACGCTTATCCCTATTTTCTTTTAATTCAAATCGTATTCGATGTTGTATTCGAACAATTCGAACCTACTTCGAGTAGTGAGTTTGGTAAGGTTTGCTAAGTGTTTTCGCTACTAAAGTGATTCCGTGAATAGAAAATGGACATTGTTGTATCGATATGTAGCATTAAGTAACATATCAATCATATTACGTGTCTCGAATAAAGTAAAAATACTTCGATCTTAATAATAAATAGCATTGCTTCTTAGCGACAAGTTCCCAAACAGATGCTCGTTTGCGTGGAACCCACTGATGTATATCTATGACAAACACCTTAGGCCCTGGACTGGCATCGATCGTGTCAATCGTCTTAGTCTGGTCTCTTGTATGTTGCAAAATCGATCGATCATGGCCCAAAACCATTTCATTATTATCATTACCTATTACGGTGCCATGTACAATGGCTCAGGGAAGTGTATTTGTAGAAAGATTTTGTCAACATATTGTTGCGTTATACGAAATATTTTAAAATTTCGTCAGCACTGTAACGAAGCCCGACTATAGCGATCATATCGACAAATAAATCTGAAAATTTACATAGAAGCTGCAAGATGTTTGGCGCAAATATATATTTCACAGAGATCACAAAAGTATCGAAAACTATCAATTATCTACTATATCAATCTACAAATCACGATATTTATTAGAATCGTATTTAACACTTGTTACGTACTTAATGTGTGACTACTCGTCCTTTATTATAAATATGTGTTAATGTAACAAATATCTTGCAATTTCTATGTACATTTTCAGACTCTCGTTAGAGCGCTAATGCGATCATAAAATATTTTGTATAATACATACAATATATATAGCAATTTTTATGATAAGTATTCAAACACTTTCGAGAGCCGCTGTATATGCAGGATTAGAAGTTGTCGACACGATCGAACCACAATCTTCGCGTATGACCTGTACACCGGACTGTACCAATGTTTCTCCTTCGAGCCGACAGAAAGACAGCGCGGTTCTCAATTTCTCTCCAGCTTGAGACGATCTATATACACGTGATATGTCACCGATTTACCGGGACGGATATTACCGGAATGACCAGCGAAAATATCAAACGGGAACGAGGAAAATACTATTCGAAAACGAAAGCTTTCGGGCTATGACTTCAACATCCATATGCGCATGATACAAAGCGGGAATTTCTGTCCAACGTGTGAAATAGCACATGAACGATACGTATATCGAACTTTGATAGCTTGAAACGTTGCAGAGTCAAAGACTGTTGGTGGGCTAGCTCCGATTTCTGTATACGATAGAAGTATTAAAAACACAGAATCGGATAAGTTAACCGTTGTGTTAACCGAAAAGGAAGTTTAGTAAAACCGTTAGCGTGCAATTTAAACGAAAAAATCACACGTATTTTAATAAATTCAGGAAAAGATAGACTACTTTCCATATTCGACGTTACAACGGCTGCTATATAACTTGAAAATTCACAAACGCGAAGTTTAATGGACTGGAATCGTACGCGAACATCAAACTCTTCGCAAGCAGGAAACGTCGGATACGAGTGATCACCCAGTAATTGATTATTTTGTCGATAATGACAACGGAATATAAAGGGCTATTAAAGCGATCCTTTAACGTACAAGGAACACGCGAAATTCCCCGGGATAGCAGGAAGGTTCGAGATAGTCGATAAGGTCGCTTTGAATAACGATCGAATAACGACACATTAAGTAAAACCATCATTTTCAAGACGACAAATCTCTTCATTTTTCAAGGCCCGTGAAAGGTTAAAAAGGCCATGAAACTCGCTATACAATGGATGGATCAATTTCTTGGCTCGCTTTGCACGATTGAACTAGTTATTAGTGAAATTTTACAAGTCACAAGTTACCAGGACTAATAAACTCTCTCTCTCTCTCTTGTAGCGGTAACGATTTTCGTAATATAAGAAATACAACTGTACAAATAAATTTAAGACACAAAGACGATTTGTCAAACACAAATCTATAATCTACTACTTGCGACTTGTCAATTTATTAATATTCTTAGTCGGTAAATTATTATGCAAGAGGACCTCGAATTAAACGTGCACCACCAGATGTTTGCGCGAAGCAACGCGGACAGACGTTTTTCAAACTATTCGTCTTTCAGTATTTAATACTAAAATCTCGATATACAAGTTCAATGATTGTTCAAAGTTCGCGATACCATACGGAATACAAAATATATAGAAAACGATCTGGTCTCGGTTACAGCGAAAAATAGAGCAATCGATCGATACGTTCCTAATTGAATCGTTGACACGGTCGATAAAATTGTTTGCCCGTTTAAAAACTTAAATCTTATGGCACCGTGTCAGGTAGAGCAATTAGAGTCCAGCATCGTCCTTCAGACAAAGACGCTGAAGGTTGTCCCGATTGGTTCAGTGAGAGCCCCGCGCGACGAATAAAAAGGACGGCGATCAAGATCTCGCTAATAAATTAGCGAAACCTACGACGAACTTTTCGTCAATGAGGGTTCTTCATCATCTTCAAAGGATCGCGCATGTAACGGGCGAAAACTTCCTTCTTAAACGTCTCGAAGTGCTTCCTGTTGGCACTGTTCTGTCGTTCGCGCCAAGCTGGTCTGGTCTTTCTTGTCTGTAGACCCCAGTGACCCGTGAATACCGGAGAGAGAACCTTGAATTGGTATCCGGCCACGTACATCTCGTATACCTAGTCAGAAAAGGAGAAATTCTTTAAAGGTAACAAGTTTGTGACGTTTCGTCGTCGTTGATATTGACAGAGCTTCGGAGAATAAGTTTCGGGAACTTTTCGTGCAGGTTTGAAACTTATCGAGTTCCACAGTCCGAGGACTTATCATAGAAATGTCTGACGAACATAATACGCGTGTGAAATTTCGATTATTGGTGAAGTTTCATTAACGCTGTAGCGAGATACGCTACTAACTAGCGCTATTATACACTTGGTAAAAAATTAGTATTTAGCAAGCGCGTTAAACAAACAAACAGATGCTAAAGAAAGCTCCTCTAAATATTGAGATTTATTAAAGCAATGTATAACTGACGGTTGAATGTATCTTTTTCAATGAAAATCTTCTAACTCTTGCGTACTTGACGCCAACAAATTTTTTAAATGTTTCATACAATACACGTAATATATTCATAAAATGTCGCTGTAAGTTTTCAAGTATCTTTGTGGGTCACTGTCATAAAACATTTTCGTAAGCGTCCTTTTGAAAGAAATATTCCAACATTTTACAAGCACATCAGGGATAGAATGATATCGAATACAAACGTGATTTGTATCCAAGTACCTCAACTTTTTACAATATCGTAAATTTAAACAGGATTTTATTTACAAGTAGCGAACGCGCATCGAAATTTGTATTCTTTGTAAGTTGTTGAAGTATTAGGTCATCCCATAAGTTCGTGCCGACTTTTGTGTATACATTTCATACGTCGATTTATAAACATACGGCGATAAGGGACCAATGCACTCGAGCTTAGCTGATCGAGAACAGGCTAGAGCAGATTTTCGTGGTTATAAGATCGTAATATAGCGAACACAGTGACTTCTAACAGTAAAACATCACGAGCGAAATGCGTATCCATTTTCGACATCTCGCGTTATATGAATTTCGGAAAGGAAGTTCCGTAACAATTGCCACGAAAAACATATGCGCTGTTTACGGAGAAAATGCGTTTTCATCTCGCACCTGTAGGAAGTGGTTCCAACGTTTTAGAGCTGGGAATTTCTGTTTAGAAGACGAGGAACGCTTCGGGCGTCCTCCTCGGACAGACGGAGATAAAATTCGAGATCTTGTTGAAAAATCACGAAGTTTGACGGTTCAAGAGATGTCAAATGTTCTGAAAATACATTCATAGGTGTTTAAAAAAACTGGGGATGGTATCAAAGTTGAACGTTTGGGTGCCCCATGAACTTACGGAACGGAACCGTCTTGAACGAACGATAGCTTGCATGTCGTTACTTGCGCGTAATAAACACGAGCCATTCCTTAAACGCCTGGTAACCGGTGATGGAAAGTGGATACTTTACGAAAACCCTGAACGGAAACGTAGCTGGTCCCAACGAAATCAGCCACCTCAACGCTGTGCAAAACCAGGGTTACATCCACGAAAAATTCTTTCGTGCGTATGGTGGGATTATAAAGGAATACTCTATTTTGAACTTTTATCTAGCGATGATACCATTAATTCGGACAAATATCGCACTCAGTTAGAAAAATTAAGGGAAGCACTAGCCGAAGAACGACCAGGTTTAGCGAATAGGAACAACGTTATCTTCCATCGCGATAACGGTAGACCGCGTGCCGCGAAAAGCGTTACAAAAAAATTGTCTGAATTTAATTAGGAAATTTTACCACATCCCCCATATTCCCCGGACATTGCCCCGTCTGATTACCACCTGTTCAGAGCATTACGACACTTTTTAGTAGGTAAAAAATTTGAAAATATCGACATTCTCAAAAATAGCTTAGAAAATTATTTTAAAGAAAAACGAGAGAACTTTTATCGAGACGGAATAATGGCCCTACCAGAAAAATGGGAAGAAGTTGTACAACGAGAGGGGGATTACATTTTTTCACGAAACTGAAAGGTACGTAAACGATCTTAACATATATAACCGCTCGAAAAACGGAACGAACTTATGGGATGATCTAATAATTATTTTAAGAAAAACTCTACATCTTTACTTTTGTATACCCGTGACCTGGAGACCGCTGTTACGAAGAGAATAGGATTTGGTGAAACAAAAAAATATTCTAAAATAAGGAGAGATCCATATTGTCGTGCCCTTGAATATAAATTATATTTTGGGTTACAAGGTCTAGAAACAAAGGAGCTGCAAGTAGATTCCTTTGCTGTTTCTTGTAGCCTTTAGCTAGAGCTACAAGATTAACTTTTTTGGTAATACCCTTTGCTATAAATATATGAACGTCCTCCCTATCGCTTCTATTGTATTGTAACACTATAAGAGCGAGGATCTGGATCAACATACATTATACTTATACCTTTATTTATTTCAATATATTTTGCTATTACAAATTCATCCACTCGTTCTTCTATCAGTCAACCTCAACATAAGCGATGCGTCAAAACCACAGGGCTCATTTATTTTATTTATAACATTTAAAATTGTTACATGAAATATCTTGTTACACGCCTCCGAAATCCAATTTTAGTATCGTATAGTTTAAGATAAAGTAGAAGAAACATATCGCGCGTAAATATATTGAAACATTGCGATAGAAGAGTGTATGCAAGCATGCGAAAGAGAACGAATTGCATCGGTTTGCTGGACCGAAATTCGAATTTACATTTTTCGTTTACTCGAAGATTGTTCACGACAATCGGGTCGATAGTTAGATTCACGGCAAGCCGAATATTTTAGACGCTACAAAAGTAAATACATCGTTTCGTTGAAACGTGTTTTAAATAAGGAATTATGAAGAGATATTAGGAAAGAATGGATTATGATCAGAAGAAACGCACAACTTTGAAACTTCTTGTTGACGTAAAGTTTTAAAAAATCAGTTACCTATAAATTGTAAGGGTTCCAAATGCTTAGTCCATATATTCATTGTAATTAACGTTGATCTAATTTTTGTTATAATTTGTATGTCATTGCTGATTGAAGATAGATTTATAAATACTTGCTTACACTAACTGCCCACATATCCAAAATATATATGTCGGGTTGGCATTAAGATTTGAGTTAGGGGCGTGCAATGAATATTCTTCGGAATCAGTCCTCGTCGCGTACAACCGAAGTAATGCGGATTAGCACAAGTATGAGTAGCATAGAGTCGGCATGTAACCGCGCGAATGAGACACTAATGGCAACGATCCTAAGCTCGATAACGAATCCACGGTCAACGGGATAACAGGTGCGATATGCTTCAAAGTCGAAATCGGGCGTACTGTGCTTGCTAGTAGTACCAGAAGGACTTGTTTAACTCGGAGTCTTCGTTTCTCTCCAGATGCCAGGTACTCGTCGACACGATTTATATATAAAACAAAATCACCAGTTTCAATAGCGCGTCAAATATCTAAATGTTACACAAATTCACCGCTCTTAAACTGGAACGTATAATAAACGTTACCAAGATATTTGTCAGAAACAATTCGTTGCGCTTCGTGTTCTCGCGCGCTTTTAACTTCTTCGTGAAATTGAAAAAGTAGTTTTACGCCTGCTGCATGCACCGTACACAAGAGAAATACTATGGAAACGTAGCTACACAATGGCCGGCTAAAGCTAAAATTATATCGCCCCATAGTTTCTTCCGCTTAGTGCGTTTCCTAAGTTTTTTGCATTGTGGCGTGGAAATCACGGCGAAAGTTTGAGAAAATGTGCCGTAGATATCGCTCGAACAGTGACATTCCCACGGGAAACACGGTGTTTCCGACATTACAGCAACAGGAATAGTAAGGAGGAAGAGAACACGGCTGGCAATCTCGCCCCCGGTCCGCCAACTGAGACAGGTCAGACAGACCTAACAGACGGGATCCGGCATTTCTCTTCTCCAGTATAGATGCGTCTTCGTGAATAATCATACGTAACAATGGCGAGTCATACGTGACAGCTGCACGTAAAGCTGGTAGAC